>VZQC01013594.1:1494938-1528593 GCA_009823505.1 Rhizomys pruinosus
TAGCCCCAGCTGTCCTGGAACTCACTCTGTAGACCAGGCTGGCCTTGAACTCACAAAGATCCACCTGCCTCTGCCTCCCAAGTGCTAGGATTAAAGGTGTGCACCACCACGCCTGGCAGGAAGAGACTTTCTAAATCAGATAGCAGCTGCACAGAAAATAAGGTCAACAATTGACAAGTGGGACCTTATTAAATTCAAAAGGTTTTGTACAGCAAAAGAAACAATGAGGGAAGTGAAGAGAAAACCCATAGAGTAGGAGGAAACCTTCACTGCTGATTCATCTGACAGAGCATTAACTTCCAGAATATATAAACTACTCAAAAAACAAAGGAGTAAGAAAACAAATGACTCACTCAAAAGATGAAGTAAAGTGCTGAGCAGAGAATTCACAAGCGAGGAAATAGAGATGGCTGAGAAACATCTTAAAAAGTGTTCAACATCTGCTAATAATTAAGGAAATGCAAATTAAAACCACTTTAAGATATCATCTCACCCTGATAAGGTTGGCTAGGATCAAGAAAACAAATGATACCAAATGCTGGAGAGGGTGTGGGGAAAGGAGAACACTCATTCACTGCTGGTGGGAATGCAAACTTGTACAACCGCTATGGAAAGCATTATGGAGAACACTTTAAAGGCTCAAAATGAGCCTACCACCTGACCCAGCCATACCTCTTCTGGGTATATAACCATCAGACTCTTCCTACAGCAGAGATACATGTACAGCCATGTTTATTGCAGCTCTCTTCACAATAGCAAAGAGCTGGAACCAACCCAGATGTCCCTCAACTGATGAGTGGATACATAAAATGTGGTACATCTACAAAATGGAGTACTATGCAGCGGTAAAGTAAGATGACATCATGAAATTTTCAGGTAAATGGATGGAACTAGAAGATTTTATGCTAAGTGAAGTAACATAGTCCCAGAAAAACAAAAGATGAATGGCATCCCTCATCTGTGGATGCTAGTACCAAGTACCTAGGTGTAAGACAAAATGATCAATGTTAATATTATATTTCTCACAATCTAAAGACAACTGTGCTCTTGTATTGGGAATCCCTACACAGGTTTTAGAGCTGACCTAACACATATTTTCAGACCTTGGACTTTTAGTATATGATGGAGGGTATGTGTGCATCTTTTAGAGTAATATGGGATTAAAATGGAAAGATGTGAATCAAGAAATATGCTATGGAAATTAGATACGGTTTGTTTCCAAAGGATACAATTTTTTTTTTTTTGTCTTTTCAAGACAGGGTCTCCATGTAGCCCCAGCTGTCCTGGAATTCACTCTGTAGCTCAGGGTGGCCTTGAACTCACAAAGATCCACCTGCCTCTGCCTCCCAAGTGCTAGGATTAAAGGCATGCACCCCCACGTCCCGCTGATACAATGTTAATATAGGTGCAATGTAACAGGCTGGTGCAACTTAGCCTTTCTGGGTGCTTAACGACCATACCTGAAGTCCCTACCAATTTGGCCAAGGGACCTGGGGGACAACTTTGTTCCTTGCCCTCAGAGGTCAACCAAGTCTTAGGGGATTATAGGTGGGGGCATCTCTTGAAAAGTTCTGCAGAGGTGGGTCACCATTCTTCCTGTTCAGGGAGGTCTTGGAGAGCCACTAAGGGGACTTCAGCCAGTGTCCAGTCTATAAAGAGGAAAGTCTGCTCATCCTTCAGAAAAGGAAGCCTGGTCTAGCAAGACCTGATTTTGTCCTCATCGTGGATGGAATTGGTGGATGAGGCGCTGAAAGACGCCAAGGGGCTCCCACTGCCCCCCCCCCAAAAAAACCCTACGGGGACTTGTGGACCAGATCCTCATCTGACCTCAACAAAACAAAAACCTTGGCTTAGTTGGGCTATCTGATATAGCCTTAAGACACTCCGAAGCGTACAACTAGATGTAAATAATCAATAAGACCAGAGAAACCGTAAGGAGGACACCAAAAAACTTGAGATCTTCGTAAAAAAGAGAAAAAAAAAAAAACAAGAAAAAAAAAAAACAAGTTAGGAATTCAATAAATATTCCTTGATTGGTCCGCAGCACTGTAAATATACCCAAATCTGGATCGAATGGGGTGAAGAGCAAATATACACTTTCTTCTTCATTGAAGGATGTGCTATTTTATGGGAATCAAGGTATAATCTTCTAGATATGCAATTATGTTTTATACCTTCTGTGGCTAAATCTAAATATAATCAAAGTTTATAGTGTGAAGGTGATAGTTAACCTCTGTTTTCTTGGTCAAGACAATAAAGACTGTCTTTTTATTTGTTATGTTCTATCCTTGGTCTAAAGCCTCAGTCTGTGCTGGGCATAGCTTCCTCACACTACAGAAACTGTCAGGATAAATTGGCCTCTGTAGTGGGACTCATGATTTCTGCATTTGTTTCTCAAGACTGCACATTAATTGTGGTTATCAGCTCCTAAAGACATGCATTAGCCACAAAATACAAATACCCAGGGAAAGAACATGTGCCTGAATATGAGGACAGATGTAGGCAATTACCATACTGACAATGATTTACTCCTTGAGTATAAGCAAGTTATATCCTTGAGGCTGTTTTCTTCAGACAGAAAATTAAATGAGGCAATAAAGATGACCTTATATGTATGGCTTATAATCTAAAATACGATAATGATTTTAAAAACAGCCAAATACAGCTCCTATCCAAAGATACAAAAGTACTTGTGCTCTCAATTGTTTTTCTTACTTATAAATCTCTCAATACAAAGGAGATAACGAATTCATTACTCTTAATTCCATGGACATCTTAAATGACCAGAATTCACATGGGCCAGTCTACTAATTGCATGACAGCTATAATTTTGGCAGCAAGCACACAAGCATGTTATATCTAGAAGATGACTGGGAACCACTTTATTTTTTTTATTAATTTTATTTATGTATGTATGTGTATGAATGTACTGTCTGCATGCAAGTTTGTGCACCCGTGTCATGCAATGCCGCGGAGGTCAGAAGAGGGTCTCGGATTCCCCCGGAACTGCAGTTCTCCTGGAATTGGAGTCCCAGACGGTTCTCGGCCGCCATGTGGGTGCTGGGGATCGAACCCGGGTCCTCTGTAAGAGCGGTCGGTGCTCTTAACCGCTAGGCCATCTCTCCAGCCCCCTGGGAACCACCTTATAAAGGATATTTTCACTATTATATTTCCCTTCATAATTAAATTTTTGTGAATTTCATACAGTAAAGTTTGATCATATTTAGATTTCTCTTCCCCATATCCACCTCTCTTTCCTACCGCTCACACAATTTCATGTACTCTATTACACACACACACACACACACACACACACACACACACACACACATATAATTACTGCCTATAGAGGCTAATTTGTGTCCCCAAATCTCCTTCAGTGTGGCTTCATCCACAGGAGCCTACTTAATCAACCAAGAGTCAAACCCTTGAAAGATACTGACTCTCCCCCTCCCAGTAGTCATCAGCTGCCAATAGTTCTTCAGGTAGTGTAGGGGTTTCTTATCCATTTCCCCATGTCTATGCTGAGATTTTCTCCTGTTTGAGCTTATGTGATACTTCTGTATGCTGTCACCATTGCTGTAAGCTCAGAAGAGTAATTGACCGATTGTCTAGAAAACTATTTCATTGTTATTCATCACTTCTGGCTCTCACAATGTTTCTGCTCCCTCTTCTGCAATGATCCCTGAACCTTGGGAGGCCAAGGTTTATATAGGTGTGCCGTTCAGGGATAAACAAACACTCTGCAGCATCTTTATCTTAATCTCTGCACACTGCCTAGCAGTGCTTCTCTGTATTAATCACCACCTCCTGCATTATGAAGCTTTTCTGCCAAGAGCTGAGAGAGTTCATTGCTGCCCTTTTCATCATAGCAGGAACTTTAAACAACCTAACTGTCCATCAACTAATGAATGGATAACAAAAATGTGATACACAGAAACAATGGAGTATTCGCTCTTTAAAAAATGACAAAATTTGCAGGTAATTGGATGGGACTGGAAACAATCATTCTGACTGAGGTAACTCAGACCCAGAAAGACAAATGTCACATGTTCTTTCTTACAGCTAAATGCTAGCTCTGAATCATAGATAGATATATTTCAATTTGAAAATCTGGAGAGGTCAGGACAAACTGCCATGAGTGGGTGGGGGGAAGCTTCCTGGGAGGGAAGGTAAAATGCAGTGATGTAAAGGGGGCAAGTGGTCAACCCAAAATACATACAGACACAAGCACCACTAAATGGACTCAGTAGGTAGGTTTTATATATGTGTGCATGCATATACAAATGCATATATACCATTAATCAAAGAAGAGGTCATAAAATTGAGGAGTGAGGGGGCATTTGAAGAGTTGAGGGGGGAGAAAGGGTGGAAATGTTGTATATTAATAGTACTTATGTTTGAAATACTAAAAAATAAAAGCTTAAAGAAACCATTCACATAGTCAACAATCAGTAAGTATATGTTACACAAATCAAAAGCCAAAACTATGCTTAAAGATCCTATAGCTTTGAGAAGTGTTTCTGGTAATTTATTTTGTTTTTTGCCATTTGTTTTTACCAAAGGGTAGCAAACATTAAGTATGTTATCCTGTGGTTTCTGAAAACAGAATAGAAGCAGTAACCCCTAAGACACTGTTATGAGTTAAAAATGGCTAATTGAGGGCCTGGTAAGATGATTCAGCAATTAAGAGCCCTGGCTGCTCTTGCAGAGGACTCAAGTTCGATTCCCAGAACCCACATGGTGGCTAAAAACTGTATGTAACTATAGTTCAAGGGTATCTGACACACTTTTCTGACCTCCACAGGCATTGCATGACATGGGCGCACCTTCCTACGGGCAGGCAATACACTCAAACACATAAACTTAAAATCATAAAATAATTTTAAAAATTACAATTCAAGGCTCATAGTGTTTTAAATTCTTTTAAATTCTTGGATTGTTCACATTAAAATGTATAGTCTTAAAGCTTATTGATAGTAGATAGAAATGATTGTATTTTCATAAATAAATGATTGTAGTTTCATAAATTCCCATAGTCATAGAATTTCAGTGCACATAAATGAGATTCCTCTTGTTCAATCTTCTTGATGAGACTTGGGGATCCTGAGAGGTAAAGCAACCTGTACAAGTTAACAAAGTTAAAACAAAAACCTCCAAGTCCTGAGGCTCAATAAAGTGTTTTTTCTCCAATGACATGCTAACTCTAAAATAGTTTATTTATTATTATTTTTTAATATGTGTATGAGTGCATTGCCTGCATGCATATAAGTGTACTGTGTCATGCAGTGGCTGTGGAGATCAGAGAAGGGCATTGGATGCCCTGGAACTGAGGTTACAGATGGTTGATAGCCACCATGTGGGTGCTGGGAATTGAATCCAGGTCCTCTGCAAGAGTAGCCAGTGCTTTCAACTGCTGAACCATCTCTCAAGCTCCAGCATAACTTTAACTGGAGAACTCTTTGCAATTAATCATATATGCACTAAGCAAATTAGAGATGACAATACATGTTCTTACATTTAAATTCTCAAGATAAGTATTTCCATAATTTTTGCCTCTTGGCTACTAGTCTCTTTTTAGTTTATTTATTTATTTATTTATTTATTTATTTATTTAGTCATTTATTTATTGAGGCAGGGTCTCTCTTTAGCGCCAGCTGGTCTGGAGCTCGCTATGTAGACCAGGCTGGCCTTGAAGTCCCAGAGATCCTCTTGCCTCTGCCTCCCCAAATCTGGGATTAAAGGTGTGCGCCACCACGCACAGCCTAAGACGGTTCTTAGCCGCCATGTGGGTGCTGGGAATTGAAACCTGGTCCTCTGCAAGAGCAGTCAGTGCTCTTACCACTGAGCCATCTCTCAAGCCCTTAGTTTTATTTTAAAAACTTCCTATTTTGTTTTGGTTTGGTACGAGCGAAAATTTAAATTGATGGTATACTAGGGATTTAGAGTAGTGGTAAAATTATCACATGCTCAGATACTTAACATAATATACTTATTTATTCAATACATATTTTTATATTTAATGTGCATGGCTGTATTGCCTGCATGCTTGTAAGCCCGCCTGTGTTGTGCAATGCCCCTGGAGGTTGGAAGTGGGTGTTGGCTTTCCCTTGGAACTGGAATTATGGACAGTTCTTAGCAACCATGTGGGTGCTGGGACTAGAACCCAGGTCTTCTGCAAGAGCAGGCAGTGCTCTTAACCCCCTAAGCCTTCTCCCAAGCCCCTCAACATATATTTTAATTGAATTTTTGTGCACTTCATAAAAAGTCTGTATTATCTTTATAGCCCCTCTCCCATAGTCTCCTACCAGATTACATGCATTCTGTCATATATGCTAAGGTCTATCAAGTTTGTGTACTCATATGTCCTTTAGTGCAGGCCATCTACTGGAGTCTAGTCAGTCTATCTCGAGTCTCTCTCTTAAAGATGATCAACTCTGTACAACAGAGAAATTATAGAGAACATTTGTATGTGTCAATCCCAAAGTTCTTGCTCTACAGATTTTATGTAAAGCAAATGTGGGCAACAGCGAATTATATCTCCATTTAATTCAGATGCATTACCATTTTTATCAGATTCTGTAAACCAATGTTGTTTAATATACACATGTTTACTTTTACTTTTACTACGTCCTAAAACACCATGTGTCCTGTAGACTGTCTAGGGCAAGAAACTGGGTACTTGCTGAGCTCACGCCAATTAAGTATGCCTTACCGAATATACACCCGTGTCCTTCTCCCACCCATCCCCCCTTTCCAAATTCACCATTTCAGTCCAATATCTAATTGCTTGTTCTTCATTTAGGATCGAAAGGTTATTCCCTGGACAAAACTGTCAGCACATGAAAGGAAACAGCCAGAATTGGACCTGAGTCCAAGTCAACAGCTCGCGAGAGAGTGGACTGTTTACCTCTCATCACCTTTGCCCTTTCTAAGGCCTAGGGAACAACCTGCGGAAAGGGGGGGGGCGTGTTAGAATGATAGGGCTGCGATTGGGTGAATGGTGAAAACTACAGCAATGTAGTCTGGACACTGCATTTGATAACTTGATTGAACAAACAACCTGTCACCCCCACGGGATGGTGGGGCTGTGGGGGGTTTGGGACAACAGCCTGCAGCATAGGTTTTTGCATGAAGGAGCTTGTTTTTATCATGGGCTATCACTTATAGCTAAAATGAAAAAAAAAAAACTGAGAGAAAGATGCAGGACCAGTTATGGCAGAATTGCATTATGATCTGGATGGGTGGGGGTGGGGGGGAGGGAAAGGGAAATAAGCCTGAACTGAATTGGAAAAAATTTTGAAATGCACAAAGCCTCAATAAAAATTAATTTTACAAAAAAAAAAACATATGATCAACTCTTCTGTAATCAGCTGCCAATAGCTGTTCGGCTGAGGTTAGGGCCTGCGGCCCATTTCCTCAGTGCTATAATAGGTTTTTGTCTGATTGAGTTCCCATGGGTTCTGTGCATGTTGACACACTTATTATCTCTCAGTTTTCAAACACTGGACTCAATCCTTAGACTGCTGATTAGGGTTTCAGAAGACTGCTACCAGGTATTGTCAGGGCTATGTTCTTAAAAGAGAGGCTTAAGAAGAGGGAGAACCTGCTTCTGAGTTCATTTAGGCCATTATTAGAATTCATTTTCTCGTGGCCGTATTGCCCAGGTCTCCATTTTCTTGCTGGCTATCATTCAGGGATCATTCTTTGTGCCCAATGGTTGCCCTCAAGTCATGGTTCCTTGTCATAATGCATAGGCCTGAGGCTTGGGAAACCATAATCAGCAGATTCTAATTTGGAAATTAGAACTGTATCTATTATATTTGTTTGCAGTTTTGTGGGCAGGAACCAGTGACTGGCAGGTTTGTGGTGGGTCCCCAAGCAGAAGACAGTATCACTCAAGCTTAAGAATAACAACAGTTTGCACATATCGGTGCCTCAGGCAAGATGCAGGTTATTAAGATGACATAATTTTTCTATGGACATTACATTCAGATAGAGAATGAATTTAGACATTGGACCATCTGTTCTTTCCTCTTCATTTCCGGTCCTTCCTTTTCCTTTCCTGACTTCTTCCTTGTCCTTTCCTTATCGCTTTCACTTTCCTTCGTTTCCTTTTCCTTATCTTTCAGTTTCTTTCCTTTCCTTTCTTTCCTTTCCTTTCCTTTCCTTTTCCTTTTCCTTTCCTTCTCCCTTCCCCTGTCCCTTTCCTTTCCCTTTCCTTTCCCTTTCCTTTCCTTTCCTTTCCTTTCCTTTCCTTCCTTTCTTTCTTTCTTTCTTTCTTTCTTTCTTTCTTGTTCTTTTTGAGACAGGGTCTCCCTGTAGCTCCAGCTGTCCTGGAATTCACTCTGTAGACCAGGCTGGCCTTGAACTCACAAAGATCTGCCTGCCTCTGCCTCCCAAGTGCTAGGATTAAAGGTGTGCGCCACCATGCCCGGCTTATTTATTTATTTATGTCTTTTTTGAGACAGGGTCTCCCTTTTAGTCCCAGCTGGTCTGGAACTTGCTATATAGTCCTGGCTGGTCTTGAACTCACAGAGATCCGCCTGCCTCTGCCTCCTGAGAGCTGGGATTAGAGATGTGCACCACCACACCCAGCTTGAAGTTATTTTAACATGCTCTTGAGAACTCTTACATACAGAAGACCCCAAATCTTGCCATGAACTCTTACCATCCTCATCTGCTTACACTGTGGAATGTTTCCTTGCTGTCCTGGCAGCTGAGGCTCAGTTCTGCCTTAGGGAAATCAATTAGGCTACAACCTTACATTCTGAGCCTCAGGGGAGGGTGTTCTAACTTCCTGTAAGATGTCCTTACCTGGGTCCAATCTTCCTTCAGACCTTGGGAATGGTTTAGCATTCCATTTACAGAAGCTCTCCTATTACAGTTTTGTCTGTATCAAACTTCTTTTAAGTTATTGTGTAGTTTCTGTCTCCATACTGACTCAATTGCATTAAAAATTATTTACAGTGACTTGACTGTACTTGAAAAAATTCAGTGTCTTTGATCACACATAAAGTAGACTCAGATAAAATTGTTCAAATTTATCAATTTATGTGGCCATTCTGCTGTCTTATGAGTTTGAGAGTTTGTCATCAAAGAATTATAGCATTTAGATTTAAGAAATCACAGCTAGTCCAATCCCTCAACTTAATTAGAAAGGCTAATTTAAGCTTGTTCACAGATAGTAAGTGTCAGACTGGAGTCAGGATATGAAATTTTTAAATTCTCAGATCAGTGCCTCTTATAATACATTAAATTATGTTCATACTCAATAAAAGCAAAGAATTTGTGAGGACAGGAACTGTGCCCTCAGAGTCATTCTGAGTTTGAAAGTATTTTGCAATGCATAATGTGTTCCCCAAATGTAATATTACCAAGAACACTTACATAAACACACTGTCTCATACAGTGTCTGTGTAAATCATAAGAAACATTAACCATAGATTATCTTCTTGATGTAGGTCACATTCCCTTTAGTATACAGGTGATTTCTTTTTGTCCTAGTAAAGATAATCATTTTTACTTCTATCATATTACGGTTCTCCTTTGTCATTTATACATGGATACTGGTTATAGAGAATTTAATTTTAAAGAGATATTTATTTTTATTTTATATGTATGTTTGCCTATATGTATGCGAGTGCATGTAGGGGAAAATGACCTTATTTTAACTGGGGAGGGAGTAGGGAGGCTTAGAAAGGGAGCGAGGGCAGAGACAAATAATGCTCAGCTGGAGTGAAAACCCAGAGGGAAATATAGTTCAAAAGCTACTGAAAAATTACACATATAATATCTCTTCATGAGTCCATGCACATAGCTGAAGACCAACGAGAAACAGTGCCAGACAGGAGAAACCTCCCTTTGACTTGTTGGGCAGGGTAGATCAAGAGACTCCCCAAATTTACAAAGGCTATTGCCTCATCCCTTGATTTTCTCCCAGTACTTGAAGGTAAGACCCTATTGTTGAAGACAGGACATACTTCAGACACAGGATTTGGAGTAATGGAGCTGGAACTGACCTGGAAGCCTCCCCTGAACTCTAGCTCTTATAGCTTTAGAGACCACTATGAGCACTGCTAAGGGAGAACATCAGTCAATGGTCCACCCCAGCTTTAAGGCCTAATAACCACAAGTGGCACAGCAAACTATATTGAGGCAGTAGTGGCGCTTTTATCTTGGGGTAATCAACAGACACCTAATTGAATTTAAAGCCCACCCAATGGGAGGAAACTCATGTGTGACACTGTAAACATAGCCAAATACACATGGATGGAGAGGTCGCAGATCTTAGGGAAAATCACAAAGTCTGTCACATCCTAAGACAAATGTAATGTCTTACTATGTGCTAAATATTGATCCTTATATTTATAGACATGTAGCCCAGTCACCACTCATCAAAGAAGATTCTTTTGCAACAGATGGAGATTATTACAGACTTCCACAACTGGTCACACACAGAGATTGTGAATTTCCCAAGCCTAAGTGACACATATAGAATGGAATCACTACACCTAAGACTCATTGAACACAGTGGAATAGGGGTAGAGATAACATAAATGCATCTCTCAGCTCCCATCAACGAAGCTCCCTCATGCAAGAGAGGATCATGAACTTTTTTTTTTTTTTTGGCCTTTTTGAGACAGGGTCTCCCTGTAGCCCCAGCCCTACTGGAACTCACTATGTAGACTAGGCAGGACTTGAACTCACAGAGATCCGCCTGCCTCTGCTTCCCAAATGCTGGGACTACAGGTGTGCACCACCATGCCTGGCAGGATCATGAACGTTTTAAAGGACACAAATGGCCAAAGCATAGAAAGTAAGAGTCCGGAGAATGTGGGTCCTTGGATAGGACTCCTATATTAAACTTCACCCACGCAGGGCTCGGGGACCATTGTGGAAGAGGGGGCAGAAAGATTGGAAGAGCCAGGGAAAGAGGTGCAAGACTATATAGAAATAGAGTCTTACACGCTCCTTGGACCTTACTCATATGAACTCACAGCAAAGTGTCAGCATGCACAAGACCCATGCAAACTCAAGCAGACAAAACCCAGCAAAGAACTGTGGAAATGGGCAGTGGACCCCAATCTTAGCTGAAGAACTATTGGCAGCTGATTACTGCTGGGTGAGGAAGAGCTGATCTTCTTAAAGGGAGGGACTCTAAATGGGCTGACTAGACTTCAGTGGATGAAGTTGCACTGAGGGACATCTGAGGACACTAACTTGGCTTGATGGGCCTTAATACAAATGACAGAATGCATGAAATCCAGCATAGAAGGGCTATGGGTTGGCACCAATGAGGGAAAAGGGCATAAAGATGATGAAGATATTCTGTATGAGATACAGAAAACTGAATCAAATTTACAAATAAAAAATAAAGCATCTTAATGTTTTTCATTTATATGGCTCAATATTAAATGTAAGTTTTAATGAGAATAATCAGAATTTATAGGCTTCAATGCTACAGTCACAATGAAATATCAAGCACACAAAAATTCAGTTTGGATTTGCACTAAAACCACAGCTTTAAGAGAGGATTCCAAGTTATAATTGGCAAAAAGCTGCCTTTTCACTGCTCAGGGACCTTCTGAAGATCAATATAAAAATTATGGATTTTTAAGTCATTAGCATGCATTGCTTTCAAGAAATCTCTAAAGATTAAATAATAATACTGTCACTTTTATCACATTACCGGCCATGCTGCTACTCTAGTGCTTAAATAATCTTCAAGGTTTAGAATGATTAGCAGTGGAAAACTATGATTATATAATGCATCACATTGATGTGAGAGAAGAGACTAAAATCAGCTCTTTATTTTTCTCTTCCAGGTTCTTTACCCCTAACAGTTGGCTCTGCATATTTTAGCCCAGACAGCAGAGAAGACATAATAATGCCAGTCCAGGTGGATTTTTAGAAGAATTAATAAAATTAAAGCAATCAAAAATTATACAACATATTTATGGAATAAAACAAATTCTTAACATATCAAAATTAATCTAGTTAATAGGTTGGAGAAAAGGATATAGAAGAGATAAGAGGGGGGAGAGAGGAAGAGAGAGAGGACAAAAGGAGGGAAAAGGGAGAGGGAGAAAGGAAGGGAGAGAGGGAGAAAGGAAGGGAGAGAGATAGCAAGGAGGAAGAAGGGAAGCATATTCTTGAAAAGTAAAAGGTAAAGCACTATAAAACTAAAAGATCTTGGGGCTGGAGAGATGGCCTGGTGGTTGGGAGCGCCGACTGCTCTTGCAGGGGACCCGGGTTCAATCCCCAGCACCCACATGGTGGCTGAGAACTGTCTTTGACTCCAGTCCCAGGGGAATCCGATGCCCTCTTCTGACTTCTGCGGCATTGCACTACACAGGTGCACAGACCTACATGTAGACAGTACATTCATACACATAATAAAAAAACAACAACAACAACAAAAAAAAAACTAAAAGATCTTAACACTAAGATGATACAGTAGGCATGTATGCATTTAGTTTTTCCATTATCTTTAAAAAAACCACACTGCTGCTTCATGTACAATGTTATTTGATCTTAGAATAGTCTGATTTAAGCAGGGTAACTGTAATAAACTCATATGGTCTGGGATTTCCACGAGTTTATCAAAGTCCTCCAGGCTTACCGCTGAGAGCAGCAGGGTTGCAAGAAGCACAGTTAAGTCTCTATAGCCCAAGATCTGAAATAGCTTCCACAAAATGCAAAGGCTGCAGTAAAATGTGGGAGTGAGGAGAGAACACACGAAATAAAGCTCCAGATTCTCTCTGTAGCTGATGTAGTATATAAAATAGGGATCTTTTCAGAACAAAACAGATGGTTTCCAACATGCCATGGAACATGTAGTACAGGACAAGGCCCAGCTGAGAGAATTTCAGACTGACAAAGGTAAGGAAACACAACATATGGTAAGTGAGGTAACACGGTCTCAGAAAAACAAACGGCATATGTTATTTATTTGCTGTTCCTAAAATCAAATCCTTTTTTTATGTAAGTCAAAGTGAGTAAGTGATCAGTAAATATAATCTCACATTGATTGTTATCACTATAGATATAGCTGGAAGTATGTGTCTATTTTTCTCAGTTCTAAGATTTATGAGAAAGAACAAATCTTTTTTCTTAAGTACATTAAAATATACATCAACTCGCTATGTAATTTAGGAATGTAAAGTTATATTTTTTTAACCTGTATACAAGCTTACGGTTAAACTGTGAATCCCTAAATATGTTTTGCAGTTGAACTATAGTTTGACTTCAGACTTTATAAATCTGCTATACATAAGGACTGTAAAACAAACAAACAAACACCCCCAAGAGTACAATGATGAACATCAAAGGCTGAGATATCTATCTCCCAAAGCAGAGTTGAAGTGTTGTTTAGAGTACTAGAGTGCAAGAAGGCTGTGACAAGTAGAAAACATTGTTTTATCTTTGTTCAAAGCATAAAGTACAAGCTGAAGTAACAATAAGGATATGGTGGTTGTATAACAAAGCATACATAAGGCAAGGCTATACGGGGATGACTTTGTACAGTAGAACTAGGAAATGAGAAATTATTGATAAAAGCTACAAAATTTTAATTACAAAAAAATGAGCAAACCCCGAGAACGTAATGTACAACATGGTAGCCATAATCAATAATATTTTAGGGCATGCTTGAATCATTTTAAGATGGTTGATTTTAAATGCTTTCACCAAAAAGAAAGAAAATGGTAGCAAAGTTACATCGTGACTGATTGATTGCTGAAGATTTTGTGACCAGAGACCTCAGAGCTTGACTCTGTAATTCTTTAAGGAACATTAGTCTGATATTTGATAATGTAATGTTTAAGGAAACTTTAGAAATATTAATTAGCTAGGGTGATAACTGTGTGTATAGTTCTGATGTTTGATTTGGAAGGGTGTTCAATAACACTTATTAAATTAAAAAGAATAAAAGAAAACATTTAGTAAATAATCACTCAAGTATATAGTACATTGATTATCTGCATTGTCTTTTGTCTTTTATGGTTGAATTCTCTCCTTTGAACAATTATATTTAATGACAATTTCCAAAGAAACACAAGTTGTTAAGTATCTTTTCATTCACTGTCATATTTCATAATAACAGATATCCCTGTTCAATACTCCAACCAGCTTTCCCTTCTATCAGACTTTTTCACAGACTTCTATTTTCTAATTTAAACCAAAATAATGCTCTGAATTTAAAGAACAGAAAAGGAAAACATCAAAATCTAGCCTAAGCATTATCCAAGTTAGTTTTGACTATTGTACCTATATGAAATATGATATTGGGGTTATAGCAATGGCTCAGTGGTTAGGAGCATTGACTGCTCTTGCAGAGGACCCAGGTTTGAATTCCAGCAGCCACATGGTGGCTAGAAACTGTCCATTCCTCCAGTTCCAGGGGATCTGATGACCTCCACGGGCACTGTACAACACAGGTGAATTTATATACACATAAGCAATACATTCATACACATAAAATAATATTAATAAAAATAAATCAACTATTTATTAAAGCTTAAAAGCCACCGGAAGTATTAATATAGTAGAATAAAATATATATCTTGCCTATTTTCATTATGAACACTAATTTAGTTGAAAAGATAGGAACCTATTTGAAACTAAAACTTTCAGATTACATCTTACAGCAAATATAATAAATACTTCTATTACAGTATAGGCACTTTTTAAAATAGTGATGATTTACTCTGCACTCATAATGCTTAATTTAGCATTATAATTTAGAATCATTTGTTTAACACTGGCCATGGAATACTTTGGGTATATTTATATAATTTATTCATAAATTATACACTCCTTAACAGTTTCAGACAGTAATTATGAAGAATATATATTGCATTTTGAAAATGTACTGTAGGTTACTGTAGTGTTACTTTATTATTTCTTATTTTTCATTATTATATATAATGCTTCTATAAATGCTTCCTGTAGAAAATGTTATTGTGTTCTGGAATTTGTTCTAGATTATATTCACAGAAGAGTATAGGAATACAGACTCTGGATCCAAAATCTCCAGTTTCTTATTTGATCATAGATATTTTAATTGCCATTTCATGCAGTTTACCTAACCTCTCTTTGCTTACATTTACTCATCTAAAATGGAGATCCTAGTAATAATTCTCACTTCCTGAAGACCAAATGAATTAGTTTTTACATAGCACATAAAATAATGCTTGAAGAATATTGTAAAATACTACATAAGTTTAATAATTTATGTTTCTCCCATGCTCATAGATTGGAAGAATTAGTAAAGTAAAAATGACCGACCTACCCAAGCAATATATAGATTCAATGCAATCCCAGTCAAAATACCCAAGACATTCCTGACAAAATTGGAAATAAACATCCCAAAATTCATATGGAAGCACAAAAGACCCAGGATAGCCAAAGCAACCCTGAGCACAAAGAGCAATGCAGGAGAGATTACTATACCAGATTTCAAACTATATTATAAAGCTATAGTCCTAAAAGCAGCATGGTACTGGCACAAAAAGACCCATAGATCAAAGGAACAAAACTGAAGACACAAAGTTGAGTACAAATACAACCAAAAAAAGGTCCAGGTTCAGATAGATTCATAGCAGAATTTCACCAGACATTCAAAGAAGAGCTAAATACTGCCAATACTGTTAAAATCAAAAGATTAAAAAAACACAGGGGAAGAATTCCCAAACTCCAGAATTATTGTAACACCTAAACAGGTAAAGACACAGCAATGACTGGCCCAGCAAATAATCTCTACAGTGCAATAGTGACACTTTTATCTTGGGGGTAATCAACAGCTGTCCAATTGGACTTTAGCCCTGTTCAATGGGAGAAAGCTCAGGTGTGGTACTCTAAACGTAGCCAAATACACATGCCTGGAGACGTCATAGATCCCGGAGAGAAATCTACTTCTATCACATTCCTAGACTATAGATCTTACTATATGCTAAATATGTGTCATTATATTTACAAACAAACACTTGTCTGTACCTTTCAACACTCATCAAAGGAGCTTCTTTTTGCAACAGATGAAGATAATTATGAAGTTCCAACACTACTCAAATGCAGAGAATAATTGACTGTGAGGTGCCCAGCCCTAAGTGATACATCTACAACTCCACCTCTACACCTAAAGCTCAGGGAACACAGTGGAACAACATTGCAGCAAGGGGGTGGTGGGGGAGAAAGAATGTAAGAAGCAGAGGGACAATACTCTTGTTGCTGTTGCTAGCTTATGCATTCTGGGCATGACACAGAAGCTGTACCAGTGAAATCTCCATAGTACAGTTGTCTAAGAAGATCTGCATGATGACAAAACCAGTTGACATGCTAAGGTGGACAAGGGTTAGGGGAAATACAGGACACAACCTCAAGATGAAGAGCTACAGGCAGTCAATGGATGCTGAGTCAGGGAGAATCATTTTTCTCGAGGGTATAGCTTCCTTAGAGGTTAACTAGTCCTTAATGGATAGCTCTAGACACAGGTACACATGAATACCACTAAATGGACTCAGTGAAGTATATACAGATGAATGCATATTTATAAATGTATATGTAACAATAACAAACAAGAGGTCAAGAAATTGAGAAAGTGTAGGAGGATGTGGGAGGAAATGATGTGGGGCTGGGAGGGATGAAAATTATGCAAAACTAACTTCATATAAAATTCTCAAAAATAAGAAAATGTTAAAAAATGCATGAGAATGGATTGATGAATATTTATATTTTATTACTGTTTTATAAGATGTCATTGTTGATTGAGAGTGTTTGCTCCTGGAGAATATTGGTATCTGTTTTGATTTAATATTGGGATATGGATATTATTATCAGTTAAAAACATAAAATGATTTGATAGATTGAGTAGACTTAATTTCAGTACTATAATAAGGGAACAATTCAAATTCTTGTATTGAAATTAAGTCTACTCAATCTACCAAATCATGTTCATGCCCTGATTTTATATACTTGTATCTATCAATAAACATTAAGAAAAGTATTATATTAAAAGAATAAATTAAAAATAATGAAATTTAAAATTTAAAAATCTTATAAAATAAAACTTCTATGAACAAAAAACCATAAAATGTAGGATTATACATTATTTTTTATATTCTGTTAAAATGCCATTTAATAATAATTAGCATTCCTTTGTCCTTTTAATTCTTAATCATCTCATCTATTTTTATTTATCTTGTGTCCTTTGTAATTCTGTACTTTCCTACTCTGGAATTCAACTTTTATTTTGCTTCACTTATTTTATAATATTCTTCCAATGTATTTATGAAGAAAGTTACTTTAGTAGCCACATTAACCAAAAAATACTTCTTTTCTGGCTTTCAAACATGAGTTGTAGCCATTGCTTTTCTCTCACATACTTGTAGAGTTTGATCCATCTTTCCATCTTCTGGCAATCAAGGTTTCAACATAGACATCAGAGTACAATCTAATTTCTTTCTTTAAAATAGATAACTTTTTTCTCCTTTCCTCTCCCCCCCCTCCCTTCCCCTCCACTTCTCTCCTCTCCTCTCCCCTCCCCTCCTCTCTTATCCTCCCCTCCCCTCCTCTCCTCTCCTCCCCNATTCCCCTCCCTTCCTCCCCTCCCCTCTTCCTCCCCCCCCCCCAGGCTGATGTAGAACACAATCATTCTGCCTCAAGTTCTCAAATCCTGGGATCACAAGCTCAGCTCTTTCTCTTTCTATTCCCTCTGGTTGAATGAATGCAGGATTATATCTTGCCACAGTACTTGTAAAATATTACTAGGAAAATATCTTGAAGTCACAATCTTTCCAATACATTTTCTAACTTTGGTGAGTATCCAAATTTATATTCCCCAATTATTCCATTATACCCTTTGTTTTCTGTTGCTTTGTTTCTCGGAAAATAACAGTTGATAATGAATTAACAATAATCTATTCTCTAAAAGCCTTTATTTTCTCCCATTTTTCCTTTTTCTTAATTTACGTACATCTCAGTACTCTATTATTAAACTCTATTGTGTGTCTTACTCTCATATTTTCTTTAATATCCAGCCTGTATTTAGAGCTTTTAGTGTGGCTTACCTTCGATTTCTCTGTTGTTAATTTTGTACAATGATTTTCTTATTTCATTTAGCTCATAGTCTAACCTCTTTATATCTTTTTAAAAAAGATTTAATGTTATTTTGACTTTTATTGAGAACATCAAATATTTTAATGTGCCTACCACATTGTAAAGCAGGAATATTTTAATATTGTAATATACTAGATGATTTTCCTCTTCTCTTTTTGTTCTTTTTCTCCAGTAATCCTTATGTATTGATCTAATTTAGGAAAAGACACAACATCTCACAACTTTCGTCAGCTCTGTAAGTTTTCCCAGTTTCTAAATAGTGCTGCAATGCTTGTATTTCTTTGTGGAATCCCCATGGTTAGTAACTTTTCCTAAGTGATCATTTTTGCTTCCTCTTTACAACTATCAAGATAAAATATCTAGTTTATTGCATGCATCATTCAAAATATTTTCTTCAGTATAAATACTTAATTTGTGATTTTTATTTTATGTATATAAGCGTATGCCTGCATGTGTGTAAGTGCACCCCTGTGGAGGACAGAAGAGGGTATTGGATCCCCTGGCACTGAACTTATAGATGGTTGTTAGCTGACATGTGGATACTGGGATTCAAACCCAGGTTTTTTGCAAGAACAGTCACTGCTCTTAACCCCTGAGCCATCTCTTCAGCTCCAATATACTTATTTTTTTTTAATTTTTATACTACATGCATCATTTGAATTTTTCTTCTGTTACTTATGTAAATATTGGTTTCAATCATGTCAGGAAGGATATTACACATAATTTAAAACATTGTAAAATTGGAATTGCTGTTTAGAGGCCTATGGATTTTTTTTCCTAATGCTCCATGAAGAAGTTCCAGAGAGTTTGGTTTTTGAACATTCATCTATTGGAGGCTGGAATATCTTTGGATAAAGAAGCCAGGGTGGGATGCAGAATGATAATATGGAATGGAATACAATCACATTGAGCCAAACTGATTAATGCCATCCATTGTCTCCTTTACCATCAGACAAGATGTTAAAATTCTCATGAGCTAGAGTGTAAAATTTTCCAAAGTAAACATATCACATTGATTTCTACAGCACTTCCTTAAGGAAAACATGATATCTTTTTTAGAAAAAAAAATCCTCCAATTCAAGTGATATGTGTATGTATGTATCTATATATTTATGTATATATATATATAACTATATAACTATATATATATATATATAACTATGTATATATGTATATATAATGTAGTAATACAAGTTGGAGAGAACAACAAAAGAACTGAAAAAAAATAAACTCTGGAAAGACTCAGAAAAAGACGCAGGACATGTATGGCAGAGTGCAGGGACTCGGGTGGGGTGGGGAGCAGGGAAAGGGAAGCCACTCTAGATTCGATTGAGAAATGATGTATGACCTATGGGGAAAGCTTAATAATAATAATAAAGTAAAAAATAATTAAATTATCACTTGAAAAATATTATTTTGTCACTCATTTGCAATAACAAGTAGCTCAGATTCAAGCATATGAAAAAGAGAAGTTCTATTTTTGTTGGGGGGGGGCTGGAGAGATGGCTCAGTGGTTAAGAGTGCTGACTGCTCTTGCAGAGGACCCAGGTTCGATTCCCAGCACCCACATGGCAGTTAAGAACAGTCTTTAAGGTGGGCGTGGTGACACACACCTTTAATCCCAGCACTCAGGAGGCATGCATAGTGAGGTGGATCTCTGTGAGTTCAAGGCCAGCCTGGTCTATAGGGTGAGTTCTGGGCCAGCTGGGGCTATTGGGAGATCCTGTCTCAAAAAAAAAATGTATGTTCATTTGCCAGTTGTGGTGGTGCACACCTTTAAAGCTGGGCGTGGTGGCGCATGCCTTTAGTCCTAGCACTTGGGAGGCAGAGGCAGGTGGATCTTTGTGAGTTCAAGGCCTGCCTGATCTACATAGTGAGCTCCAGGCCAGCTGGGGCTACAGGGAGACCCTGTCTCAAAAAGTCAAAAAAAAAAAGAAAAAGAAATGAGTTGTCAATTTGCTATTAAATTAATCAGTACTTTAAGAAATAAAAAGTTCTTTAAAGATTAAATGCATTTAGAATATTCAAAATTATTTTAAAATATAAATGATTAGAATTTATTTTAACTTTACAAAATGTCAAATATTTTATAATTAATTAAAATTTAGGACTTTTTGTAACGGTGAAAATTCACAGTACAACTTTTTATGCTTTGTTAATTGAATATTGAAGACAAATAAGTGTTTGTTCCTTATTGGACCTATTTTTCCATTTAACAGATTAATTTGTTTCTAGCACCCAACACAGAGAGGAAATTACAGTTTTTTATTGCAGTTATAGAAAAGAGATTATTCCTGAAAAACTTTTTATAGAGAGAAAATCATGACACATACTGATCTCAATAAAAGCCTTGAAGTAAGCACAATGAAGAATCCACAACAGCATGTCAAAGTCAAATTCGGTAAATTAAATACTGCAAGAGCATCAGTCATTGTTGCAGAAAAATCAAAGCCAATGAAAAAGTCATTCAAAGGAAATAAAATTCTGGACAGAAAGGATCTGCACATTTTCCTTAGTTATTGAAACAACAGGCAAAGCTAATTAGGAACACTGAGTTCCACAGGAAACAAGACACCTTATTAAAATCTCAGCTCACTAAAATTGGTAGCTACTAACTCTACAAAGGGCATGGAATTGGGTATCAGATCTGTATTCCAATTCAGGACTCAGCTAGCTTAATATTTGTAATTCATGGTTTGAACAACTGCAAAGTTATCATTAAATTGCATATAAGTTGGATATCTCTTATCTAAAATGCTTTGGAACAGAAAGTGTTTTGAGTATGTGTGTTTATTGCAGAGTATCTGTGTACACAATGAGACAACCTGGAAATAGCATCTAACTCTAAAGAGAAAATTCATTACATTTCTTATATACTATGACCATGTAGACTGATAGCAATTTTACACCATATTTCAACAAATCTTTAAAACTTTCATGTTGTGTCTTTTACTAAATTTATGCAACTGTCTTACTGAATACTCACAGTTCCCTTTAGGTTTCAGTTCATTGTGGTAGATCTGTTCTTGTTTTATCATGATCAGCACAACATTAAGTGGAATGTATTAATTGCAATGCTGATGGGTCTACTAATTAAATACAAAATCCAGATCTTCATTTTTATGGGGTATTTTTGTATTCTTCATTAACTTCTGTTCAGCACTGTACTTTAACAGTTTCATCCTTCTGTTTCTTTGAGTCATATATGGTGGTTATTCTAATACCACTTCTGTAAGAAGTTTCATACTTACAATGCTGTCTAGATTTTTCCGCCAGCTTAATATTCTACCTTACAGATCAACATGAATCTTTTTCCCCCCGTGTATATATCTACAGGCTTGATTTTTGAGGCATTTTCAGCAATATCACTATATTACAGCCCAGGAAACAACAGTAAAGAAATATTCAAACGACAATAAGTAATGTTCACATGTCTCATGAGGAACCTGCTATGGGCCTGCACACATGTCATTTAATTACCCTTTGTGGCTATAAGTGCATGGGAAACTTGAAAAAGATGACTCACAACTAAAGGGGTCTGGGTGAATCATGTTTTCATTGGAGATGTTGAGTTAACTGTGTCATGTTGGAGTTTTGATTGTAGCCCATCAGCCCCACCATTAAGATGTCAGGTATTGAATTTTCAAACTGTGTTACCAGTGGCTTCACATACATGGTTAAATTTTTCAGATTTTGGGGCTGATGAGATGGCTCAATAGGTAAAGGCATTTGCTGACAAGCCTGTTGTGACCTGAGTTTGATCTTCAGAACGCACTCCAAATGGAGGAAGGAGAGAACAGATTTCCACAAGTTGTTCTATGAACTTCACATGTGTGCTATGGTCCATGTGTGTGCATGATCACATGCATACACACACACACACACACACTAAATGCAAAACAGTTTCACACTTTGGATGAAATTTTGGACTACTCGTCAATCTGTAAGGTGTTTATAGAATCTAAATTAATACTTGGAACATCCAGACCCAGAATAAATATTATTTCTTTTCTATTCTCCAGACCAATAGTTGGATCTAAGGGGAGTTAGAAATACTTTTCTTCTTAGACTAAGAAGTATAGTACACTAATTGTTAATTACTGAAACCACCTTAAAAATAAACAACAAAGTTTATCCCTGCTATATAATGAGGGGTAAAGCATTAACTCAATATTGCTGACATACTGAATTTATGTTTCCTGCCATAAAGTTAGGTAAGGTTTTTCATAAATGTCTCATTCACAACACATAAAATAACATTTTTAGTGATTATTCAATCAATTAAGAAATTCAAAGCTGGGCTGGAGAGATGGCCTAGTGGTTAAGAGCACCGACTGCTCTTTCAAAGGACACGGGTTCGATCCCCAGCACCCACATGGCGGCTGAGAACCGTCTGTGACTCCAATTCCAGGAGAACTCCAGTTCCAGGGGAATCCGACACCCTCTTCTGACCTCCGCGGCATTGCATGATGTAGGTGCACAGACCTACATGCAGACAGTACATTCATACACATAAATAAATAAATAAATAAACAAACAAATAAATATTTTAAAAAATTAAAAAAAAAAAGAAATCCAAAGCTGCTCTTGCAGAGGACCCAGGTTCAGTTCCCAGCACCCACATGGTAGCTCACAATCACCTATATAACTCCAGCTCCAGGGAATCCAACATCCTCTTGCTGAGACACTACATCTATGTAATGCACATACATAAATGCAGATGAACACTCACATATGTAAAATAAAAATACATCAGTTAAAAAAGAAATCCAAATTCATGAACTTAATGTAATAACAAAACAGCCAAGACATATGGATCTTCATTAACTAGTACCTGATAACTACAAAGTACCATGTTCTTTTACCAGAGGCCCAGAAGGTGTTAAGGCACATCATCACCAACCAAAAGGTTGGAAATTGATGGCGTTAGGAGGGGAGAGACAGTGTCTTACAGGGATTGGGCTCTTGATGGACCCTGTGGATTAACTTACATTGAAGCACATTAAGGGGCACAAATCTGACTCTCCAGCTCTATAGGCTGTATTACACACACACACACACACACACACATACACACACACACATAATTGGGCAGGGGACAGTTGGGGGTAGTGGAGGAGGATCTAAATACCATAAAACTATATTGTATGAAAATTTAAAGTTTGCTGCCTTAAAAAAGCTATATTGTATGAAAATCTTAAAAAATAAAACAAAATAAAATAAAATAAAGTAGATTTACCCTTCAGTGTGGGAGAGTACAGATGTTTGGTGGGGAGGTTAGAAAGGGGTGTGGTGCAGATATGAAGGGGATCTAAATATTATCAAAATATACTTCATGAAATTCACAAAAAATAAAATTTAAAAATTGCATTTACAAAAAAGCAAGCTATTCACTAACGACAAAAGATACCTTTCCACCATGTATAATGTATCCATACATCACTTCTAGTAATAAAATATCAGCAAAGATCCAGTGAGATTAAAGTTATCCTCTGACCTATATATGCATGGTGGTCCATGCATATATTCTTTCCCCAGCACACTCAAAATAAATAAATGTAAAAAATCAGCAGATCTAGTAATTGATTCGACAAATATTGTGAAATTACCAGTCTTTTGAGTATAAAATCTAAGAAAAGTAGTTTATTTTCTTAGGAAATATTCCATTCAAATAAAAATAGAGGCAAACTACCCCCATTGTAGATGAGAGTACCTTTCTCTGGTCTTTTTTTCAGAGATGGACAGTAAAAAAATGATATTTAAAATTTTGTTTTCTCTAGATTGTCTTACTTTACTCAAATCTGGCCTCATTACAATCTTGAAATACCAGATCATATTTTCTTTTAGATCAAATAGGATGGGTATAACAAACATGTTTTGATTGTTTTGTAGGTGTTCTAAAAATATACTTTAACTGATATGGTCAGTAGATTATTTTTATTGTGTTTTACTTTTTGCAAGCTATAACATTTTGATTACTAAATAAGTATTATTGGACAAAGATAAAATTGTTTCCAAGTATACTTACCACATGAAGAATTTTATTCTCTGTTTCATATACAGTACAATCCTGAAAAAAGACACAAATATTACGATAAAAAATCAAGCATTCATTTAAAGTACATTGCTAGAAACTGTACTAAGACAAATTCATGACATTTCAAGTAAAAACTGAAATAAATATTGGAAAATCTGGGGTGCTATTATCAACTTCTCTTTAAATATATTGTGTAATTTGACTAAATTTGTATTTATTTTATTTTAATTTTTTATGTGTATGAGTGTTATGCCTGCATGCTTGTAAGTGCACCTGTGTTGTTCAATGCTCTCTGAGGTCAGAAGGTTGCAGATCCCCTGTAACTGGAGTTACATATGGTTGTTAGCCTCCATGTGGGTTCTGGGAACTGAACCATGAGCCTCTGCAAGAGAAGTCAGTTCTCTTAACCACTAAACCATCTTTCCAGCCCTAATTTGACAATTTTAAGCACATATAAAAGAGGACAGTAACATTAAGGCTACATTTAGCAACATATTGGAAAATTATGAGAATCATTTTCTACTGAAAATTTCACCTATGATAAGTGAATTGGTTGCAATATGTCCAACACTTTGAACATTTATTATGTTATACCATTAAGAAAACATTAAAATTTATTTCAACAGTCAAATCAAAATGTTTTATTTTGATAGTTTCAAGTATTGCAAACTACCAAATCTACTTACCGAGTTTTACCAAAATCTGAATCTCTGAAATTATAAAAAGTTAAAAACCAAACATGTTTTATCTGCAACTGTTAAATACACCACAATATACAAACATGATCTTTCCTTAGTGACTTAAAACCTCTCAGTTTCCTCAAGAAATTTTTCCCAGGCGTAGTGGGTGGGGCACGCCTCTAATCCCAGCACTCCAGAGGCAGAGGCAGGTGAATCTCTGAGTTCAAGCCAGCCTGGTTCTACATAGCAAGTTCCAGGACAGCTAGGGCTACAGTGAGACCTTGTCTCAAAAAAGACCAAAAACATTTATAAACATGGTATGTGTTAGTATTAACCCCAAATGAGTGATATGAGAAGAGGCTGGAGAGATTGCTCAGTGGTTAAGAGCACTTGGTACTCTTGCAGAGGACCTGATTTCCTTTCCACAATTGTATGCCAGCTCACAACCATCTGTAACTCCAGTTCCAGGGGAACAGATGCTCTCATCTGACCTCCTTGAGCACTGCATGCACACAGTACACATAAAGACAAGCAGGAAGCTGGGCGTGGTGGCGCAGGCCTTTAATCCTACCACTTGGGAGGCAGAGGCATGTGGATCTTTGTGAGTTCAAGGCCAGCCTGGTCTACATAGCGAGTTCCAGGACAGCCAAACCTACAGGGAGACCGTCTCAAAAAGACCAAAAAAAAAGAGACAAGCAGGAAAACCCTCATAAACATAAAATCAACCAATGAGTGGATAGAGAAAATGTGGTATATCTACACAATGGAATTCTATGCAGCAATAAAGAAGGATGGCGTCCTGAACTTTGCAGGTAAATGGATGGAACTAGAAGATATTATGCTAAGTGAAGTAACACAGTCCCAGAAAAGCAAATGACGAATGGTATCCCTCATCTGTGGATGCTAGCACCAAGCACCGAGTTGTAAGGCAAACTGAGCAACATCAACGTTACATACCCCTTTCCCTGAAAGCAACTGTGCTCTGATAATGTAAATCCCTTAACAGGCTCTAGAATTAACCCACCACTTATTTTTAGACTTGGTAAACTTGGTATATGGGTGGAGGATACATAGGCATATCTTAGAGTAATATAAATTTAAAAAAGGAAAAATGTGAATCCTGAAATATAGTATGGAAATGACAGTTTGTGTACAGATGATATAATTTTGGTACAGATGATATAAATTTGGAATATATACATATATATATATATATATATATGACTATATATGCATATGTTGAAGTGGTACAGATTGGAGGGGACAACAGCAGAAGAACAGGGATAAGAAACTGACTGAAACTAAAAGAAAAGAATCAGAAAAAGATACAGGGCAGGGGTGGCAGGGTGCATGAAATTGGGTGGGGTGGGGGGCATGGAAGACAAGATGAGTCTAAATTGGACTGAGAAACAATGTATGAAATGCATATAACTTCAATAAAAATGTTAAAAAAGTCATGTGAGAAATAGGTGAGAAAATAAGATAAAGTGCTGAGCACAGAGACTGACATATATGAAGCAAAAACTGCTATGGCAATATACTATTGTTGTTCTACATTGTTATTTTAATTTTTACAACTTACTATATTTACTTCAAAGTATAAAATTAAGATTTACTTGGCACATTTTCATATCAGAGGCACATAGTAGTCAGAGGCATTTTTTTGTCTTTTATTTTTTTTGAGACAGGGTCTCCCTTTAGTCCCAGCTGGCCTGGAGCTCGCTCTGTACACCAGGCTGGCCTTGAACTCACAGAGATCTGAGTGCCTCTGTCTCCAGAGTGCTGGGATTAAAGGCCTGTGCCACCACACCTGGCTCTCCCCCAGCTTTTTAAGTAGATGTAATTAAATGCATATGCTACCATGCTTGGCATGTTAGGGCAAGATTTTATTAGTAAAACGTAGGTCTGAATCATTTCAGAATCTAAGGTTAATATTAGGATTCAGTGTCCAGTCCTAAAGAAACAAAATTTCTATGAATACAGTCATATCTATGTATCTATATATTTTCATGAAATTGACAAAAGATCTAATTATGAATTATGCATACAGAGAAGCCAAGATAAAGACACAATTTTTATATAGGGAAAATGCACTTGTAACTGTGTCTGAATTTAGAAGAATTTAATTTTACAGAAATTAATTTCAAACAGAATTACATTGGGAAGACATGATTTTGGAGTAGCTGGAAGCTTCCCCGATTCTCCATGTTGGTTTGATAGCTTCTTCAGCAGCAATGGATGTAGTGTTTTTATTTGCCTATCTTCTCAGAATCATAGGATATGATCAAATGTTCAAAGTTCAAAGGGGTCCTCTTTAAGATATAAAAGTAAATAAATATAAACATATACCTTATTAGAGGTAAATAATCATACGGAAACTACTAGTGTCTTCAAAATATAATTTATTATTATATATACTGTGAACTAACACAAAATGCTGTTAAAGCAAATTAAAAACTTTTTTCAGAAGCCATTGCTTATGGAATTAATATTTGTATTCTTGTGCTAAATCTGTCCTATGTGCTTTATAAGATGAAACAAAAATTATGCAAGTGTCATTGTATGATACTCCCTGTATCACTGATAAAATTTTTTAGCTAGAGAGAAAGGAGATGCATAAATATGAATAAAGAAAACCTTAATAGTTTATTGGTATTTTATATATGTGTGCATTTATGTATGTAGGTACATACATCTCTTGGTTGCCACTAAAAAGGCATAGGAGCAAAGGTCGATCTAATAATCATGAACTTCTCCCTGTTTTGTGGTCTCTAAAATATTTTATTTATTATTTTTATTTTATGCGTATGAGTGTATTGCCTGCATGTACATAAGTGCGTCCATGTTGTGCAATGCCCCTGGAGGTCAGAAGAGGGTGTTAGATTCCCCTGGCACTGGAGTTGCAGATGGTTGGTTGTTAGCTGCCATGTGAGTGCTAGGAATTGAATCTGGATCATTTGCAAAAGTATCCAGTACTCTTTAACTGCTGGTCCATCTCTCCAGCCCCTATTTTGTGGTCTTGATAGTATCATTTCCCAAGCCTTTTGGAAAATGGCCCATTCTAGCTCAGGGTTAAGAAATGTACATGATAATAACGTGATATAGGATACAAGGAAGCTACTTAAGTCTACTAATGCTGTGTGAGGAGTCAACATGAAGAGATTCCTACTTACTAAAGATGGGATTATCTGAGCATCTAAGAGGATAATAGTAAATAGATGGAAGCTCAGTAAAATTCTGTGAAATATTAAATTAGTATGTTAGATACATTAGTGTTAAATTTAAATATACTAATGAGTACAAAATATATTAATAATGGCTTAGCAGTATTATATACATTAAACTGACTGAACAATATAGAATAGATGCCTCTCCCTCTTGATTGAACAACTATGAATCTATTGTGCCAGGCACACAAAAATGAATAAAATATCAAGTTTGGTTAACTTTAATTGTCAACTTGACATAACCTAGCATTACCTATGAGGAGAATCTCATTGACAGATTGTCTACATTGGGCTGATTTGTGGCCATGCTTTTGGGAGATTGTCTGAATTAAGTTAGTTGATATGGGAAGACCCAGCCCATTGTTGATGGCACCATTGCCTAGGCAGAGAATCCTGAACTAAATAAAAATGGAGAAACTGACCTGAGCACAAATAAGCAAGCAATCAAGCATGCTTCCATTCATGTCTCTCTGCTCTTGACTGTGGATGTGATATAACTAGCTATTTGAAGTTCCTGCCTTGACTTCCCCACAATAATGGACTATACCCTGTAATCGTTATCTTCAGTAAAACCATTTCTTCCCTAAGTGCTTTTTGTAGGACTATTTTATCAGAGCAACAGAAATTAAATCAAGCACATGACATTTACAAAGATATGCTAAAAACACAGAAATGTGAAATTTTGACATTTTAAATTTTAGTATAATTAGAAGCACAAATGCCACCAAATTGTTCAAATCAATATGCAAAAGGTCAATTATTTATATTTTTTAAAATTAGTATTTTTGTGGTAAAATTAAACATTACTGGATTGTGCTATTATTTTAGTCAAATTTCAAACATGTAAAAAACATTCTCCAGCTATGACACAGTGCATAATATTATTACATTTGTAATTATAAGGTTTAATAATACTTGAAAAATGAAATACTGGTACATTTTCAACAATACTGATATGATCCTATAAAAAGAGTCTGAGAAGATACATGGAGTGATCAAGATGGTTAAAGATTTTCAAGCAGGGCTGGAGAGATGGCTCAGTGGTTAAGAGCACTGACTGCTCTTGCAGAAGACCTGGGTTCAATTGTCAGCACCCACATAGAGGCTAACAACTGTCTGTATCTCCAGTTCCAGGGGAATCTGACACCTTCTTCTGACTCCGTGGGCACTGCATGACATGGGTGCACTTCTACACATGCAGACAATACACTCATACACTAAAATAAAAATAATATTAGAAAAAAGATTTTCAAATGGAATGAAAAAATATTACATACTAAAATTAAGGTCACTATTTCAAATAAGCATAGCTAAATGATTACAAGTGAGATATAAATAAATGAATTATCAACTGATAATTGGTTAAAAGTTACTAAGCACTCATATATTTAACATTATTAAACTTTAAATCTACACGAAGACTTTTGAGATGCCCTTAATTAGTTTAACACAGATGCAACTGTAGGAGCAGAGGAGAAAAAAACAATTATCCTTTAAAAAGTCAGTAATGGTAGCTTTTAATCAGGAGAGCAAATAAAAGCACTTGTGCAAACAGTGCAACCGCAGTCAAATACATAGAAGCTCATGTGATAATCTTCAGATTGCAGTTCTCTATAGAAGAACTATTCAGGGATTAAACTAAAATGCAGCCAAAGATTTCATGACCAGAAATACAAATACAATAGTTTCCCAAATGGAGTACTCCAAGGCGAATTTTATGATTATTTTTGAAAAAATATGATCTGTTTTACATTGCTACTATATGATTGAGGAACATCAAACCAAAACAATCAAAAGTCATTAAATATACAGAATTCTCAAATTGGTAAACTGATTTAAAAATATTATGTGCTGGATTACTCTAAATAGTCCTCAACTCCATAGAACCATATGTTTCAGGTACATATTCCACAATTTATCAGTTGATTTCCTTTACCCAGTAAACTTGTTTAATAGCTGACTAGTTTGAATAGCTGCTTCTACTTATTTCCATCTTTACCTTTTTTTAGTCAGACTGGCTTATTTGTTAATAAAAGCCAGAGGCTTTTATGAAAGGTGAGGACACAGCATATTAAAAATCAAATAACAAAGTAACACAGACAGTGCATATTAACCTGCTACTTTATATCAGAGAAAATAATAGAAACTAAATGATTATGTGCTATTTTGTGAAGCAATAATTTTATGGAATTCATTTTATCAGACTACTTAAACTGCCCCAGGTACTTTGTAGGATTCATTTATTAGCAAGTATTTTATTTCCATCAAAATGAGATTTTAAAATATTTGCCTCTCAGAGTGTAAGATTTATTAACAACACTTAGGGCAAATCTTTTTGTAAAGGCCACATTTCTAATTTTAAAAGAAAATAGTACTGCAAATGTAGAAACCTAGATCATTATAAACACATTCATTTTTTGGAAAGGCATATCTTTGATATTCTAGTTATTTTTATGTTAAAATTAAATTTAGTTTTGTAAAACTGGGTTTGGAGCTATAACTGTGTACTTCCAAGCAATTCTTTTTTTGGGGGGAGGGCTTTTTGAGACAGGATCTCCTTTTAGTCCCTGCTGGCCTGGAGCATGCTATGTAGACCAGGCTGAACTTAAACTCAGAGATTCACCTGCCCCTCCCTCCTGAGTGCTAGGATTAAAGGCATGTGCCATCACTTCCAGTTCTAAGCAATTATTTTGAATAGATAAAGCTTTTACTGTATATGTAAAATGAAATTTGAATTTCTCTTTTATACTTCCCCATATCAGGCTCCTGTAAACTACGTGATTCATATTTAATAGACTTAATTCAAAATGAAAAAGTAGACATGAAAATGAGAACTGCTTCTTCAGTTTGAGTTACTTTTCTTCTTGTTTAAAAAGGCATATACATAGAAACATATATTATAGATTCTAAAAAAATCCTTTCTGTGAGAGAATGATGTCATTGCTATGTTGAGCACAGCACATATAGAATGAATTCTATTTCAACACATTACCAAAGATATTCCATAACTGGTCAACAAATTTTAAGCACCTAGGGGTCAAAATGCTCTAATAAGAGGTACATCTCATTAACATATATGCATATTATAATGACTAGAATACTACATAGGTTATTACATCCATAAAAAGAAATAGAAAGGACTGGGCCTGGTGGTGAACGCCTTTAATCCCAGCGCTCTGGAGGCAGAGGGAGTAGGATCTTTGTGAGTTCAAGGCCAGCCTGGTCCACATAGAGAATTCCAGGACAGCTGGGGCTACAGGGAGACCTTGTCTCAAAAAGAACACCCCCCCAAAAAAGAAAATAGAAAGGGAAATAATAAAGGTCTCTAGTGCTATATATAATTGTACTTCATGGAACTGTATTATAAATATAAATTTTCATCAGCCTAATTTTAGTGAACTTTTGTGTATTTCCTGCACAATATCTTAATGATCTTTATACTCCATTCCCTACTGGCACCCTCCCATTGCCCCCCCCACTAGATTTCATGCATTCTGTCATTTATGTTAAGGCCTGTCAAGTCAAGTTAGTATTCCCTTGGTGTCCTTCATCTACAGTGGAATTTCTACACCTGACTCATTTCACAGAACATAGCAGAATAAGGGGTAAAGAGAATAGTAATGCATCTCTCAACTTTCATCAATGAAGCTACCTCATGCAACAGAAGGCAATGAACCCAGGGCTCAGGAACCATTGTGGAGGGCAGGGGCATGGAAGCCTAGGGAACAATCTGCGGAAGAGGGGGCATGGTAGAATGTAAGGGCTGTGATTGGGGTGAATGGTGAAACTACAGCAACATAGTCTGGACACTCATTTGATCAACTTGATTGAACATACAACCCCCCCTGTTGGATGGTGGGACCCATGGGCTGTGTGGGTTTGGGCACAACTGCTTGCAAATTGGTTTTACATGAAGGATGTTTATACACATAAATTATCACTTATTGTTAAAAAATGAAAAAAAAAACTCTGAAAGAAGCAGGACAGTTACGGCAGAATGCATGATCTGGGATGGGGTGGGGTGGGGTGGGGGGAAGGGAAAGGGAAATATGCCTGAACTGAATTGGGAAAATGATGTATGAAATACACAAAGCATCAATATACAATGAAAATTTAAAAAAAAAGAGTCAGGGGAGGATGTGCATGACCATAATGAAACAGTGTCTTACAGGCTCCTGGGTTCTTGCTTATATGAACTTACAGCAATGGTGTCAGCATGAGCAAGACCCATGGAAACTCTAGCAGACAAAAACCCAGCATAGAACTGTGGAAATATGGAAATGGGCCCTAATCTTAGCCAAAAAACTATGGGGCAGCTGATTACTACTTGGTGAGAAATAGCTGATTTTCTTTAAGGGAGTGGGTCTAGATAGACTGACTAGACCTAAGTGGATGAACATGCACTGAGAAATGTTTAATTTAGTTTGAAAAGTTATAAATGTTTTATTTATTTCAAAGCTCCTCCCCAAATTTAATAACCTGTTGATATAAATTTTCTTCACTTTTCTTGGGGGAAGAGTTGAAGTTAGGGCAGCATACTTAAATAATAAAATTTTTTTGTTCTTTTTGAGACAGGGTCTCCTTGTAGCCCCAGCTGTCCTGGAACTCACTCTGTAGACCAGGCTGGCTTTCAACTCACAAAGATCCGCCTGCCTCTGCCTCCTGAGTGCTAGGATTAAAGGCATGCACCACCACGCCCGGCCTAAAATAATAAATTTCTACAGCCAATGATTTATACATGTTTATGTGGAGCAGGGAGTATGGAGTTGAAATGAACCAATTCAAAACTTCTTTTGTTCCTCATCTATCTTCTTTTGTTCCTTTTTCATGGACTCCATCTGCAGGTGTAATTTTGTGTCATATCTCAGCTGTAGAAATCTCTATAAAGTGATGTATCTTCTCAAACATACCATAAAGGCATTTTGTCTTTAGGCTTCTAGAGGAATGTGAAGCTTGCTTTGATAAAAATGAATTTTACTGCCAGGCGAGTTGTCACACACCTTTAATCCCAGAGTGAGGCAGATCTCTATGAGTTCAAGGCCAGCCTGGTCTACAGAATGAGCTCCAGGCCAGCTGGGACTAAAGGGAGACCCTATCTCAAAAATACCAAAACAATGAACTTTACTTTGATAAAAATATTTGAATATGGGGCTGGAGAGATAGCCTAGCGGTTAAAAGCACCGACTGCTCTTGCAGAGGACCCAGGTTCGATCCCCAGCACCCACATGGTGGCTGAAAACCATCTGTAACTCCAATTCCAGGAGAACTCCAGTTCCAGGGGAATCTGAGACCCTCTTCTGACCTCCGTGGCATTGCACGACACAGGTGCACAGACCTACATGCAGACAGTACATTCATACACATACAAAAATAAATAAAAATTAAAAAAAAATTAAAAAATATTTGAATATGAATATGTGACTGAATTTGGTCTTATTAAGATGATAAGGAATTGGTTGTGGGTTTGGAAGGGAGAAAAACTAGAGTTAGGAAGATCAGTGCATACTCTGTAATTGGATCATGGGCTGAGCTTATGAAATGGGGGTAGATGAAGATTATATATATATATATATATATATATATATATAAACCTT
>VZQC01013594.1:1529723-1558120 GCA_009823505.1 Rhizomys pruinosus
GGGCTGGAGAGATGGCCTAGCGGTTAAGAGCGCCGACCGCTCTTGCAGAGGACCCGGGTTCGATCCCCAGCACCCACATGGCGGCCAAAAACCGTCTGAAACTCCAATTCCAGGAGAACTCCAGTTCCAGGGGAATCTGAGACCCTCTTCTGACCTCCGCGGCATTGCACGACACGGGTGCACAGACCTGCATGCAGACAGTACATTCATACACATACAGAAATAAATAAAATTAAATAAAAAAAATTTTAAAAAGAAAATCTGTTTATGAAACTTATTACTAAGTAAAATGAAGAAATACCAAAATATCAGGAGTTTAAAACGGGCTCAGGGTCAAAGTGATGGAAAAGTGTGGAAAAGCAGCTAAGAGGCAGTTTTATGATAACATAAAATATAAAACATTTTAATAACTCAGTATAAAGATTATAAATGGAAGGAATGCCTAAGCAATGTTCTGTATAAGATGATTCATGCCGTTACCATTGGGAGACCTTACTAAGGATGGAGGATCTGGTACCTCATACATAACAAAGAAAACCACATATCAATATGGTAATGAAATGACAAATATTTAAAAAGGAGAGGCTAGAAATGTAGTTCAGTGAGATTGTATATATTCAGCATGAGCAGGGCCCTTGGATTCCCCTCCCAGCACATAAAATAATGATTGACTAAAGTTTGATGTAAAATAGATAAATGAATCAAGAATATGACTACTACATTCCAGTCTCATTTTTTGGGGGGGGTATTTTAGAGACAGGGTCTCCCTTTCGTCCCAGCTGACCTGGAGCTCGCTCTGTAAACCAGGCTGGCCTTGATCTCAGAGATCCGCCTGCCTCTGCTTCCCAAGTGCTAAGATTAAAGGTGTGCGCCACCACGATGGGCCCCATTCCAGTCTTTCAAAACAAGTTGATAAATGTTGCAAATACATCAACCAGAAGGCTTAAGAAAGGTGAAGAAGAGTATGAAGAAAATAACTGGATGAGCTACTAGAGGGGAAAGACAATAAGGACCAAAGTAACTTATCTGAATTGGAGCAAAATAATAATGTATTTGTTGAAAGAAAACAAAACCCTGCTTTTCTCATTAGTTTTGAGCCATTCTGTAGTGCCTGAAAAGTTTCACTGGGTTTAGTGGTGCATGGCTGCAATCCAGCACTTGGGAGGCAGAGGCAGGTTGATATTAGGAGTCAGAGGCAGGTTGATATTTGAGTTCCAGGCCAGCCTATAACAAGTTCCAGGTCAATCAGAGCTACATAGTGAGACCCTATCTAAAAATGTTTTTGCCAACTTTTCCTTACAAGAAGGAGTTATATTCCATTTTTAATAACACATTAGAAAAATTATCTCATTTTTCAGATTCTCATTCAGATTGCTTTTACATTGTTCTGGTTTATAATATCTCATTTTGGTTACTGAGAGATGTCAAAGCTAATTTATTAAGATATATTGCTTCGTGCATTCACATACTAAATTTCCTAGAATATCACTATCACTGCCTAATAAAACTTTCTGGGATAACAAAACTGTTTTATGTCTGTGCATTACGTTTTATAGCCATAGACAGAGTGGCTGTTGAACACCTAAAATATGGCTATTAACAATAAGGAATTACATTTGTAATTTTGTTTAATTTGAATTTACATGGTAATAACTGCATATAACCAGCAGTTACCATGTTAGTGTAAAGTCCATCCAATAGCTGGTAAATAGGAAGGCATTTAGCATAAGTTCCAAATAATAATAGTGAATGCCATGTCTAAGGAGAAAACTTGAAAGGACTTAGCTTCCAGTTATTAAGGTTTTTAGAGAAATATATGTACAGACCATCCAAAATATACAAGGGTGAAATAGAACTAAATAAAATTTCGAAAGGAAGAAATAGAAACAGGGAAGAAAAGCTACATTAAGGCCCATACAATACCCACTGGAAGCCATGGCAAGAAAAGCAAAAACAGACAAGTACAACTACATGAACCTAAACATTTCTGCAAGCAAAAGAAATTACCAACAAAACAAATAAAATTGAAATGGTAACACATGAGAATCGTAGGTTCCAGCCTCAGAACCCCCCAAAAAGCAAATAAAAAGGAATATGAGAAAATATCTGCAAATCACCGAGCCAATAAGTAATTATTACCTAAAGTACATAAGCAATTTATCTGTTAAGTGAATAAAACCTCACAAAACAAACACACAGACCAAATAACCCAATTAAAATTGAGCAAAGGCCTGACTGAAGTAGATGTTTTTCCTAAAAGGTACAAATGGTTATCAGGTATATGAAAAGTTGCTCAATATTACTAATCACTAGGGAAAGTTAAAATGACAATGAGATATCATCATCCTACTCTTTATGATGGCAATTACCAGAATGTCAAAAATCTTGTCAGGAATGTGGATCTCTTGCATGTTATTGATGGAGATATAAATTGGTATGAAAACTGCAAAAACAATACAAGATTACTCAAAATTTAAGAACAGAATTCCAATATAATCCAGAAATTTCACATATATATATATAAAACCAAAGGAAATGAAATCATTATGTCAGGCTGGAGAGATGGCTCAGTGGTTAAGAGCACTGGATTCTCTTGCAGAGGCTCCAGATTTGGTTCCCAGAACTGTCATGGAGGGTAACAACTGTCCATGACTCCAGTTCCAGAAGATGTGGTGCCCTTTTCTCACTTCCTCAGGCACCAAGCACCCATGTGCTTCACTTAAATACAAATGAAAAATAAAATAAAAGCAGTATATCAAAGTGCTACCTGCAGTGCTATGTCCCATGGTATTATTCACAGTAGCCAAGATATAGGGAAATATCTAAGTGTCTCAAAACAGAAAAAAAAAAAAAAAAACAGGCAAAAAATGTGAACACATGTACCCCAAACACAATATCATTCCAACAAAAAGGAACAGGAATCCTGACATCTGTAGCAATGTCAGTGAACCTGGAGGACATTATAGAACATGACATAAACCAGGCTGACAAAGACGATTACTGCATGGTCTCATTTGTACATGGAATCTGAAAAGCAAGGTTAAAGTCACAGTTGAGATTGGGATGTTGGTTATCAGAGCTAGAGGGCAGGAGAGAGATAAAGGTCAAAGTGTGCAAGGTTTTAGTTAAGATGAGTAGTACTTTCAGGGATGAGGTGCAGTGGCAGAAGGCTTAGAGGGGCGCCTAGCATGCATGAGGCCCATGGTTTCATCTCCATCACCACAAGACCAAAACAGAAGATGAATAAATAGTTCTGGGGTCCATAGTAAATACATAATATTTACCATAGTAAAAAGCAATGCTGCAACTTGCTAACAGGATAGATCATACCACAGACACATAATTGTGTGAGATAATAGATATGTTAGTTTAGTTGTGAGAATTATTTCACTATATATATGTTTATATATAAACAAAATGTGTATACCTTAAATCTATAGTATTGTCAATCATGTATTAATGAAACCAAAGTAACAAAGAAGAACCTGGTAGATGATGACCTATATAAGCAGTCTGAGGAAAAAATGCATTTTGGTGAAAGCAAAGCATGACTGGAATCTGGAAAAATAAACAGGAGCCATCTAGACAACAGCAAGACAAAGTTGTCTTCTGACCTCTACACCTGTGCCTTCCCTACAAATAAAGTAACACAAAATCAACATACTTCATTTAATTATTAATAAATAAAAAACTGGATTTCATAATTTTGTGGCTGACATTTAATATTTTAAAAATTTATCTCTCAATATGAAACACATTATTAATGTTAAAAATGAAAAAAGTAGCAAAACTGAGAATGAAATTTAGAGATTCTCAGGCTTAGGAAAGTTCTAAAAGATATATGGAAAAGAAAAATTCTTAAACTTAATTGTTATCTTTGTCTTGTTTTGAAATGCTAAGTTATTGATTTACCACACAATTGGAAGATGTATTCTAATTATAGCATTACTTTACTTTGATCAGCATTCATACATATTCAGATTAGGAATTTACAATATCAGAAACTATATTTTCCTATATCCCTAAATAAATAGATCCATGTTTTTTTCATATAAAGAGTACATATCTGATCAGAAACTCTAGACTGGAGCTCTAGACCTAAAATTTCTTAACTTTTGCGATCATATTTTGTGAAGAATAGTGATAAGTTCCTGAGGAAATGATACATAAAGTGAGGATGAGAGGGGTTGAAGGTTAGAAGAAGGGTTTTAGAATAAAGAAATATATGGAAAGGTTTTAGAGATTAAAATTCAAACAAAATCCCATCAAATAAGAATTATAATAATAATATAATGATAATAATAATCTCAAAGGCAGTATGTGAAGAGCCTTGATGGAAAAATAAAGGAATTATTAGAGAGGAATTTAAAGAGTGGAAAGTTGGGAGAATCTGAATCTGATCATGTCTTGCCTGAAAAGTCAGATGAAAACACATTGGATCCTAATGTTGATGGATAAGTCATGAAGGAATTTCAAGCGGGGACTGATGAGACCACTATGTCAGAATTTTAAAATATTTAATAAGCCTAAATCCTTCCATCAACACTCTGGGTTATTTTGTTGTTAACTAAAATGGAGAAGCAGAATTCACTGCTGAGAAATAATACATATTATGTCTAGCTAAGTTTATAAACATTGACCAGAAGAATTAATGTGTTTTTGAGGTAGAGGTCCAAATAGCAATGGGGACTTTCTAAAATATTTTTCTGAAACAAGACAAAATTTTAATGTGTCAATTTCAAATGCCAGAATGTGTGTTTGCTATACTATTCGCCATTTCTTTCTGTCAATTAATGTTTTTCTTTTTTGTTGTTGTTAGTGTTTTACAAAATTCTAGATAGCATTACATTTTGCAGCAACAAAATGTAATGTTATGGAGACTAAAAGGGAAAAGTCACAGGAACTACTATGGACACTTCTAGAAAAGCAACAGAAATGATACATTATTCTGGGTTTGCTAACACTGGTTGTATGTTGATAACTGGTATTTACAGAGTATTAATTTCAAATAAACCATTTAATTAAACAAAATTCATAAATCTTTTGAGGCAATGGAGATCAAAAAGAAAATAATCACTCATGACTTGAAGGCTAAAACCTTCTGTCAGTGAATATGATTAATTCTTCAATACCTTATACAATATTACTTTTTAAAAAAATTATTTATTATTTTTTATGTGTATGAGTGTACTGTCTGCATGTAGTTTGGTGCATCCATGTCGTGCAATGCTGTGGAGGTCAGAAGAGGGCATCAGATTCCCCTGGAACTGGAGTTAAAGATGGTTCTTAGCTGCCATGTAGTTGCTGGGAATCGAACCTGGGTCCTCTTCAAGAGCAGTTGGCACTCTTAACCGCTGAGCCATTTCTCAAGCCCCTACAATATTACTTTTTAATAGTCTACTCCATTTCTTTTCTATAAGATTATCTAAAATGAAGCTAAATTAATTAAGAAGCTAAATTAAGTTCTAATCATTTAGTTTTTCAGTTGAAAATGAAACCCTAATGTTACAATATTTGGGTGAGAGAATAAATGAATCTTTAAATACACAAGATGTAGTAGAGCCAAAGGAGGCTGATTGCTTTCTGAGATCTTTTCCAACAACTCCAAAAACTAATTCAAGTGTTTCAAGATTTAACTGAGATAACAGTTCAAGCTACCAATGACTAGAAAAGTCATTATACTGAGACTAAAATTTCTGTAATTTTATTTTATTTTTGGTCTCTTTGAGACAGGGTCTCCCTTTAGCCCCAGATGGACTGAAACTCAACATGGAGAATAGGTTGGCCTTGAACTCACAGAGATCTGCCTGCCTCTGCCTCCAGAGTCCTGGGATCAAAGGTGTGCGCCACTACGCCCAGCAATTTCTGTAATTATACTAGCTTTGTTTGAACACTCTGAGGAAGCAGTAAGCCAATTACCACAATGAAGTAATTTTGTTCATTCTGCATGTCTTGTGTCAAGTCTTATTACACTATTGATATTTTCAAAAAGGAACCGTATATGCAACTGCATTGTACTTTTATTTTCTCGAGGTGCTGTATGTATCCTATGAAGTCAAGTCAAATTCATCTCTTACAAATACTTTACTACACGGATGTTCATTTTCCAGAGTAAATGTTTTACAGATGAGGTATAAAAATAAAATCATGATTTTGAAAACAAAACAAAATATGTAATTGCCAAACTCACACAGTACATTTAGTCTCTTCACCTTCTATTTTGTCCAAAAATAGATTGAGTTTCACAGCTTTAAAAACACTTTGAGCGTGAGTTTGATTTTCAACTTTAATCTGCATGATCTCAGCTGATATTTTTAACAGAAATAATTGAGCCTTTCTCTGCATGAAGTTTTGTATTACATAAAAGCTCTCAAGAACTTTATATTCATACAATGAAGGTAACATTTCATTGTAATGAAAAGCCTTTCTAGCTTCCAGATGTTAACGTTACTTATAAAGACCATCTAACATATCCTAAGGGACAGTAAAGTAAAGTACAGGGTCTAAGAAGGGGAAGACAAGTTTTTTTTTTTTTCTTGTAACATATTTAACTAATTAGTTTAGGCAAAAGTAAATACCATACCAAATCATAAATAAAATATACATTAAAGCACTCTTTACTCCCAAGACTATCCATTTGGTTGTAAGAAAGTGATGTTACAATGTATTAGAATAAATTCCTAGTATTAGCATTAAAAACTCAACTTATTAATTCATGTCTTTGTCTCTTTATCTACCTAGATTGCATTTTCTTGGACAAAAAAACACATTTCTTTCTGTAACTTTGCACTGTTACAAAAGTACCATTTTCCCAAGTACTTAAAATATTTTAAATGGATGATGACGACAATATATTTAAACCTTAAAAAAGCAAACTGTCCCATTCATGTTTATTGCAGCTCTCTTCACAATAGCGAAGAGCTAGAACCAACCCATATGCCCCTCAACAAACAAGTGGATGACAAAAATGTGTTGCATCTACACAATGGAGTACTATTCAGTGGTAAAGAAGGATGGCATTATGAACTTTGCAGGTAAATGGATGGAGCTCGAAGTCACTATGTTGAGTGAGGTGACACAGTCCCAGAAAGACAAAGGGAGAATGGTTTCCCTCATTTGTGGATGCTAACACCAAATCCCCAGATGAAAGGCAAGCTGAAGGACAGCATGGTTATAATTTTGTTTATCTGAAAGCAACTATGTTGTTATAATGTGAATCTCTCAATGGGCTCTAGAATCCAACCACCAACTATTTTCAGACTCTGTAATTACTGTAGATGGGTGGAGAGTATGTATCCATATTTTAGAATAACATGAAATTAACGGGGGAATATGTGAATTCCTAAGCATAAAAAAAGACTGAGAGAAAGATGCAGGACAGTTATGTCAGAATGCATGATCTAGGGTGGGGTGGGGTGGGGTGGGGTGGGGGGAAGGGATAGGGGGATATGCCTGAACAGAAATGAAAAATGATGTATGAAATACATAAAACATCAATAAATAAAAAAGAGAAAAAAATAATGGTTCAATGCAGTTGAGTCCATTGTAATCCACAAATATTTAGCAGTGAAATTGCTGGAATTAGGGCAAAGCTTAAAATAAACAATGAAAGAGTCTTAAAAAAAAGCAAACTGTCCACACAACAATAGCTCAAATTCTAGGCTAAATTTGCTACTCCTAAATGGTCTATACACGAGATTTCCATTTAAAGTTTCTCAGTACTAACAATACTGAATGATCACGAGTTAGAATTAGAGACTTGAAGAAAATTTAACAAGTAACTTATTTCCTTCCAGTAGATAATTACTTAAATATTTCCAAACATGCACTGCATTATCTTTTTAAAATAAATAAACTTCTTAGAGCAACTGAATTCAATCGTGCACATGTAATATGTTGTGATGAATAAATTGTGAATAGATACACTGTGTCTTTTTTCCACTTATTAGTTCTATGAAACAAGAACACACAGTTCAGTATGCTCTGTCTTCCCTGTCACGATGACAAGTAATGTTCTACAGGAGGCCATTCTCTCACTTTGAGCTCTAAAGTAAAGAAATTATATAGAAGAACGATAGCAACTCAGGATGGATGTGGGATATAAGCAATGGATGATATAACTGCTATTAAAGCCTCCAACATTTCAGATTGCTTCTGCAGCATAATCCACGTAATCTTGAATACTACAACTTCCATCAAAAACATGAGAGGCATAAGATGGATATGCATATAAATATATAACAAATGCAGTTTAATACAATAAGAATGTAATAAATTTTCCAAGATGTCTCTTTACTTCAGGAAATACAGGTGAAATTGTTTGAGATATTTCATTACTCCTCACACTGTAACTCATACTCAATCTCAGATTATAATCTGTGACCTTCATGCATATGTAGACTTCTCCTATTTTGTATTTATACACATTTAGTCTCATTCTCCTAAATTTAATTCAAGCTCACTTCTAATTATTTAATTCTCATAAGTTCTTCAAACTGATACTCTCAGTTATAATTCAATCAATTATTTTACTTGTTAGGGACCTAAATTACTTATTTGATATTGGTGGTCATTTCTGCCCACCCTATGGCACTGAGTTATGAAAAACCATATCTTAACTAGGAATGCTGTGTCATCTTTAGTTTGCTGACTTCATCTTATGCACCTGTGAAAAAACTATGTTATGCAATCCACGTAAATCCTAACACACAATCCTTCATGTAATACTGGCACAGTAAGATTAACAATAAATGCTCTAAAGAATACTATTGCTTCTTTTTTTCTAGCTAATTTCTGACTCTGACTGTTGATACCATAACAGCTTCTAGCATTGATTCATCCATTACTCCAAGTGCGCCAGAAAATAATATACTTCCTACTACTCTCTGCCATAATCAGAGAAACTTTTTTTTGCAATGAATAGCAGTGAACCTAGACTCAAAGCTGTTCTAGGTGCTGAGAACAGGTGATGGTTGAGTGCTCAGACTTAGAACAATTATACCATCCCACTCAAGGCTCAGGAAACACTGGGGACGAGGGACATAAAGAATATAAGAGCCAGATAATAGGGAGAAAGACTACAAATGTTATTAGCCCTTGTAATCATGACTTCTCAGCAGAAGCAGCTGCCTGAAATAAGCCTGCACAAGACATGGAAGTCAAAAGCAACTCATGAATTGGGGAGAACATCATAGTGTCCTACCCCTCCCCACTGAACTGTTGCCTACCGACAGATTCTGGAGGAGTGTCATGCATTGTTTACAGATATGTAACCCACTGATGGGCCCAGGGAGTCCAACAGATAGCTCAAAACTTATGGTCAACCTTATAGCTCTGGTTAAACTCAGGGAGTCACAAAATAAAATAAAAATACATGGATGCAAAAAGGGACATGTGGGAAGGAAGAGGAGAGAAGTAAAGACATTTCAGAGAGCTCAGAAAGGGTGGCAGGTGACAGTAATCAGAATATACTAATATACTTGTATAAAGTGATAAAATAACGAATACAATAAAAGTTATGACAGTAACATACTTGAAGTTTCAAAGAACAAAGCCTAATCCCTTTTAGATTCATATTCACTCCACATAGGGACTATGTAGCCCTGGTAGATGTGGCGCTTCATTGGTGTAAACAAGGCTAGACTAGAATGTGCAGTGATTCTTTTGCCTCTACCTTCCAAGTGCCAAGATTACACTTGACTTAAGAGTTACAGTAGTATTCTAAACTCTATCCAAACCCTCAGCTGATCAGGACGTGAGCTGAGACCCTTTATACATAACTGAACCTTATGATTCACACTTCCAAATCATTTGGCCGGGGGTAGTATGCAGAATCCACATGTTATACATGCTACCCCTACAAGCATCTTGGTCCCCGGGACCAACTTTTGACAAATATTCCTCCTGATCATATATATTCACTTCACACATCACTCTAATTTTCTGTGAAAATATAAATATGGCACAGTGGTTGTCAACTTTGGCTCTATATTAGAATTACTTGAGGCATCATTAAAAATACTAAAGTTAAGCCCCACTATAGAGTCTAATTGACAGGTCTTGGATGGGGTTAAAGCATCAGTACTTTTAAAAAGTCGTCATTTGATTCTAGGATAAAGCTAAACTTGAATACTGAACACCTAGATTAAAGTCCTGAATAATGTCGTCTATATCACTTCCCTATCTGAAGTTTGAATTTATTCATTTAAAAAACTGACAATAGTCAAATCTGGGAGGTTTTATGTCTAATCCTAGCATGTGGGTGTGTGGGGAAAGAAGACTGTGAGTTGGAGGGCAGTCTGAGCTACCTAGTAAGACTCCCACCTCAAAAAAATGAGATAATAATATTTGGTCTATCGTCTGTACTTGATTATTGAAAAAAACAAATGTGATAATTGAAAAGAACTTTGCCAACTTTGAAATACTGTTATAGCCTATCTATTAAACTACATAATCAATTTCTTTGCTTGTGATTTTAAAATGTCATAGGTAGGGCTGGAGAGATAGCCTAGCGGTTAAGAGCACCGACGCTCTTGCAGAGGACCCGGGTTCGATCCCCAGCACCCACATGGCGGCTAAGAACCGTCTGTAACTCCAATTCCAGGAGAACTCCAGTTCCAGGGGAATCCAACGCCCTCTTCTGACCTCCGCGGCATTGCACGACACGGGTGCACAGACCTGCATGCAAACAATACATTCATACACATACAAAAATAAATACATAAACAAAAAAGAATTCAAAAGAAAAAAGGAAAAGATAAAATTCGATAGTAATGGAAGATTTACCGCCTGATACCCAGTGGTGAAAGGATGTGAGGAGGGAGATCTGGGTTAAGGAAGAGGGGTAACGTAAAAGATCCCCAGGGAAAATACATTGAGTTCCATTCTGCTAATAGAGAAGGTTCGAAAATTGTGTAAGTAAAGATAGCCAACATATGTTAATTGATGCTAGATTGCTAGTGTGAGGAAAGCAAACAAGGACACAGTATATTGGTGATGATACTCTTAATGCGTTGCAGGAGGAGAGAAGACAGAAGCAGTGATGAGACATATTGAAAAGGAAATTCTATAGATTGTGGCATTCACATGCAGGGAAGTAGCATAAGATAGAACATGTTTAACTCAGCATTTGGAAAGAAACTTTAACAACACTTAGATAAGATCGTAGTAACAAAAAGTAAGACTTAAAACCACGAACTGATATCTTAGGTAGTGTTTTTCGAATCCTCACCATAAGGATTTTGGTTAAAAATTGCTATTTATGACGGCTAGCACTGTCCTGTTCAGCTCGTGTATTTATATATAGTATTGCGTTAGTATATATTAGGTAGATATATACAGTATATATGTTACTATAGTATACTTCCACCCCTTGGCCAAACCTGCTTCCTCTTGCCTTCGCGTGCGCGCATGAGATCTAAAAGCATGGTTGGCCACTGGATCCCTGGCTGGTATGGTAGGAAGTAATACGCACATACAGGCAGCAGGAGAGGAGAGACTAGAAACATATATTCGTAGCATGACCCAATATTATAGTTTCAGCTGAACATGAACTACCAACACCTACACACATATATTATTATAGATGTGTGTGTGTGTGTGTGTGTGTGTGTGTGTGTGTGTGTGTGTGTGTGGTGTCGTTTTTCGAAGACTAGGGTTCCACTGTGTAGCCCCAGCTGTCCTGGAACTCACTCTGTAGACCAGGCTGGCCTTGAACTCACAAAGATCCGCCTGCCTCTGCCTCCCAAGTGCTAGGATTAAAGGCGTGCATCACCACGCCTGGCCTAAGGTACATTATATTTTATGTTTATGCCTCAGATTTTCACGTTTGGTATGTGATTAAAACCAGTATTTTTAAATGACAAATGATACTCAGAAATGCACACATGGATTTATTTAGGGAGACAAAAACAAGGATTGGACTATAATGGGAAGCTTTCCTAGCTCTAAATCAATTTTCTTCTCTGAACCTCTGTTCTTCTTCACAGTAATTCCTATCTTGTTCACTTCTCCAACTCACTATGAAGGAGACTGGGATTGTCACCATTGTGTCCTAACCCTTCTCCTAAACGTACAAGCAACTATTTTGTATCTGTAATTATGATACAAATAGATTTCATCAACTATGAAAAATTAGTACTTTTTGGCTAGTTATCAAAAGGTAACCTAGACTTAAAAAGGTCTTTGTTGGTGTCAGAGTAGTTACTAGAGCTAACTTAAAATTTCTATAACTTGTTTTTGTGAATTTTAAGGGGAAGAAAAGAATGTTTTTTTTTTTCACCAAAAATTTCTCTGCCAGGTACTAGATACACTGAAGTGGATGAGGCTTTCTACTTTCACCAGGACTGTCATAGCAAACCTTTTAGAAATGTATTGGTATTACTTTTGGGTTGATTTGAAAGAGTAACAGCTATGCAGTGTAAGTGGTGGCATACCAGGGAATATCTTCTGGGGCTTCTTTTATTCGTTATTCAGGTCAAGAACCAATTAACCCACTTGTCTTCATCCGTTTTCTTAGATATAATATAGGAATAATGGTAAAAGTCACTTCTTAAGATTTTGGGGGAAGAAAATTATAAAAGTTTTTGAAAGATGAATTATGGGCTGGAGAGATAGCCTAGGGGTTAAGAGCGCCGACCGCTCTTGCAGAGGACCCGGGTTCGATCCCCAGCACCCACATGGCGGCTGAGAACCGTCTGAAACTCCAATTCCAGGAGAGCTCCAGTTCCAGGGGAATCCGAGACCCTCTTCTGACCTCCGCGGCATTGCACGACACGGGTGCACAGACTTGCATGCAGACAGTACATTCATACACATACAGAAATAAAANCTGAGAACCGTCTGAAACTCCAATTCCAGGAGAGCTCCAGTTCCAGGGGAATCCGAGACCCTCTTCTGACCTCCGCGGCATTGCACGACACGGGTGCACAGACTTGCATGCAGACAGTACATTCATACACATACAGAAATAAAAAAAAAAAAAGATGAATTATATGGTAACATACATGACAAAATAACTCAGGAGTAGAAAGGCAGTGAATATAAAATGAATTTAGTAAGTAAAAGTATTTTGAGGAAAAGATATGGTAAATTATGAAGATAAACATGTGCTGTATAACCTCATATGCATTGCTTGGTATACACATCTTTTATTTTCTTTCCCTTCCCTCACTCCCTTCCTTTTCTTTATTTTCTTTTTTTCCCCTCCCCTCCTCATTGAGATAAGTTTTTACTGTAATCCTGACTGGCTTGGAACACTTGCTATACAGACCAGGTTGGCCTCAAATTCAGAGACCTGCTTGCCTCTGCTTCCTGCGTGCTGAGATTAAAGGCATGTGCCACTATCCCTGGCTGGTATGTAGGAAGTATAAACATAAGGAGCAGGAGAATAAACATATATGTACATGACCCAATACTATATTCACTGAAATGAACTACATATACAAACTAAATGAAAAATTATTTCAGAAACATATCAAGTGTTTAAAGTGAGATGTAGAGTGATGCTTCTTTTATAAAGATCATAGGCATGCATCATTAAATACAGTTAGAGAGACATTACAAATGAACCTTTAAAGACAAAGAAAGACAAAATGATCTCTTAAAAAGCCCTGAAGAGAGGCAGGTTGACACAATGCAGGCAGAACTCAATAAGGAAAAGATAACCATTTGCTGTCTGAAAGAATTTAAGTAATATAGTATAAACCCTCCATTCTTATTAGTACTGGTAATGCTGCTCTCTACATCTTAAATGTGTTTGTTTTTCAGGACTCAGATGACAAGAAATACAGTCAAGTTTTGTAAAAGAATAAATGGATGGAAACAATCAAGTCAGCATTCATTTTAATGGCATTTACACTAAATCTTTAAGGTTTTGGTTAAAGTGAAGATAGCGTCAGAAAGCTGGAAAAATAGTAACCCCAGGTGCTCTAAATAGCTCTTTGCTAAATTCTTAGCATGCAATGATTTATTCACTCATGCTTTTGTCCTGAGTCTTAGGAAAAGACGCCTGTCAATTATCTTTTTTGAAAGACCAAGAAGCATTCAATTTTTAGCTGTACAAGAGTTATTTATTTTTCCTTAATTTCAAAACCATTTTAGAGGGAAAAAGAGCCATGTTAACCTTTTTCCATTAGGAAACAACATGATTTATAATACTTTGGGTGAAAAGTATGTCAGATTTCTTTTAGTCACTTGGAGGAAATGCCATCACTCCATCAATATGATTAAAATAAAAATAACGCATCTTACAATCTTTCTGCTGCTCTTTTCCACAATGATCCCTGAGCCCGTGGGTAGCTGAGGTTCAACATAGGGACCCCATCCAGGGATACACACTCAGGGGACTCCCACTCTTTGGAGGTTGACTAGTGGTGGCCCTTTGTTTGCCTCACTCTCTATTGTGTACAGAAGCATTACTGGTGAGGACTGAGGGGTGATCTCATTTTCTCTCTGCCCTCATTCTGTGTGTGGTGTGGAGGTTCAATTGTAGATGTGTCTCCTAGCAATGGGGATTTTTCAGATGTATATGTTCTGTGTCTGACAAGTTGTCAGATTCTGTGGTGGCCTCCATCTTTTTCATAGAGTAGCTTTTCTGATACTCTTCCTCATCCAACAGTATTCAGTCTCCCATAGTTTTCATTCTGGGGTTGTTGAGTCTCTCACCCATTTTTCTTGCTCAGCTTTGAGAGCTTGTCCCAGTTGGCACAGGCCCCATGTCTGATGCCTACATTGCTGTAGGTTTACATGTGAACGTTCAAAGTTTACAGATGGTTTTAAGTCACTGCCTCTCTATGTTCATGCAGCAGCCTGGATCTATTTGCACAGGACGTCTGGGTTTCGAAGCTTTACTGGATAGGGCTTAGTTTGGATATTGTGATGCATGAGTTCTGATTGGGGGCTGAGATGTGGAGAAGGGACTGATTTTGGTTGGTGTGCTGGATAGCTTTAGTGTCAACTTGACACACTTGGGTTGAGGGAGCCTCAATTGGGGAATTGGCTCCATTGGATTGGCCTGTGGCCACATCTGTGCAGTATTGTCTTGATTGTCCAGCAATGTGGGAGGGCCCAGCCCACTATGGGTGGTGCCACCCTGGGCAGGTTATTGTGTACGGTATAAGAGGGTGGGCTGGGCCTGGGCCAGGGGAGCAAGCCAGTGAACAGCATTCCTCCATGGCCTGTGCTTCAGCTCCTGCCTCCAGGCTCCTGCCCTGAATTCCTGCCTTGGGCTCCCTGAATGGTGAACTGTGACCCAGGAGATGTAAGCTGAATAAACCCTTTCCTCCCCAAGTTGGTGTCGGTCAGAGTGTTTTGTCACAGCAATGGAAGACAAACTACAACAGTTGGGAACCATTGTATGTGATGTAGAGATGCTCAAAAAAATAATGTATCTTTATAAATTCCAGCTGTTTAAAGAACAAACCTAACAAACCTAGCTGGGGTGGTAGCACACACCTTTAATCTCAGCACTTGGGAGGGAAAGGCAGGTGGATCTCTGTGAGTTCAAGGCCAGCCTGGTCTACAGAGCAAGCTCCAGGCCAGCTAGAAGTAAAGGGAGACCCTGTCTCAAAAAGACCAAAAAACAAACCCTAGAAATATATAATAATTTTCTACACAATATTTTTAACTACTCACTTTAGGAATTAATTTTTAAAATCCATTTTAATTAAGTTCTACTACATACCAGGCACCATGCTTGGCCAACTTGGTATTTGCCAACAAGTTGGTTAAATCGGGGAAACCAATAAAATCAGTCCTTTGGTTACCAGGTTTGATTTTTAATTTCCCAAAATCAAGAAACCTAGGGTCAAAGAAATACCCTTCCTAATTTTTTTAAAATTTCATTAGTGGGGAGAGTGTTTAGTAAAGAGAGGTCATGAACCAAGCCACTTGATAAAAGAGCATTATCAAAAAGCTAAGGTATTTTTTAATTTAATTTTTATTGATGCTTTGTGCATTTCATACATCATTTTCCAATTCAGATATTTTTTAATGAGATGTAACATTGAGGTTTTAATAGTGTAGGTCACAAATTTATCATGGTTCTACACTGTACACTGCTCAAAAACAGTAAAACAGGTGTGTGTGCAATTTTGCATTTAATAAAGCAATGGTATTTGCTACATGTCAAAATTCAATAAATTTATGGTCCAGTAAAGAAAAAATATCTAGTTATGTAATGGAAAAGAGCAGAGGTTAACTAGTAAGCATTACTGTATATAGAAGTACTAATCCCTATCTTTTCCTTTGAATAGAATCATGCTAGCACTTGGGTTAAAAACAAAAACAAAAAGCAGCTTGAAACTATGCTAATTGCTCAGAAACTTACAATGCTGTCCATTCAACACTACTACATCCTTACAGAAACCTGCTAAAGTTTAGCACATAATTTAAGCAAGAATTTGGAAATTTGGGTGAATTGGGAAGGGGGGAGGGGTGGGTGAGGGACACTGGTGTATATTCGATTAATGCATATTTAATTGACATGAGTTCAACAAGTGCCCAGTTTTGCCTAGACACTGTCTACAGGATACATGGTGTTTTAGGACTTAGTAAAAGTAAATATGTGTATATTAAACAACATTGGTTTACAGACTCTGATAAAAACGGTAATGCATCCGAGTTAAATGGAGATATAATTCACTGTTGTGTAACAACTATTTATAGTGGGTCCTGATGAAACTTACTTTCTAGGTGCCACAAAGGTTTTGATATGAGAGACTTTCTTGCCTCCCCCCCCAGAACAAGGAGAAATATGACGATGATGGGGTTGCTCTCCAACTGTAAATTGGAGACAACTATTATAGAGGTAATCTCTTATAAAACTGGTAAAACTGCCTTCTTTAATTGACTAATAGACATAGAACTGTGAAAAGGATTACTCTCTGTTCAGAACCAAATATAACACTAAAGTCCTTAAACTATGCGCTTAAGCAAAATATATCAATACAGGAGCTCTGACATCAGTAATGGATTATTCCACCAGGGAGATGTTGGCCAGGGGATCTAAGGTCCCACAAAAGGTAAAGGCTCCTTGCCTCTAAACTGGGATACCTGCAAGAAGAGAGGCGATAAGGCCCTGCTGCTGAAGACCTGACGTTAACATGGGAAAGATGCATTGAGACCACACATGCAAGTGTACAGATGGCCTCTGGAATACCAGAGAGTGTTACCAAGGGCCACTAAACCAATAAAGCAAATACGGGTCTCCTTGAGTCAAGCAAGACTCCACCGTCAGCACCAGCTACACCTCACCTGCCTGGAAATAATGTGCAGCAGAGGCAGCCATATGCCTGTATATCCCAAATCTAATTGGCTATTGGCTCTCTCCTTGGAGGAATGACCCATGGCTGATGCCACAAGCTTACATTCTCTACAGGTTAGGAGATATCATAAGCCACAGTAAGACCCTGTCATATTTAACAGGAAAAAATGTAGTTCGTGGATCAACATCTCATCTAAACATATATGTCTATAACAAAGTAACCTACCATAACTATTAATGCTGCTTAAATACCTATATATCTAATTGCTTGTGCTTCATTAGTAGGATCGAAAGGTTATTCCTGGACAGACTGTCAGCCCATGAAAGGAAACAGCCAGAATTGACCAGAATCCAAGACAACAGCTCCAGAGAGAGTGGACTGTTCTGCTTCTCATCCACTTGTGCCCCTTTTCTAAGCCCAGGGAATAATCTGCGGAAGAGGGGGCGTGGTAGAATGTAAGGGCTGCGATTGGGGTGAAGGGTGAAACTACAGCAATGTAGTCTGGACCCTCATTTGATTAACCTGATTGAACATACAACCCCTCACCCCCCGCTGGAAGGTGGGGCTGTGGGTGTTTGGGCACAACAGCCTGCAAATTGGTTATACATGAAGGATGCTTGTACTCATGGATTATCACTTATAGCTAAAAAATGAAAAAAAAAACTGAGAGAGATATGCAGGACAGTCATGGCAGAATGCATGATCTCGGTTGGGGTGGGGGTGGGGGTGAAGGGAAGGGGAGATATGCCTGAACTGAATTGGAAAATGATGTATGAAATGCACAAAGCATCAATAAAAAAAAATGTTGTGTAAAAAAAAAAAGAATTTGGAAATTTGACAAATGCTAAACATTACAGTGGCAGGTAACACATATCAAATTTAAAACTACTCTTATTCATGTGTATTTTTATTTACTCTGATTATAACATTTTCATTATATATGGCCCTTTGAAAATATAGCTGTACACGTATAGCATATACTAGTTTTGAAAATTCTCTATATCTTTAGTTTTTATGTATATTCAGAAAAAATCTTCAAATTATTTGACTGTTATCTCTAATACGTCTATATTTAATTTTTGATTTAATGTGGTAGGATTAGATAAAAATCTTGAGGAGGCATAAATACTGCTTTTTCATGTTTAAAGCAGCTGAAAAAAGAAAACTTAAATGATAGACTATAATACTGGTTGAAATAAAACATAAAATAGAATCAACTTTTATTCCATCTTCACTGAGTATGCTGAAATAATATAATTCATATTGTTAAAAATTATGTATAAGGCTTGTCCTGATTTTTGGTCTGAAATGCCCCAGTTTCAATCCCAAGAGTCCCAATTCAATTTTCAGGTCACCTAGAATGTCTGATTCAGGAAGGCTTAAGCATTAACTCTGAGTATACAGTGAAAATATTTAAATCTGTGTTCGAAATTAGTATGTGACTATCCTGGGTGAACTTCTCATATGCTTTAATACAGCGTGAACCAGAGAATATATACTCTGCCTACTCCAGCACAACTTAGGTCCCTATTTCATATTTCTACATGTAAGCAACTACTATTTAATTTTAATTTAATATAACCTTTAAAACACAAATTATATCTGACTCTTATATGCTGGCCTTTAAAAACTTAGATATTGCCGGGTGTGGTGGTGCACGACTTTAATCCTAGAACTTGGGAGGCAGAGGCAGGCGGACCTTTGTGAGTTCAAGGCCAGCCTGGTCTACAGAGTGAGTTCCAGGACAGCTGGGGCTACAGGGAGACCCTGTCTCGAAAAGACCAAAAATGAATGAATAAATAAATAAATAAATAAAATAAAAACTTAGATGCTTTGAATTATGCATGTTTAATTTTAGGCTACTGATATATGTGAGCAGAAATGGCAAGTCCTCACATGGTCAACATTAATTTGTATTATACATACATGTGAATGTTGTAAGACATATTCCAGAATATGAATTATACAAGTAAACATGCTAAAGTCTAAAGAATGTCCTAAATTGAAACGAAGGAGTTTAAGAATCACTCATTCTAGAAATGTCTTTTAATTCTAAAATGAGGATTTAAAAACTATTTTGGTATCTCACCCTATGCTCCAAAGGCTCAGGGATCATTGCCAAAGATTGCAAGAGCTAGAGGTGGTAGATGAGTACAAGGAAACTATGTTGTTTGGACACTACATGGTAGTTGCACACATGAGCCCATAGTCCTTATGACAGACTGGATAAAACCTGAGCAAACCCAAGCCAGATAGGGGCATGCCATGGACGGAGGAAGTGGGCGGGAAAGCCCAGCCCTAGCTCAGGATCTATTGGCAAATGACAGATGCTTGGAGAGGGAGAGTCAGTTTTCTGTTGCTGTGATGCCTGCCTGGTGAGTTAATCAGACTCCGAAGGATAGACACACAGCCAAGGGCACTTGGGAAACACAGACTAAACTTGATAGGCCTTCAAAATGGAGTTGGGAGGAAACCTTCACCAGTGATACATCTGATAGAGCATTAACATCCAGAATATATAAACTTCTCAAAAAAAAGGACATAAGAAAACAAGTGACCCACTCAAGAGATGGAGCAAAGAGTTGAATGGAGACTTCACAAGTGAGGAAGTAAAGATGGCTGAGAAACATCTTAAAAAGTATTCAACATCATTAATAATTAAGGAAATGTAAATTAAAACCACTTTAAGATATCATCTCATTCCAAAAAGACTGGCTAAGATCAGGAAAACAAAAGACACCAAATGCTGGAGAGGATCTGAGGAAAGGAGAACACTCATTTACTGCTGGTGGGAATATAAACTCCTACAACCACTCTGGAAAGCTGTTTGGAGCACCCTTAAAAGACTCGAAATGAGTCTACCACCTGACCCAGTCATACCACTCCTGGGTATATACCCACAAGACTCATCCTACTGCAAAGATACATGCACATCTATGTTTTCTGCAGCTCTCTTCACAATAGCAAAGAGCTTTAACTAACCCAAATGCCCCTCAACCAATGACTGGATAGAGAAAATGTGGTATCTGTACACAATGGAGTTCTATGCGGCAGTAAAGAAAGATGACAGCCATAGATACTTGCAAAATGCACCAATTACCTAATTGTATGACATACTAAGTAACATCAATGTTATCTGCAAACAACTGTGTCATTATATTTTAGAATCCCTTAAAAAATTAAAAAAAATAAATTAAANATGCTAGCACCAAATACCTAGTAGTAAGGCAAACTGAGCAATACACACACACACACACACACACACACACACACATATATATATATATATATATATTCCTTTTACCTGAAAGCAACTGAACCATTATAATGTGAATACCTTAATGGGATCTAGAATTAACCTAACACTTATTTTCAGACTTTGTAATTGTGGTATATGGGGAAGGGTATGTATGCATACTTTAGAGTAATATAAAATTAAAGGGGAAAAATGTGAATTCCAAAAGAAAAAAACATGGAAGACATGTAGGGCAGAATGCATGAGCTCTGATGGGGAGGGGGCAAGGAAGGGGAATTGTGCTTAAATTTGATTAAGAAATGTTGTATGAAATACACAAAACTTGAATAAAAAGCTGAAAAAATATAATAGAGGACATGAAGTCAGGGATAGTAATTCAGGAATGGAAAGGGGGGGAAGGGGTCTGAACAGGATCACAATAAAGTCCATAAAATTCTGAAAAAAAATATATATATATAAGGGGCTGGAGAGATGACTCAGCAGTTAAGAGCACTGTAGTCTTCCAGAGGACCCAGGTTTGATTCCCAGTACCCACATGGTGGTCAACAACTATCAGTAACTCCAGGTCTATGGAATCTGATGCTTTATTCTGATATCTATGATCACAACACAAGTGCACATGCAGGGAAAATACTCATAAACAAAAAATAAAAAATAAATCTAAGTCTTTAAAATATATTAAAAAGAAATATTTTCTTTTTCTCTTATCCAATCTGTTAGTCTGTATCTTTTTTAAATTTTTATTGAGCACATTTCATACATCATTTCTTAATCAAATTTAGACTCATTCCCTCATCCATGCCCACCCCTCATTCCCCCCATACCCCTGTCAGAGCTCATGGATTCTGTCATACATGAGTCCTGTCTTGCATCTTTTTCTCAGTCTTTTATGACCTTTTCGGTGCATAGGTTTACTGTTTTGGTCAGTTCTTTGAATAGATTTTTCTTTCTCTTTTTGTTCCTATTTGATTTTATATTATTCCAAAATATGTCATTTTCTTCATGACCACTCAATAGCAAAGATAAACAGCATCACTCCTTTAAATTTTTTGTGGTATAACAAACTACCTAGGATTAGTGTTTACAAAGTCTCTTTTGCTATGCCATTCTTTATTTAATGTGTATGAGTGCTTAACAACCCCTCACCCCCCGCTGGAAGGTGGGGCTGTGGGGGTTTGGGCACAACAGCCTGCAAATTGGTTTTACATGAAGGATGCTTGTACTCATGGATTATCACTTATAGCTAAAAAATGAAAAAAAAAACTGAGAGAAATATGCAGGACAGTTATGGCAGAATGCATGATCTCGGTTGGGGTGGGGGTGGGGGAGAAGAGAAAGGGAAATATGCCTGAACTGAATTGGAAAATGATGTATGAAATGCACAAAGCCTCAATAAAAAAAAAAAGAACATGTGTGTATGTGAACCAAGTGTGCTCCTAGTGCCTTCAGAGGTCGCAAGACAGCATTGGATCCATAGGAATTGGGGTTAGAGATGGTTGTGAACTGTCTATTGATGCTGGGATCATAGGTCCTTCGGAAGAGCAACAAATGCTCTTAATCACTGAGCTATCTCTCCAGCTTCTGCTTCATAATTCTAACAGCCATTTATTAACCTGTTACTAAATGTCAGATCATGAGCTAAAGCAGTTTCCACTGTTCACATAAAGCCATACAGTAATCCACTAGGGGAGTTAGTGCTCCACTTTTATAGATAAGGAATATCATAAATATGAAGAAAATTTCCATTTTTATACCATTATTTGAAAAGTATAACCAGTGTAATTACACTCAGATCTACTTCATGTCAAATTCTGCTGCACAAATTTACTATCAAATATGGGAGTAAGTTATATAAAATGTCAAAGAAGGTGATAAAAAACATTCATATACATGGATTATGATTAAATAAGCTATGATAACTATTGCTAATACATTTCCAAATCAATTTCCCCTCAATAAATCATTAACAAAAATTTTAAATCACTTCTATGCTATATATTTTTACCATGCTCTGCAATATTCACTAAGTATTTATAAGTTCATGCTCTGTGAAGTTAAACCACAAATACAAATTCACTATTGCAAAAGTTATTTACTGATAGGATTACCATGAGTAAAAAAGCTCCAAAACTAAATAGATAAACATATTTAAATTCTAGCATAAATGCATTTTTATTTTATTTTTTGGTCTTTTCAAGACAGGGTCTCCCTGTAGCCCCATGTTCTGGAACTCTCTCTGTAGACCAGGCTAGCCTTGAACTCACAAAGATCCAACTGCCTCTGCCTCCCAAGTGCTAGGATTAAAGGCGTGCGCCACTATGCCTGGCTTTTATTTTGTTTTACTTTATTTTATTTTTTGGTCCAGAAATGCATTTTTAAAATGATGCACACACTATAAACTCATTTATCTTTTATTTAGAAATTTGTAAGGGTAGAATAGTTAATATAATACTAAATTTAATTTTAATATATAAGGTAAAATTTTCTTCAGCCTGGATGCTTAGAGAATATCTTTTTTTTATTCTTTCTTCTGCTTAGAGAATACCTTAAAAAGAGTATCTTAAAATTTTCTTGAGTAAACATTCCTAATGTAATGAAAAGCATATGAAAGCTAAAAGTGTAACAAAGTAAAACTAAACATCAGAAAATTAGAACAACCTCAGACAAAGGTATATTGCCAATACTTGGATTTTAGAAGGTAACTCACTATGAATTTAATGTCTGAAAAGATGATTTAAAATGTTTCACAACATTTGAAATTATTCTCTTAGGATTTAATTCAGATAGAACTATAAATGTAGATCAAGGAAATTATTGAACACCAGAAGAAAAAAAATCTGTGCATTTATCTTTTTAAATAAACTTTTTATTTCCTCTGATTGAATCTCTTCATTGGTCATATTTTATAAATAATGTTCCATTTCTTTTGTTTTTCACTTGGCATTTGTGAGCCATTGTTAATAATTCCTAGTTTGATTATTCCAATAACTTTGAGCTCCACATGACCATTTATGTTTATAGATGCTGCAAGCAAGTTATAACATGAATTTTCCAATGTGAAGGGATCTTTAACAGGTTTGGGTCACATCTTCCCAAACACACAAGCTTCATCCTTGTCCCTTGTCCCAAGTGTTAATCCCATAAATGGTTTACCTTTTAATCTGACACCTTTGTGTTCATTTCTTTATTCAAGTCAATCTAAGTCCTCATATTTTTGTGTCTGAAGTGGAGAATACAAAAATGGTACAGTAGAATAATTTTTAGGTTATGCTGATATATATGAAGACAGGCATCATAGCAATTATTTCAATACTGACAAGAAGTGCGTGGGTACTTGTCTCATTTTTCTGATTCAGATGCTGACAGGGCTCTAAAAGAAGCTTCAGTTCTTTGTGAGAATACTTTCTATTTAAGTTTTGAAAATCACTTTCTCTCTTTTCTTTTTCTCAAAAGCATTTTTATAATGAATTTTAGGTGAGGAGCAAAGCATTGGAGAAAAATAGCTCTAAAAGCTTCAAACAACTTTCTGAACCCATTAAAACAAGGAACAAGTAAAATAGACATACTTTTAACAAATTCTACCAAATAGAGGTTTAAAAAGAAATTTATAGTATCTTTCTCCTCTGATTTTAATGTTATTTTAAATAGAAGTAACCAATATTAAAAAAATATTTTCCAATTATTTTATAGTACCACCCCTTTGTGTTAAGAAAGGGAAAAAGCCATTTATGACCATTTATTTTTAGATACTGATCATGTCATCTTGCTGCAGAGGGAATAAAAACAATTAAAGTTGAGCAAAAAATAATTTGTAGCACAGCATATTTCAAATCATAACTATCATCCTAACTGTTCAGATGAGATTTCCTGAAAGCATGGTAATAAATGCATGCCCTAGATTTTTTTAAAGTCTATACTTTATCTTATTCAAATTGGCCTCTTTAAGTTGAAGTGAAAGTTTAATTTTTATCTTTAGGTACTTAACATAATTTCAATTTAAAACATTGATTACTGTGCATATAATGACTGAATGGGACAATTTGTTGGACATTAGCTATTTTTAAGCTATGTAATTTATTTTATTTTATTTATTATTTGTTTGGGTGTATGAGCATTTTACCTGCACATATGTAAATACACCTGTGTCATGCAATGCCTGCAGAGGCCAGAAGAGGGTGTTGGATCCTCTGAACTGGAGTTATGGAAGGTTGTTAACTGCCATGTGGATGCTGGGAATTGAACCCAGGTCCTCTGGAAGAATAGTAAGTGTTAACCCTTGAGCCATCTCTCCAGTCCTACTATTATTTTAATATATAAATTCAGTATTTATGTATGCTATATTGATTTGTCAAACTTTAACATTTCTTCAATCTAGACAATATTCTATTTTCTGATAAAATCATTTTAGGAAATTAAGAAAATATAGAAAAGTAAAATCTACACAAAGTCACCAATAGATTGATGATCAAGAAACAAATACTTAACTAGTTTATTTCATGACATTAGCTATCAATCTTCATACTTATTGGGACTTCAGACAGCAACAGATCACAGAGTTCAGAAAACCCTAGGACTAAGAAGGGGTGAGAATACAGAAGAAGTATCATATCATACATATTTCATAGATAATTTATGTGTAGTGATATATACCACTAATTGTTATTATATATTTACTTGGTGTTTAGCAACTTTTATTTACTTTCATGCTAGCCTGGAAAAGGTTACTAGGACCAATAATTTTATTTTTACTATCTGAAGTTCTATGGTTTAAATATATGTAGGTCCTTATACATAGTAGACAAGCGATCTATCACTGAACTATGTCTTCAGCCTAATAATCTTTTTTTTGTGGTTTTTTTTTTTTTTTTTTTTTTTGAGATAGTGTCTTCCTGTATCCTATACTCTGAACTGGGAACTTGTAACCGTGGCGTAGGATGAGATCAAGCCGCCTGGTCTCTGTGATTTCACTAAAGAACCGCTTCGTCTGCCTCCTGAGTACTTGTACTAAAGGATGTGCCCCAGCAGCCCTAATAATTTTATTTACAATATGAATTTTAAATGTATAAATCTTTGAGATTTTTAAGATGAATAACAGAAACTATTGAAATGTTCTCATAAGAGTGTTTAAAAATGAATTAAACTTAAAGATTTAATTTTAAATTTTTCTTTGGAAAGTAAAAATGAACATGTGTTATGTTCAATTTATTATTAACAAATAATATATATTTATATTTAAATAATATATGAAATAAAACATATATATATATATATGTATATATATATGACACTGTTCCCTTCTTCAAGGAGTTTACAATCTAATGAAAGAAAGATACTGTTATTCACATATTCACAGCAGGATTTCACTGTCGCAGAAGATATGTAAAATGTCACCCACAGGAATATAAGGATTCTATCTCTGCACACACAACAACAAACTAGCCTGGATTTTATTCTACTTTATTTACTTTTTTTGATTCTATGCTTATAGATGAATAGTTTCTTGTGTGTGCAGAGGTAGCATTCCTGTGAGTGACATTTTACATAAAACATACACACACACACACACACACACACACACACACACTGATCCCTTCTTCAAGGAGTTTACAATCTAAAGAAAGGCAGATATTGTTATTCACAGTAGGATTTTACTGCCTAATTTTAAACTTTTTACAGAAAACTAAAACAGAGACTATGAAAGGGCAAACATGAAGTTGTTATATTTAATCCTGAACATATAAAAAACAAAATTAAAATAGTCAAAAGTGACAGAAAAATACAACTGTGAGAAATCAGAAGTTTCATGGATGAAATGGCAATTCTTGAGTTCCTTTATTTATTTATTTATTTATTTATTTATTTATTTATTTATTTATTTATGTTTTTGAGACAGAGTCTCCTTGGAGCCCCAGCTGGCCTAGAGCTCACTACTTAGACTAGGCTGGCCTCCATCTTACAGAGGACTCTTGCTGCTACCTCTTGAGTACATAATTTTAATAAGTAGAAATTGAAGATGTATAGGTCATAGATTTCAGAGGCATTGCAAGACAAAAAGTTATAAACTAGAAGATCTATTTTACTAATAATAGCTTATCCATATGAACTAGAGTACATTTAGGATATACAGGAGTTCCTGAATGTAAAACTGAAATTATGCTGGACAACATATTAGCACCTCTGAATTCTAATGGGAAAAATTTGCGGTCAGTTTGAAAAAATGGAAAAAAATGCTTAAAGTAACAAATCTGGGGCCTGGTTTTGTAATTTAAAAAATATTCCAAAATAATTGATTCTATGCTTATAGGCAGATTAAATTCGAACATTAAAAATTATTTAGGTACATTTTTATTTAATTTTTCTTTTAAGGAACAACAGCTAGTGAAATATTTGAGACACCAAACCAGGTAAAAATTAGGATGCGATGGGCAAGAAAAGAATCAAGAACAGAAAACCTTGTTCTAAAGGTGGCAAAAACAGGGCATGTGATGAGAAAATGAGATGAAGTAGAAGTAGCTGTGACAAATGTCATAAGCTACTGAATTTCAAAATATAGAAGTAGATAATATAGGAGCAAAATGTCCTAAGAAAGCATGTCATCTTCTGCAAAACAGTACATGGTGGGTGGAGGTTACAGAAAGTCCTCCTCTGTTCTAAGTACATTTAAAGTATTTCAATCATTTTATGCTAGCCTCAACCTGAATGTACTTAAGGTTCACAGTGTAAGAGCATCTCTTTCTAGTCTGCCTAATGCTTCCTGCCCTTTAAATAGCAAAAGTCAAATCCTTTAAGTTTTTTTTTTTTTTTTAAAGCACAGCTATTGAAAAGTCTTACTGAGAAGAGGAACAAGTCTTCAAGAGCAATGTGAGAATGGGGTATGTTTCTATAAAGTAATTGTCAATAGTGGACATTCATAAACTCTAGTATCAAGCAAAAACAACTATGTAGTAGTTACATGGAAAACTCTCAAAATTGCAGAATGTGTAAGTTAGTCATATCTGACGTAGACTGCGTTTCCACCTCTGCACATCTCTACAGAAAATTTTAAGTCCCTGGAAATTATTTCAGTCATTGTCTAAGGAACAGCTAAACAATTCACAACAAAGGTATGTTATATAATCTGTGAGTTCTAAACATACAATTCCATCCTAACCTTACTTATGTGTAACTTTTTGTTTAAAACCAGGTTATCCCCTTTTGAAATCAGGAAACACTGGATATGTATGTGTTAAGTAACAATTTTAACATCTTTCAACATTTTCAAGGAAATGCATGCTTGCTATTTTGAATTGTGGTGTTTGTTTTTATAATAACAGATTTATTTCACTAATAAACATCAACTTTTATGTCATAAATATACATGAAATTATTTTCAAAGTTCACAACAAAGAAATAGCAATAAGAATGTTTCTTTTGTTTCAAAATTACAAATAGCCAGGAGTGGTGGTGCGTGCCTTTAATCCCAACACTCGGGAGGCAGAGGCAGGTGGATCTCTGTAAGTCCAAGGCTAGCATGGTCTGCATAGTGAGCTCCAGGCCAGCTGGAACTAAAGGGAGACCCTGTCTCAAAAAGACCAAAAGGAAAATTTAAAAATAAAACAATCTGCGGAAGAGGGGGCGTGGTAGAATGTAAGGGCTTCAATTGGGGTTAATGGTGAAACTACAACAATATAGACTGGACACTCATTTGATCAACTTGATTGAACATACAAGCCCCCCCCTTTCAGGATGGTGGGACCCATGAGCTGTGTGGGTTTGGGCACAACTGCTTGCAAATTGGTTTTACATGAAGGATGCTTGTACTCACAAATTATCACCTATTGTTAAAAAAAATGAAAACAAAACAAAACAAAAAAGCAGAGAAAGATGCAGAAAACTTA
>VZQC01013594.1:1559520-1586538 GCA_009823505.1 Rhizomys pruinosus
TTTGAGGAAGCCGGGCGTGATGGCGCACACCTTTAATCCTAGCACTTGGGAGGCAGAGGCAGGCGGATCTTTGTGAGTTCAAGGCCAGCCTGGTCTACAGAGTGAGTTCCAGGACAGCTGGGGCTACAGGGAGAGCCTGTCTCGAAAAGACAAAAAAAAGTTTGAGGAAAATAAAGCTAGCAATGTATTAAAGAAGATGCTATGGATGATTATTATATAATGAGTAAATTTCAAAATTCAGAATTTCATTCTCTCGTACTAAATTCAAAGGAACTAATAACTTCGACCCTACATCCTGAATCTCTGGTCATTAATGCTTCTAAAAGTAAATAAAATGTGTGGCCATGGCAGCACACACCTGTAATCCTAGCACATGACAGATGCTCAAGGCTATCTTTGGTAACTTGAGATTTTGTCTAAAAAATAAAGGAACAGAGACAGAATAAAGCTCTTGAAAATAGATTTTTGAAGAAATGTTTCTGATAATTCAGAACTATAGGAAAATTACCCATAAATAGTACTATTATCATTATGTCTGTGCATTAGAGCAATGTATGACAACCAGAACTAACTGTGGGCTCTACCCACAGTATGTTCGAAGTGGGGCTAAGTATCTGAATTACTAACAAGTTTCAATGAGATGAAAATGCCATTGATGACAATCTCTTTCCACTGCTCTGGAACATAGCCCTATAAGCCACGACTGAAATCTGGCTTCTTTTTATGAATCAAGTTTTACTGGAACATAGACAAATTCATTCATTCATTTATACATAGCTGCTACTTTTTTGTTAAAATAAGAGATGTGAGCAATTGTGATAAATACTTTCTAGCCTATAAAATCTTAGATATTTACTATCTGGCCCTTCACAGAAAGTATTTCTTAATTTGTGCCACTCAAATACTATGCTTCTTCCTATTGTGCACTTGAGATCTTTGAAGTTCAGAGCTAAAGTTTATTGCTATAAAAATGAAGGCAAACAGTTATACTATTAGGGTGCTTCAAATAATAAACCTTCTGATAAAAGCTTCACCATCATCATAAATGTTCCTTTGTCTAAGGACAAGCTTCTCAAGGCCATGATATAATCCCAAGCATCTGATATGCCCCATGATGTGGAGTTGCAATGTTATCCTCTGGGCTATAATTAAGAACATCATTTGGGTATCAGGTTTCAGGTACATGATTACAAAAAAAATCTATAGAGTAGAACAGAATTATACCAAGGATTTAAGTTTATATTAATACAATTTATTCCTTTGAGAAACATATAAAATAATTTGACATCTCTGATACTCAAGGACAGGTAGCACAAGGATTGTTAATTAATTCCCAAATTTCTCTAATTACCCAATAATTTCTCACATCAAAATACTTTATCTTCTTCCCTCTCTATTTCTGCATCATTGGATAATGGTATCCAGAGAAAGAAGCAGTGGCACTCATACCATCAGACTTAAAGAGAATAGTGGCTGCAAACTCAGACTTCCTATATGTACTCTATTATTAGACATAAATAAATTTCTGTAGGATATGTACTAGGAACTTTACTGCTATTTTTCAATGTTTTATATTGGGCCTGAATCAAACATTTATATTAGTTGCTGGATCCCTTGAAGGCATTTGATTCTGGGATTCCTGGCTTAGATAATACTCAAGGTGAAAAAAAAAAAAACAGATCAGGTAATTAGATCATCACCAAAGCTATTAAGCCTATTTGTTTATATATACATACAAAGTGAAACCGTGAATATGTTAGACTAAAACTCTGGAATTATTATCTGAATTGGGTAATTTAATTCTCTGAAAGTGATACAATCTAATCATTCCTCTTTGAAAATTTACACTGATAGAGATTATGATTTTATTATAATGATGAAGTTAGACTTTCCTATTCATTTTATATGTTCTGATAAAATTCTTATTTACTGGGCAACAGGCAAAGTTTTCCAATCCGTAATTTTCTTTTAATAATTTGCTTATCATTAAAATATAAAATTGCCAGAGAGTTAACAAAAGGAAACCTTGTCAGCTAATACCTGTTGCACGATTGTTGTTAGTTCCAAGCAGAGCTGTATGACATTATTTCTTGTAACTGAATAGTCTGTGACAGCAGCAAATGGTGACCTACAAAGGGAAAAGAAAAACTATGATTAGTAAGAATAGCTTTTGGAAAGCAGCAACATAAAGTAGAGTAAGATAAGACTTTGAACAATAATGAAATGAATTGTTCTAAAGCTGACATACTGACAAAAATACAATACTTAGGACTCATTTAAATAAAAAATGAGTGAAATGTAAGAGGTTCTAAATTTTTGAATCAATTATTTCTGTCACACATCTCTTTGCAAAGTTTTAAAGATTTAGTTCTTTGTTAACTTCATTCAAGACTTATTTATTACATCTAATACAAAACAGCAAAAAGGAAAGCTTTAGTTAAAACCAGTATTTTAGTTTCCTTTCCAAAGTAGTTAATATTTAAAACACAATATTTACTTGAAATATTCATAATTAAGGGCCAACAATAATAAACTAAGGTTTATTGGGGGTTAATAGTGCCAATTACTATTTTAAATGTGACATGTATATTAATAGTTTTCACAATAACATTTTTCTAAGTTTAAATTTAATTTGAAGAGTCTCATACAATGTATTTTGATCATAGTCCCCCTTTCCCAACTCCTCTCAAATCCTCTCCCACCTCCCTACCAAACCATCTTCATGTTCTTTTTCTTTCCATCAAATCTAATTTGTTCTGTTCAAATACTCTTGAGAGTGGTATCAGCTTTGGTCCACCCAACAGGGGCCATAGCCTTAAAGAAAATAATTCTTACAGTCCTAGCAGGTACCATATGCCAACAGTTTCTTGGTTATGGGTGGCACTTCATGCCTACCTCCCTCCTCTATGCCTGGCTTTTGTCTGGCTTGACTCTGAACAGGTCTTTTGTATATCACAATTGCTGTGAGTTCATTTGGGGAAATGCCCACCATCTCTTGGTCTTGCAAATTTTCTTCTCCCTCTTCGCTGAATACCCCTGAGCCTTGAGGGTTGGGGTGTGATACTATGTACATTTAGGACTCAGCAATATGAAGTCTCTTATTCTTTGCACACTGACCAGTTGTGAGTCTCTGATGATTCATTTTTTACTGCAAGAAGCTTCTCTGATGAGGGTTGAGAGATGCACTAATTTATGGGTTATTAGGAGTCAGTTTAATACTGTAGGATAGTAAGATAATAGTAGGAGATTCTCCCTTAAGGGGCCATGACATATGTAGTCACAGGTTCTTAGTCTCAATACAACTGCCAGATAAGGGTTTCTTCCTCTGCAGTGAGCCTTACAACCAATCAGAGGGTGTTTGGTTAATCCCATAACATTCATACCACTATTGTACTTGTGGGCATATTTTGCCAGATCAATAATTTTTGTAGCTGGTAGGATACATAGCTGGGTAAGACTGATGACCACTTTTCTCCTCTGGTGGCATGTACAGCACCTTCCAGCACTAAGAAATATAGCCATCCAGTAGAGTTTAAGCTTAAAGTCAGTACTCTCTTGATTTCTCCATGTTTTATGACCAAAATATGTGTTGCAATAGGGTCTTTCCATTAAATTTTAGAGGGTAACCAAAGCAATGGCTTGTTATGTTTGGGGGTCACTGGGATACCACTGATCAACAACTGGAAGCAATGTAACCAGGAAGCAATTCCTGGTAGTGAGGCTTTTATTTGCTAGAATAAGGTATCTAGTACAAGTAGTGTCCACTTGTTAAAGGGTACCTGCATTAGAAATAGGCATTATTCACAGAGGAGGAATTAGAGATGGCTGAGAAACACCTTAAGAAGTGTTCAACATCGCTAATAATTAAGGAAATGCAAATTAAAACCACCTTAAGATACCATCTTACCCCAGTAAGACTGGCTAGGATCAAGAAAACAAATGATGCCAACTGCTGGAGAGGGTGTGGGGAAAGGGGAACACTCATAAACTGCTGGTGGGAATGTAAACTTGTGCAGCCACTATGGAAAACAGTGTGGAGAACCCTTAGAAGACTCAAAATTATCCTACCATTTGACCCAGTCATACCACTCCTGGGTATATACCCACAAGACTCATCTTACTGCAGAGATACATGCACAGCTATATTTATTGCTGCTCTGTTCACAATAGCAAAAAACTGGAACCAACCCAAATGCCCCTCAACTGATGAGTGGATAGAGAAAATTCCATTGTGTACATGTGGTACATGTACACAATGGAATTTTATGCAGTGGTAAAGAAAGACAACATCATGAACTTTGCAGGTAAATGGATGGAGCTAGAAGACATCATGTTAAATGGAGTAACACAGTCCCAGAAAAAACAAACGACAAATGGTATCTCTCATATGTGGATGCTAGTACGAATAACCCAGTTAAAAATGTTTCTTGTGGAGAGGGATGCATATTAAAAGAACAACAACAGAAAGATTGCATCAGAAAACTGACTGAAATGGTGACTCAGGAAGGGTGGGAGGGGTGGGAGAGGGACATGGGTGTATATTCGATTGGTGCATATTTAATTGACGTGAGTTCAACAAGTATCCAGTTTTGCCCAGACTCTGTCTACAGGATACATGGTGTTTTAGGACTTAGTAAAAGTAAATATGTGCATATTGGACAACATTGGTTTGAAGGCTGATAAAAACGGTAATGCATCTGAGTTAATTGGTGATATAAATTGCTGTTGTCCACATTAGCTTTAACTAAAATCTGTATAACAATTACTTTGGGATTGGTATAAACAAATGTTCTCTATAATTTTGCTGTCATATAGTATCACCTGGTAGCAATCTCTTTCACCTATAGGATGATTTAATTTAAAAATAAAGTTTGTTTCCCAAGTTAATCACATACAGTAACCCAAAACAGCATGGGTGAACTTGATGAAATCTGTGCCTTGATTCCACCCTATAGGTATGTATAATACAACTGCTTTTTTGAGACTCATGGGTCAAAAATAAAAACCTAAAATAAAAAAGGGGGATATAGATAGATATGAAAACTTTTTGTCAAAAAACCTTGCAACCCAAATCTTAAAACTAACTATGGGAAAGGATTTGTATGTTCCAACAGGCCAGAGTATCACCAACTTAATGGCTGAGAAAGAAAATGCAGCTTTGCAGTGAGTAGGATGTACCAGAAAGTGCCAGCAGAAGGATTGACTCCTCTGGGCATTGAAGGGAAGAAATGCCTCAGATTGCTGCAGACATCAGGCCCCTCTGTGGATCCTACTAGTAACAACTATTTTTAATGATTCCTAACGAAGCTTACCTTCTAGGTGCCGCAAAGGTTTTAATACAAGAGACTTTCTTAACTCCCCCCCATAGAATAAGGAGAAATAAGATGATGATGAGGTCGTTCTCCAGCTGTAGATTGGAGCCAGCTGTTATAGAGGTATTCTCTTGTAAAATCAGTAAAACTGCCTTCTTTAATTGACTAATGGACATAGAAACTGTGAAAAGGATTATTCTCTATTCAGAACCAAATATAATGCTAAAGTCTCCTTAAGCTATGCACTTAAACAAAATATATTAATACAGGAGCTCTGACATCAACAATGGATTATTCTACCAAGGAGATGTTGGCCAGGGGATCCAAGCCCCCACAAAAGGTAAAGGCTCCTTGCCTCCAAACTGGGATATCTGCAGGAAGAGAGGCGATAAGGCCCTGCTGTTGAAGACCTGATATAAACATGGGAAAGATGTATGGAGACCGCACTTGCAAGTATACAGATGGTCTCTGGGATGCCAGAGAGTGTTACCAAAGACCACTAAACCAATAAAGCAAATATAGGTCTCCTTGAGTCAAGCAAGACTCCTCCGTCAGCACCAGCTACACCTCATCTGCCTGGAAATACTGTGCAGCAGTGGCAGCCATATGTCTGTATATCCCAAATCTAATTGGCTATTAGCTCTCTCCTTGGAGGAATAACCCACGGCTGATGCCACAAGCTTACATCCTCTAATGGTTAGGAGATGTTATAAACCACACGAAGACCCTGCCATACTTAACAGAAGAAAATGTAATTCATGAATTAACATACCATCCAAACATCTGTGTCTATACCAAAGTAACCTACCATAACAATTAGTACTGTTTAAATACCTATATATCTAATTGCGTGTGCTTCATTAGTAGGATCGAAAGGCTATATATTATACTGTTTAAATACCTAAATATCTAATTGCATGTGCTTCATTAGTAGGATCGAAAGGTTAAGCCTGGACAAGCTGGCAGCCCATGAAAGAAAACAGCCAGAACTGACTAGAGACCAAGACATCAGCTCCAGAGAAAGTAGAGTGTTTTGCTTCTCATCCACCTGTGCCCCTTTTCTAAGCCTAGGGAACAATCTGCGGAAGAGGGGGCGTGGTAGAATGTAAGGGCTGCGATTGGGGTGAATGGTGAAACTACAACAATATAGACTGGACACTCATTTAATCAACTTGATTGAACATACAAGCCCCCCCTGCTGGATGGTGGGACCCATGAGCTGTGTGGGTTTGGGCACAATTGCTCGCAAATTGGTTTTACATGAAGGATGCTTGTACTCACAAATTATAACTTATTGTTAAAAAAATGAAAACGAAACAAAACAAAAAAACAGAAAGATGCAGAAAAGTTACGGCAGAATGTATGATCTGGGATGGGTAGGGGTGGGGTGGGAGGAAGGGAAAGGGATATATGCCTGAACTGAATTGGAAAATGATGTATGAAATACACAAAGCATCAATAAAAAAAAAAAGAAATAGGCATTATTGTTTTCTTCTCAGTTTATAGAAGAGAAAATGAAAAGTATATAAATCCTTAGTGACTTACCTAAGACCAAACAAGTGGTTGAACTGGTGTTCAAATCCAGAAATCTAAATCTAGAGTCCATTGTGATATATAAATGCTAACATATGAATAACCTAGATTTTATCTCTAGTTCACTCTCTTTTTTGGAACAACTCTGTATAGGAATGATAAGTATACTCTAGTTTCAGGTTTACAATTTCAAGACTGGCATAGATAGAAAGTAGCATTTTTCTTAAAAGTCTTTTTTTTTTTTGACAGGGTCTCCCTGTAGCCCCAGCATCCTGGAACAAGGCTGGCCTGGAACTCAGAGAGATCCGCCTGTATCTGTCTCCTGAGTGCTGGTATTAAAGGCATGTGCCACCATGCCTGGCTCAAAAAAAAGTCTTTTTAAACTAATTGAATTACAGTAGCTTTCTAGTACTTCATATCTCCTCTGTACTCTGTATATGCCAATCAGGTTTTTGTGTGGCCAAAGCTTATATGATCAGGGGGCTCAGTTAAAGACAATGAAAACAAAATCAAAATGGAAAAAGGCATAGATATATAAATTATCAAATTGATTTAATATAAGTTAAGCTGTATGCCTTTTTTTGGTGCACATGTCTTTAATCCCAGCACTTGGGGGGCAGAGACAGGTGGATCTCTGTGAGTTCAAGGACACCCTGGTCTACAGAGTGAGTTCCAGGCCAGCTGGGGTTACGAGGAAACCCTGTCTCAAAAAACACCAAAAAAGTCTACTCTATTGGTGGCATTTTTCTCACTTTGGGCATTCCACTAAATGTGGAATTTTTTTATAATTTTTAAATTTTTTTATAAATTTACTGGTAAGAAATATGATTTTTATTCTTTTTCCCATCGATGTGGAAGATTATAGTGATTTCTTTAAAATATCTTTATATACTAGAATGAATTATATTTAGTCACAGTATGTTATCCTATTGATATGTACTGGGTTTGGTTTGCTAATGTTTTATGTTGAGGATTTTAACATCAAACTGATGACAAATATTGGTTTGCTTTTGGTTGTACTACCTTATTTTTACATCATTGTCCCAGGGCTCATACCTACTCTGCCTAGCTAGTTTGATATTCCATGCCCTGCACTCACCTCTCATCATCTAGTCTGAGATCTCCAAATTAGCCTCCTAAGCTAGTATATTATAGGGCTGGAGATATAGTTCAGTGGTTAAATGATGACCTGGTATCTGCAAGATACTGGGTTTCATGCTGCTACTATTAATTTCATTAATAATTTATAATTACATAATAATTCTAAAAACATGTGAAGGTAATCTTTAATTATAAAGAATGAAGTAACTGTTTTTCTATTTAATAATTTTCAATCTGGGCAGGGTGGCTCACATCTGTAATTCTAGCCCTCAGGAAGGGGAAGCAGGAACACTGCATGAATTCAAAACCAGCCTGGGCTATAGAGACTTTTGTCTCAAATAATACAAAAAATATAAATAATTTTGAAAACACACACACACACACACACAAGTGCATGCACGCATGTTGTCTGTGAACCTCATAGGAGAGACCAATTTGGCAAAGCTAAAGAAAATTACAAGAAAGATGAGGTGTCTAAATCAGCAGGATGGATGTTAAAAATAGACAAACCATGCACTGAAAATAAACAGTAAACCTACCAACTGTGCTTCACCTCTGGAGCTCTTCAATGGGAAAAGTCTACTATTTCATTCACGACAATATTTAAAATTGAGGAACAATGGGATTTTGGAAATCTTAAATTATATCTTATTAAAGAAAGCAAGGAGCTACTCTTTGAAAATAAATCTCATTAAAATGGGAAACTATCTGATGCAATCTTTCTGTTGTTGTTCGGTCTCTGGAATGCCAGAGAGTGTTACCAAAGGCCACTAAACCAATAAAGCAAATAATAGGTCTCCTTGAGTCAAGCAAGACTCCTCCATCAGCACCAGCTACACCTCACCTGCCTGGAAATACTGTGCAGCAGTGGCAGCCATATGTCTGTATATCTCAAACCATATTGGCTATTAGCTCTCTCCTTGGAGGAATAACCCACGGCTGATGCCACAAGCTTACATCCTCTAATGGTTAGGAGATGTTATAAACCACACGAAGACCCTGCCATACTTAACAGAAGAAAATGTAATTCATGAATTAACATACCATCCAAACATCTGTGTCTATACCAAAGTAACCTACCATAACAATTAGTACTGTTTAAATACCTATATACCCAATTGCTTGTGCTTCATTGTAAGGATCAAAAGGCTATATAGGTATACTCGTTTAAATACCATATATCTATATTGCATACTCGCTATCGACCAATCAGTAGGATCGAAGGTTCATAAGCTGGACATCAGGCTGGCAGCCCAATGAAGCATACAGCCATAATTGACTAGAGAGTACCAAGACAACAATTCAGAAGGAAATGAGGGGAACCTGTTTTGCTTCCTCGGATGGGGGATGTCGGCATTAGCCAGCTGTGCCCCTTTTCTAGCCTACGGGAACAATCTGCAGAAGAGGGGGCAGGTAGAATGTATGGGGCGTATGCTGTCAGTTGAGGGGTGAATGGTGAACTGACAACATATAGAACTGCACACCGTTCATTTGATCAACTTAGATTGAACATACAAGCCTCCCGCGTCTGCCCCTCTGCTGGATGGTGGCCCTGAGCTGTGTGGGTTTTGGGCACTACTGCTCTGCTAAACTGGTTTACATGAAGGAATGCTTGTACTCGACAATTATTCAACTTACCTGTTAAAAAAATGAACAAACAGAACAAAAAAATCAAGGAAAGATCAGAAAAGTTCGGGCGAATCAGAATCGTGACGGTAGGGGTGGGGTGGGGGAAGGGAAGAGGAATATCGCATGAAATGAATTGGAAAATGATGTAGTGATAGAATAACAAAGCAACATAAAATAAAATACAAAAAAACGAAAAGACCAAAAGATAAAAAAAAAAAAAAAAGACGAGACGAAATGATTAGTGATCGCTCTGGGAGCTAGGAAATTCGATGACTACAATATGGAATGGGCTTGACATGTGGAGGTCCCAGGTTGATGTTGGAAAATTCCCCTTAGCTTAGAGTCATTATTACACTATTCATACCTGGGAAAGGAGTACAGAGGGAAAATTTCCAGATCCAACGTTATTTAGTAGGCTGCCAATAAGTGCTGTTGTGTAATCTCATAAGTTCCAGTTGTCACATGTAAACATGGAGGTTGTAAATTTTCTCAGAATATATTTTAAAAATAATGTATATTTTTCCAGTTAGTTCTTTTTTTCTTCCTGCCACATCATATCCTTCGTATTTGCTAAAAAAGAATTAAAGTTAAAGAGATAAATAGGAATGACTTACTCACACCATGTTTTATTCTAAATTGAATAAAAAAATATCTATTCTAAAAAAAATGGGAAACTAAGGCAATTTCCAGGTTTTGGTGAATTATCATAATTAATTCCTTAATATCCTAACTCTAGTCCTATGAATATAAATACAGTGTCTTGAAGATATTTTATAACTTGATTGAATTAGGTCTACAAATAAATAAAATTAGAAGAAAAATAATTATTATTAAATATTGAGTATGTTTCTGTAAATATCAATTCCCATATGCTATTTGAACTTTGTGATTTTTTTTAATTTGATTTTTGTGTATGTTCATACATATTTCCTAATTCAGTTCAAAGGCATATATCCCACTTCCCTTCCCCCACCCCCCCTACCCGTACCAGATCATGCCATTCTGCCGTAACTTTTCTCGCGTTTCTCATGTTTTGTTTTTTTTTTAAACAGTAAGGTTGATAGTCTGTGAGTACAAGCATCCTATTATGTAAATCACTTTCCGAAGCTGTTGTGCCCGAAACCCACAACAGCTCATGGCGTCCACTCCCAGCCAGGGGGGGCTTTTTGAGAATTCCAAATAATTGATACATTCCTAATCGTATTTAGTTACGCATTAATAATATAATGAAATATATTTAGATCGCTTATCTTTCCTGTTCTATTTCTAGTTACCTATAATTATAAAAGCTCACATGACATGCCTAGGGCAACATATTGACATGCTGCAAGTTATCTGCAAAATGTAATAAATGTTTAATGACAAAAATATCACTACAAAATAATTAAGTCAGTTGTTTAATATCAAAATAACCATATTTACTTGATGAAGTTTTTATCCTTCAACAAATAATTATACTACATTCTATAGCCACAGGAAGGAGAATCGAAATTTCACAGCAATTGATTGTGGTGGCAGTTTAAATCTGTACAAATCAAACATAATGACAATTAAAGATGTTACAGAACTATTTCTGAGCAAATGATTTTATGGAAATTCTATAATAAAGTATTAAGTTTTACAGGTATCAAGTAAAGAAAACTATAGTATATACTAGTTATATAATATATATATATATATATTAGAGTGAAATTTGGGGGATTTAATAAGCAATGAACATGTATACTAATCCTTTGAGTTTTCTAGCATTTGATTTTTGTGTTTTATTTGTAAACTTTGTAGGACACTTTAAAACAAGGGAAGAGTGTAGAATGTAGGTAAGGCTGAACACTTGCTGCTACTTAGAAAACATATTTTTTGTTTGAAATAAAAATATAATGAACACATATGCACTATCACAGTCAATAATAAAAGTTTTTGTGATTTGTCAGGAAAATAACCTAAATCTAGGTAGTTTCTAGTTTCTCAGCTAACACAATTATAGATAAAATTATATTACATTAAAATTGATCTCAGGACACTCTGAAATTCCTATAAGCCAAGGAAAAATAAAGATAGTCATACAACCCAAGGGTGAGGAAGAAAGTAAGTCAAGCTTGTACTTTGCCTTTATTCATTTCCATTATCACTAAAAGATTAAAATGTGTTGACATGGAAAGTTAAAGTAGAAAACTATCTTGAAGCATCTCCCAGAAAAACATCTTTAAAAAAAAATTCTCACACTATTTCCAACCAAATACATGCAAGCAAAGAAATAATCTCTCTTACTAACATTCGACCATACTAACCACTATATTTTTTCCTTAAATTTCTTTGTTCTTTTTGCTTTCATGATATCAGTCTCACATAATTTCTTCCTAACTCTGATTATGTTTTCATATGTTTTTCATGAGCTAAATTTCTAACCATTCTTCAATTGTTGGTGGCCCACAGGGCTCATTTCTCATCTCACATCTCTTCATTCCTTCAAAAATACTTATTAATCATATCTATTAAACATATTTTTTATTTTATTTATTTTTTATGTGTATGAGTGTACTATCTGCATGAAGGTTGGTGCACCCGTGTCGTGCAATGCCGCGGAGGTCAGAAGAGGGCGTCAGATTCCCCTGGAACTGGAGTTAAGGATGGTTCTCAGCCACCATGTGGGTGCTGAGGATCAAACCCAGGTCCTCTGCAAGAGCAGTTGGTGCTCTTAACCGCTAGGCCATCTCTCCAGCCCCAAACAAGATAGCAGCTAACTACCCCGGGTGGGACTAAACCTATTTATTAAACCTATACTCTAGGAATCCTGAGGGAAGTGAGAAAAATCCTACTATCCTACTATCTTGAAGTACATAATATAAAAAGAATAGTTAATAAACACAATAAGCCTAGTATGTAAGTAAAGTCACACAGCATGTTACAAAGGTCCAAGTATTTTGAAAAATCAAGGAGGATAATTGGAGTATATTCTAATAGTCTCCCTATATCTCCTATTTTGACCAGTGTGTTTGGTATTTTGATCATTCACTTTCTCAGCCAATTAAACAGTTGATCACTTAGTTTATATAACTATAATTAAATTTTAGTGTATATATTATATATAATGTGTATATAGTATAATGTTATACTATGAAGGAAATATATGCTATTAATTTTAAAAATCTACCAGTGTATAGTTTAATGTTCAGATCAGGATTTAACATTATCACTTTATATTATGTATTGATATGAATTTAAGGCAAATACAAAAGCAAAATTAACTTTTACTTTAAATGTACAAAAACTTTAGATACAAGGTCTCATATTTTAAAAAAGCCAACCTGAGTATCTTACTGACATTAATTAAAGAAGGAATTCTAACAAGACTATGCATCATCAACATTTATGATATTCAAAAGTGTACTTCCAAATTCAATTATTGAGCCCACTGCCAATTGCGATAAGCTCTAAAAACAGAGAGCTCCTTTTGTTTAATTGTAATCTGATTTACCATGATGATGGTCAATCCAATATAAAAGTTCAACTTTTCTCATCTCATATGATACATTTTTATGCTATCTAATATATTCCAAGATAAATGTGCATAGCAAGGGTAAGGAGACAAGGCATGATAAGCAGGGGATGGTGTCTACTTATTTAAAACTATATACAGAATCTCACTGACCCCTTCCTTAACTATGAGCAATTAATAAAAAGAATAAAGAAATTCAGTAGACAAAGAGGCACTGTAAATTGTTATGACAGCCGAATAGTGATTTGCTTATAAAACAAAAGTAGCTTGTGGTTGTCAGAGAAAAATTACTGATTATCTATTAATCGTTATATCAAATTTTACAAAAGATTAATAGCTATTTGATGATATCCCTATATGAATATGAATCATAATCAGAGTTTATTATTTGTACCCTTGTACCTATCTCACCTTTTCATGAGAAAATATGAAATAATACTGTGATATATTCTGGCGTATGAGGAGGGGTTGCTTAAGAAACATGGGGAAGAATTTACCTGTCCAACCAGGCAAGCAGACTCTTGGCTGCTCCAATGAGATCCACAACTGAGGTCAGAAAGTCGTTAGGCAATTTCCGGCTAGTCCTCCCATCATAATGACCACTCCTTCTCCTTCCTGTTATAAAGTTCTGTAAATTTTTGGCAGACGCATTCAACTTGTGAGAAAGGGTTTTTAGGTTTTCTGTTTCCAAGCCATAATTCTGAATAAGAAAGAGATAAGAGAGAAACTTAATATCGTATTTTCTTTACTCCTGAGACTATTTACTGAGTACGTTAGAATGTAATGACATTGGGACTAATATCAGAATTGCAAATGAGTAAAAATAGATTCCTAGCTTAGCGACACTCACAGTCAGATGGGTATTAGGAGGAATAAGAGAGACAAAAATATAATAAGATAGTTTATTTACTAGTACGAATATAGAATATTGAGGAAATTCTATCTTGGAACAATGGCAAGTAAAACAGGAAGATTGTAAAGATTCACAGTTTACAGTAAAACTTAAATCCATTTACTTGTGAAATTAATAGAAATAAGTACTGTTTTACTATCTGTCCAATTAGCATTTGCATGATCATGAATATAGATACAAAGAAACATTCTGCTTTCCCCAAGCTAGGAAAATAAGTATAACACAATAATAAAAAGGATAATGTGTTGATTCTTTTCTGTGTCTTCTCCATAATCACTCAAAAGAAGTGTGTTTATAAAATGTATCAGGAGAACTTATGGTTTCTCTGGGAAAGTAATTTACTGTCTCCTTTTTATGGTACAAATTACATTTAACTTTATTTTTGTCATAGCTACATTAGCTCACAGTCAAACACGGGGTGCACACAAAACAATTTTAAGTCTTTTTCATCATTGTAACTCTTTTCTGTTTACCTCAATTCTCACTTTAAAATTTATAGTACGATTTCTTACTTTACTGAATATTTGTCTCTACATTACTACAGAAAAGCAGGTAAAAAGCAAGTAATAATAATTAGCCTCTTACCATTTTCAAATAAGAATAGATTATAGGATACCCTCAATTTTAGGGAAAGCCTTTATAAGTCACAATTACATTTTAAATTGTTGACTTGTAAGCTCATTAATAAGATCAAAGGACGACATTGAGCAAATCAGGATGTATGCTACTATCATATGTAAAATGAAGAAAGCAGAAAATAACAAAACAAAGAATATTAGAATGTACTTGGGCCTCAGATGCTATTTAACTTACCCTCCTTTCACAACTGGGAAACTAATATACATGCAGATTTTTTAAAAGGCTTACTTAAAGAGCTCAATTCTTAGACCAGAGTTTAGAAAAGGACTGCAAGCTGGGCGTGGTGGTGCATGCCTTTAATTCCAGCACTTGGGAGACAGAGACAGGTGGATCTCTATGAGTTGAAGGCCAGCCTGGTATACATAGTGAGTTCCAGGAGAGCTGGAGCTACTGGGAGACCCTGTCTCCAAAAAAAAAAAAAAAAAAGACTGCAAATCTTTGGGCCGCCAGTGAAGGAATGTCTCTACCTCAGTATTGCATCAATATTCTACTCAGTTCTGAGAAAGATTAATTGCAATAACTAAAGCAAAGTGAAAAGAGAAAAGTAGAAATAGGAAACAAATGGTACAACAAATTGAACTGTTTCATTATGTCAATGACTACTAGGCACATAGTTTGCCTGAAATTTAAAAGATTATTTCCCTATGATAATTTTCAGACAAAACAAATTTTGTGGATATAAAGGAGAGAAAAGACTAAGGTTTTGATATATAAACACTAAATACTATATTATATTGTATATGTTAGCACTAAAGATTTAATACTGATAAAATATGTTCCTCGGTGAGGACAGAATTACATGTTTATTAAACAAAGATTTGGATGACATTTTGATTTTTGATCTTTTGTTTTCCTTTTTAAAATATTTTATTTTTTATTTTATGTGTATGAGTGTAATGCCTACAAATGTGTAACCCATGTCCCTGGAGGTCAGAAGAGAGCACTGGATTTCCCTGGAATTGGAGGTACCAAGGATTGTTAGCCACAATATGGAGGCTGGGAAACGAACTAAGGTACCCTGCAATAGCAGCCAGTGCTCTTGATGGCTAGCCAATCTCTCCAGCCTTGCTTTTTTATCTTTTTTTTTCATCTTATTATTATTAAACTTTTTCCATACAAGCTGGGTATCTCAGTAGTCCCCATCTGGCATTGAAGGTTTGGAGGATTCCTGGAGGGACATGAGTCCTCAGTCCATATTAGGAGGTTAAAAAGCTGTGTCTCATGTGTTTGAGGAGTGCCAAAAGTGGTGGCAGCCACAGAGTAGATGCACTTGCCAGTAAGAATTGGAGATAGGACAGACAACAGTACTCTCTCTTTATTCTTTTTGTCTTTTTACTAAGATCTCAAGTTCTATGTCTGCAGTACAGTTTCTCTGGTCTTACTGATTATTTGTATCTGGTTGTACTTTCCTTTTGGATGCTTAACGCCACACAGTTAGCCCAGATTAACCAAGGTTTTTGTTTTCTCAAGGTCTAAAAGTTTCATTTTTATATTTAGGTCTCTGGCCTTGCACCTGTGCCTTTAACATTTTCACATTTTTTTCCTGCTCTTCAATAAAGAATATATGTTTGATCCCATTATGGAAACATGTAACACATCTATTACAGGCCCTATTTGTCTTTTTTTTTTATTGCTTCAGGCATTCTAATATCTCTAGGTCTCATAGTATGGACAACAGACTTCTTGTACACATACCATACACAAATTTTATTGAATTCCAATCTTATTCATAGTAAAATATTCTATTACCATGGGTTTGTGAGAGCATAATTTGTTACAGACTGTGCTACAAGAACACCAATGACTATATGCCAAATGATAGATATCATCTCTGGAAGTGGTCATGGTTTGTTTTTCAAAACATAAATATTTACCAGTTGATCAGAATTATAATGTTCTCTTAGGTTAAAATTTTTGGCTTCTGCAAATAAAACAATATTCAACTCCAATTCTATTACATATAAACATGGATTATCTGGGAAACATTTGGGAGAGTATATCTAGCTTGTCATAATATTAAGATGGAAATCATCTCATAAGGGTGTAATATATATATTTTAATTACCAAATAGGAACACTTTATAACTATGCCAACTAAATAGGATGTTTCTTGGAAGTTTAAAACAGTTTTAGAAGTTGTTCTCCATGCTAAGCATTTTCTCCGAAGTGCACAGTACTTAGAATTTTTTCATATTTTTTGTTAGAGAGTTTAATAAGAAAATATCTATTTACAAGGAAATTATGAACATTTCCTAGGGAAACATAATTTATAAAAAATTATGGGAGAAACCCTAACCAATTAACTTGGTAACTCATCTTTCACTATGTAACCATTACCCTCAAGAAAAGGTAATTAATTTCCCTCTATAACATCAACATTTTAAATATACATGATAAAGTAAAAACAACTTTGAATATTAGTTTTCTTATAAATAAAACCAAAGGGGGCTGGAGAGATGGCCTAGCGGTTAAGAGCACCGACTGCTCTTGCAGAGGACCCGGGTTCGATCCCCAGCACCCACATGGTGGCTAAGAACCATCTGTAACTCCAATTCCAGGAGAACTCCAGTTCCAGGGGAATCCGAGACCCTCTTCTGACCTCCGCGGCATTGCACGACATGGGCGACATTCATACAAAAATAAAAAATAAAAAAAAATTGTTAAAAAAAAAATAAATAAATAAAAGCAAAGTAAAACATTTAGAAACTTTGAATACTTAAGATTCTGAAATTATCATTAATATAACTTAGGAATTAGTGATTAGAAAAACCTTTCAGATAAAGCTTGGAAGTACACTCTGAAGAGCTCTCCAAATTTGGAAACTTTCTAAACAGTTATCCTTATGAAACAGAGATAAAAATGGGGAGGACAGAAGAATACAATATCAAGAAACAAAAGCTACATGGCAGAAAACGGGAAAATTCTTTAATTTTAATGTTTTATTGCACTTTTGTGCTTTTCATATAATAGTTATTAATCAACTTTAGACTCACCACTGCATGGGACCTCATTCATTCTGTCATACATATTAAGTCCTATCCAGTCAAGCATTTGTATCCACATGTCCTTTGGTGCAAGTTTATGCACTGGAGTCTTAGCCAGCCTGTCTAGAGATCTTAAGGAAGATCTACTTTCCCTCATCCATCTGTAATCAGTTGCCAAACAGAGAGGAAAAGTCTTAAAGTTGACTTAGGGCTGGGCATGTACTTCAGTGGTAGAATTCTTACTTAGCATGCAAAGGTCCTGAGCACCACAAATCCCCAGCACCATAAAAAAGCCAAAATAAGCAACAACAAAATCACTGGTCCTAGTTGATAAATATAACTATTATAAGGCACAAAGCATTTTTTGAAGTTCTAGAGAAACTATAAAAAATGGGTCAGAAGCTCATCTGTATGCAACAGTTGTCTATGTGCTATATCATTAACAAAAGAAATGGATTAATTTTTTCACTTAATTTTTATCATCATAATTCTCAACTTTAGCCTCAAACAACTACTGCCAACAGCCATTCAACTTTAATGAAAGCTGATGGAAGTTTGGCTATGAGTAAAAGAATGAACATACAAATGAAGATATAGAGATAAAATGTACCTCCTGAACTTTTTATAAAGTCAGGTTCATTCATTTCACATTTGATTTTTACTTGGTATGAATATTAAAAGTGGGACTTACTAATTACATAGAAAAGATCTCCTCAGGCAAACAAAAACCTGGACATAAGACGTTCTTAACATCTCTTGTCCCATTTTTTTACCTGTCCATTAATGTGTGTGTATGTATCAGGAACCAGTATTGATTTAGAACTGATTTAACAGAGCTAGGCTAGTCTTAACTCTTTAGCACTAAGTTCATACTGCTCTTTTCTTTTAATTACATGCATGTAAAATTTATATTTTAGCTGAATAAAGAAACATACTTACATTTAAGTTGAATCTTCCCTAGTGGTAATTTCCTATCAAACACCTAACTAAAAAATTCAACATTAGCACCCAAAATTTTATGTATATACGATTTTATTGTGACTTCTCAATTTGAATGCATCCTGTAGCGGGTGTTTAGATTTATAACATTTTCCTTTATAAATATGAGTGGATTCTACTAGGCTTACTTTAATGAATTTTTTAGAAAATAGATTATTTTGAAATGAATAAAGTAATTATGTTGCAAAGAAACATATCTTAGCAATTCAGATATAAGATTTTCATATAATATGCCTACTATATGAAATGTATATGAAGAATGAAATGAAAACCACTTGGTTCCTGTCATAATTCATTGATAGTTCCCAATAAAAGGTATTGGTATACATTAAGGCCTATGCATTAAACTATACACATTTTATTTTTGCTTTTACTCTTTAAGTTAATATTTTTGCATTCCATTAAGAATGATAAATGATAGTATTGTAGGTTGAAAGAGTTAGTGAGCCTTTAAGTCATGAACATCTTCATTCTGGAAGAACACTGTACAGATTATACATTTGATAGTCAATGAATATGGTGCATGAATGAAGACATGACTAAATAAACCTCTGATTTTTTGTTACCTGCTATGTTTATTCCCCATAAAGACTAACTTCAATACACAAGAGACAAAAACAGTTCATAGCTTAAAAGAAACAAAAGGAATTTGGTAATTTTTCTGTTTACAATAAAATCAGAAACTTGAGAGTCAAAAAAGAACAAACTGCAGTTCTCTGAGAGTTTTTATTCAGTAGGATATCTACTGAATAAAAACTAGCTTAATGACCTCTACATGATAAGTATTGCACAGAAAACTGAAGGGAAATAAACTATAAATTAGAATAAAAGATTTTCTTTCTAGGAGCCAATTGTGAATTGGAGGAACAAAGAAACAAAGAATTATAACGTGGTTAGGAGCAATGACTGTTCTTTCCGAAGACGTGGAGTTGATTCCCAGCACCCACATGAAAGCTGACAACCATCTGTAACTTCAATTCCAGGAGATCTGAACCCTCTTCTGTGTTCTGTTCATACAATATGACATGGGTGCACTTAGATACATGTAAGCAATACTCATACATATAAAATTTAAAAAATAAAATATTTTTAGAATTATAATGTGACATAACTTGTATGTGGCCTTTGGTCTCATGATTTCTGACATAATACCAGCCAAATCAATATTTTCAGTTCCCCTGAGGACCCCATACTCTTTCACATTTGTCTTTAATAAGGCTTGGATGATCCTCTAATTTAAAAACAAAAAAAGGCACTTTACAGTCTGGCTTCATTTTTCTTTTAAAAGCTAATTTTCTGTTACTGATTCTCATGTATTTTGACATTCCCAATGGCTTACCAATTAAAAAATCCTCTAATGTGTGCTCCTTGCTCTTTTCTGTGTACTTTACCTATTTGGAATGCCTTTCTCTTGCTTCCTCCACCCACTAAATATATACTTATCCTCCATTAGGCTGATTACATATAGCCTCTTAGGCAATAGGAAGCCATTCACTTATTAAAAACCAGTTAATATTTTTGTATTCTCATAATAGTTCTCATATATTTATCTTAGTGATCACAGTATTAGGATTATTTGCTTACCGTTCTCCTCAAGTATGATTTTCAAAGGGCCAAGAACCAAGACTTATTCACAGTTGACAGAGTACCCAGTATATTCATTTATTCTTTTTTTTTGTCTTTTTGAGATAGGGTCTCCCTTTAGTCCCAGCTGGCCTGGAGCTCACTCTGTACACCAGGCTGGCCTTGAACTCACAGAGATCCGCCTGCCTCTGCCTCCCAGAGTAGAGTGCTGGGATTAAAGGCATGAGCCACCACACCCAGCTCATTTATTCTTTAGTTAAACTGTATTCAAGGTTTAACCAACTTTGGAATCTGGGCTAACCATGTGGCCTTAAACATCCAAAAGGAAAGTATAATCAAAAATAAAGAATCAGTAAAGCCTTAGTAATTGTACTTCAGGCATAAAACTTCAAATCTTAGTAAAAGACAAAAAGTAGCCAGTTTCTTGAGTTTCTTAGCAGCCTGGTCTGTGTCAAAGGCTGGGAATGCCAAAAACTGTGTCTTCTTCTGGCCTCAGAGTGGGGAATCCTGGACAGCATAACCCTCATGGCTGTATCCCCTAATTGCACCCATAAGTAACCTTAGGCCTCATCCATCACCCTGGTAATAGCTTGCTGCCTTATCTGGTGCTTGCAAGACCATACCCAACAATTCACCTGCAGCAGTTTTAATTTTTGCTTGCTCTCTTTTCAGACAAATATGAATGTATCCCAGCTGACTACGGTGACACCCAGGTGTAAAGCATCTCACCCTCCTGTGTCATTAACCCCCTCTTCATATCACTCCCCCATCAGCTTGAAGCAGCTAGAATGAAAAACGTCACCCCCATCCTTATGACACAAAAGGGTGGAATGTAAGGTCATAAGCCCACCTAAGTGAGGGATTTTCCAGGAAGCCAACTGAGGTAGAAGTTGCCACAATATCCTGCAATCAGGCTCCTACTGATACTGCTCACAGGCCTCAGTTAATCCCAAAATGCTTTTACTGATACCAGCCACAGATCCACTTAATCCCTCCTCATCTCCTCGCCCCCACCTCCTTGTAAATTCACTTCCTTGTGTGTCTGGGTATAAAACTGCCATTCTGGGGACATTCTAATGCTGGTCATCCTAATCCCAACACAGCAGGCCAGCTGCCATGCCTGAAATAAATCGGACTTCCTTTAAAAAAAACCTGTATTCAATTATCTATTTGATTTTATTAGTTATCACTTAAAAAGTAGCTATAGTTTATTGAGTGCGTAATATGTGCCAGAGTCTTTTTTGTTGTTTTTTATTTTGTTTTGAGACAGGGTCTCACTATGTAGCCCTACCTGGCTTTAAACTCGCTTGCTATGTAGACCAAGCCTGCTTCTGCCTCTTGAGTGGTGGGAATGAAAGTCATGTGCCACCATGTCCGGCCTCCACTAGGAGATGGTAATTACTGCAGCTTTAAACAAAATAACTATGGCTTCAGTTAAATGATTTGGTCATAAGTATCAATAACTGACTGAGTCAAAATTCAAATCCAAGTGACCATATTACATATTTTTTTCTGTCAGGCTGCAGTTCCATCCTTTCACAAACAATTGAAAGAGCTTGAAAACATTCAGATTAGTATAACGTTACTTCATCTGAAAAAAATCTATTTTCACCTCAGAATATCTAATGGGTTATACAGTCTTAGAGGTGGCTTATCTTGACATTGATTCTTCTTGTCTGGCTATGCGTTGTTGTTTTTCACAAATTTATTTTGATTATTTTTTGAAATTTTCATACAATATAGTTAGTATTTAGATCCCCTCCCCTATCTATACCTGGAACTTCACAATCGACTATGACTATATACAATTATGTATTTTAAATGGAACTGTAAAAACTTGCCTAGGTTAAGCTATAACGTGTTTTTAAGTGATTAAATTTCATATTAATAATTTAGCTAAAAGTCTTTTTGTCATTTAGTAGTGATATAACAAATTCAAGGAATTATGAAAATACATGTAATTGGCTAAAAATTAGAATTTTCTTTTTATCTGCATTTTGACTATTAAAAGAGAAGGAAAAAGAAAAACATGAATAAAGGGGAAAAAGAGGTTGAAAGAGATTTCCTTTTCTACCAGTTTCATTTCCTTACCAGGGCACACAGAAGGTCAACTGCTTCCAAGATCAGTTCCTGATGGCCAATGCGACTGACTCCCAGATCTTCTAGCTCCTGGTGTGTAATGCGTAGCAGCTGGTCTCCGCTGATCTTCTCCCTCTCAAAGTTCTTAATATACTGCTGCAAACAGTCATCAAGACCTACAAAATAAAAGTATGAAAGGACAGAATGGAGAAAACCAGCTAAGTCAAAGTGATTGGCTGTCAAAATTAAACCCCTACCTCTTGCCCTGTACAAAAGTCAACTCCAGATGGATCAAAGACCTCAACGTGAAACCCCAAACTCTGAAGACGATAGAAGAAAAAGTTGGCAGCAGACTACAAGACATAGGCATAGGAAAAGACTTCCTAAATCAGACAGCAGCTGCGCAAGAATTAAGGTCGACAATTGACAAATGGGACCTCATTAAACTCAAAAGCTTCTGTACATCAAAAGAAACAATCAAGGAAGTGAAGAGAAATCCCACAGAGTGGGAGGAAACCTTCACTGCAGATACATCTGACAAAGCATTGATTTCCAGAATATATAAACTACTCAAAAAACAAAGAAAAAAGAAAACAAATGACCCACTCAATAGATGGAGCAAAGAACTGAACAGAGACTTCACAAGTGAGGAATTAGAGATGTCTGAGAAACACCTCAAGAACTGTTCAACATCACTAATCATTAAGGAAATGCAAATGAAAACCACTTTAAGATATCATCTTACTCCAATAAGACTGGCTAGGATCAAGAAAACAAATGATACCAAGTGCTGGAGAGGTTGTGGGGAAAGGGGAACACTCATCCACTGCTGGTGGGAATGTAAACTCGTACAGCCACTATGGAAAGCAGTGTGGAGAACCCTTGGAAGACTTGGAATGAACTTGCCACCCAACCCAGCCATACCACTCCTGGGCATGTACCCTCAAGACTTATGTCACCACAGAGCTACATGCATGGCCATGTTTATTGCAGCTCTCTTCACAAAAGCAAGGAGCTGGAACCAACCTAAATGCCCCTCAACTGACGAGTGGATAGAGAAAATGTGGTACATCTACACAATGGAGTTCTATGCAGCAGTAAAGAAAGATGACATCATGAGCTTTGCAGGAAAATGGCTGGAGCTAAAGGACATCATGCTGAGTGAAGTAACACATTCCCAGAAAAACAAAACGAAGAATGGTATCCGTCATCTGTGGATGCTAGTGCCAATTACCTAGTTGTAAGTATTTCTTGTGCATGGCCCCCTGAGATTTTGTCCAAAGCAGTTGGGCATGATGCATATTGGAAACAACAACAACAGAAAGGACTGCATCAAAGAACTGACTGAAACAGTGAACTTCTGATCAAAGCAGTCAACTTCCCCATGGAGAATATTGAGAAAGACTGAGAGAGAGATGAATAGCATGTTTGGCAGAATGCATGAGCTCTGGAGGGGTGGGGGGATGGGGGGACATGGGTCTAGATTTGATAAAAAATATATGTATAAATAAATAAAAATAAAATAAAATAAAACCTGTGAGAAATGACAGTGCCATCATCAAAAAATGCTGCTCTGTCATATAGACTTTAAGCTCATCTCAAATGTCGTGAGAGTTCTGGACATATATATCTTCAAGTATTACAAAGAAAATAAATAGAATATATTTACCAAAAAAAAGGAAAGCAAGCCAAAAATCCTACCATGTCACAACTTAATTCTGTTTTGACTTTACACCAGTCCGATTTTCTACTTGTTCTCAATCTATATGTGGGCTATAGCAAAAATTTAATTATCTTCTTCACTGTTAGTTTCCTACTTGAATATTCCACAGTAATTATGAAAACATTTATCTCTTCTCAGTTCTCCCTGTAGACAAGGTAACAGAATGCTAAACATAAGCAGCTTCCCTACTTTCAAAGTTATGGGCATCTTATCCATCTTTCTTCTTTAAATTCATGCCAGAGGGAAGAGGTATCCTTCTTCCTATGTTTGGCTAAGTAATCTATCCTCCTGTACTCTGGACACCTATCTTCTATCACTTTAGCACTACTTCAATAATTCTAAAACTGAATACTCTGTTTCAACCAATTTCTTGACTCCTTCTGAATTCTAAAACTCTGCTGTTAAAAAGATAAAACATAAACCTTTCTTTCATTTCCTTGATCCTCTATTTTCCATCTATCATCCTTTGCAAACCCAAGGCCCTTACCTTTCTTTTTTAAAAACCTAGAATGAATTTCCTAATCCACTATTATTTGAATTTAAATGAAGTTCAGAAGTATATATTCACATTAACTTTTATGCTCTTGAAAATATATTTTTCAAGATTACCCAGGGCAATTACTAAGTGATTATCCAGGGTACAGACTGTGCTAGCTTCAATCACCTATAAAGTGCCCTAGCCCAAATGGTGAATTGAAATTAACCAAATTAGAACAAACTACATGGCATTGATTATGTCAAATAGGGAGACAAGGTCCTCAATAGGCTGCATTCTCATGGAAATTATGAGAGAACAGAAATAATAAGCAAGTAGAGAAGTAAGTGATAAGCTTAAAACAGATATACTGAAAAGAACAAAGTCCCATAGCAGAGGTATTATATAGCCTAAAGGAAGGAAAAGTGTTAGTCCTAAAATCAGGTTGGTTCCTGATGACTTCTAGTACTAGGTCATATGTGTCCTTAATATATTCTCAAACTTCCATGAAATAACTGAAGTTACCTTTTGGTCTCTAAATATGTTGTTTTTCTTTCATTCTCTGCTACTCTGTGCATATTAGTAAGGGCTAAAGTTATTTCACTGGACACAGCAACATGAAATGCACCAATGATATTCATGAATGTTATTTTTGCCATGATACACTAAGCCAGCATTGAACGCGTGGAGTTGAAAAGTTTTCAAAACAGTTAAAATATACAAGAGGAAAGTGTGGCAAGAGGGTACTTGGAAAATATGGCTGTTTGATTTTCTTTAAGATTTAGAAACTTGAAAGGTTTTAGATGTAGATATGAATCATTTACCTTTTTAAAAGAGGAAACAAAGGGGAGACAGGTGCAAATGCAGGTAGAGTATGACTGTAAGAAGATGAGGACTCCCATGTAAACACTTCAAAACTACAGTACAGTCCTATATGAAGTTTCACTGGAAATATGTAAAGCAAAATACATTGTACAAATTGGTATGAGTACAAATATGTGCTAAATAACTGAATAGTAAGTACTAATTACAGTGTTATAGTGTCAGAGAGCAAGATAGGATATTTACTTGAAAGAGAAAACACTGGGGCCATCAGTAAGGTGTAGATAAAGAAACTAGGTGTCACATATAGCCTTGAACACATAGTGGAAGAGTAAATATGACACAGACCTTAGAGAATGTATTACTTAAATGCTAAAATAGGTGTGCAAAAGGATCATTGCAATTGGATATATTAAGGAAGGTGGTGATGGCAGTGAAAGAAATGGATAGGATGTTCTGGGAAAAGTACATAGGGCCAATAATATAATGGGCCAGAAGACCTGAGAGATGGCTATAGGAAACTGCATCTCGTGAGAACAAAATGGATCAGAGAGGAACAAGGTAACAACTATTAAATGCAGCACACCATCCTAAAAATGCAAGGAATGAAACTATTCTGAATTTGACAGTTTGTACAATAGCCTTAAAATAATTCTAATCATGCAAAACTATTAGTTTTCCATTGGTCTCAAATTTTACGGGTATACAAAACATCTGGAGATCTGATTAAACCATACATTCTGATTCTTTTGTCTGGGGTGGGGTCTGAGATTTTACATTTCTAGTGCCCTGAAGTAACAAGAAAAATTACCAGGTTTTTTCAAATAAGTGATGTAACTATTAAAGAAGACAATAATGATCATTGTTAATGTAATACTCAGACATAATTAGTTCTATGTTTCTAAATATCTCACTATTCCATGTGGACTTACCAGTCCTAATTAAAAAATATACAAACGAATCAACAAATATTTATCATAGATGTAGCAATTCCAAAAATAAACATTTCTCATGTTGTAAGCTAGACAAATTATGTAGAGCAAAAACTATTTCAAACTAATTGTAATTATGTTTATTTGAATAAATCCCTAATTGCATGTTTTAAGGATAGATATTTTAAAAACCTTCTAATTTTCCAAAAAGCAAACTCTAAGGAAAATTCATCAGCCCAAATGAGCAACAATTATTCTCATTCTTCACAATATTGTTACAATCAATTATAAATAGCATAGTGGAAGTTCTTCAAAATATAGAAGAAACCACAAAGTAGACAAATACATGTTCCTTATTGTCAAGCATTTCTGAAAATGTTCCACAAATATGAGTATTCTAATACTTCTTATAATTCCTCTCTGCTTAATAAAATTTTCCTTCATTATGACAGCATTCTATTGCAATCAATGTCTACTGGACAATGAAACTTGAAAGATGTCATTGGTAATTACTGCTTTCCCTGTATTCCCTCTAGACTTCAAATTCCTACAAGTGGGTCAGGATAAAAACTGCCTGATGATCAGAAAGGAAGGAGGAAACTGTTCAAAGGAGATGCATGTGAATTAAAATAGGTGGAATGGCAGAGCCTTGGGTAATAAGAACTGAAGAAACAGTACAATGTATGCACACTGAAAAACATGGTGATGGGCCTGGAAAGGGGAATGAGTCTAAATTGGCTAGATAAATGTTGTATGAAATGTACAGGACTTCAATAAAAATATATATATATATGTGT
>VZQC01013594.1:1586547-1602002 GCA_009823505.1 Rhizomys pruinosus
TATATATATATATATAATATACTCACTGTTTAGTACAGAGGTAAAATTGCTTCTACAGTACATATTAACCTCTGTAACATCTGTTTCTTAGCAAACTGCAATTGCTTGCCAGGAATTTAAGAATTAACTTTTACATGATATTTGCAAAGTCCAAGTCATACTTTATATGATATTCATATTGTGGGCATACCCACAGTTAATGGAGTTTAGTGCTAAAATTCCTCTGATTAAATTACTACTAAAATGCATAGTTTCATAAGCAGGAATGTACAAGAAAAAGATACAAGGACATAATGCTTGTTCAGGTGTTTGAATCTAAAAACTATAGTATAAAATATAATTCTAAGGTTACTTTATAATGAAGTCTTATAAGAAGACAAAATGATTTTTAATAATCTCCATACAATGTTAAAAAATCAGCTCTTTTAGAGACAGGAGACTATGTAAGAGGAGAAAAAGAAAAAAATGTGGGGGAGGATAGGGCAAGGGCAAAGATCCAACACATGTAATGATTTTATATTTTGTAAAATACCACTCAAAAAACTTCTAAACCTGGCTCAACAACAGTGTATTCACTCACCCTCCTGTGAGACTTTAGCCAGTGCCTGAAAGCAGCTGTACAAACAATCTTTTAGTGAGCTTTTATTTCACTCAAATTCCAGATTTTTCCATTGCTGAATTTCAATGTAAAGACCCTGAGGGATGCAAGATTTGCATTCATATAAATATAATAACACTGCCATCTAAGGAGGCCTTTTCTCTAAAGAGTTATAAATGAACCTGTGAAAGTAACACAGAACTTATCAAGAGCCACCTTTTAGCCATAAGCAGGCATTTTTGGAGTGTCTTGTAACATTACAAATATAAGAAGTAAAAGCAAAACTATTTTGATAACACAGCAAGTAATTTTGGTAAAAGCTATTAGAAAATACTGGTAGACAGTATTCTTAAAGTAATATATTTGAGAGATTAATTTTGCCTATTTATATTTGAATTAGATAATCCTTTCCAATGGTTCACTCTTCTTGTTATTTTTTATTTAATTTTTAATATTTTGTGGTATTGGAGACTGAATCTACCAGAGCTTTGTTTATACTAAATTAAGAGCACTGCTGTCCTTGCAGATGACCCAGATTCAGTTTCCAGCACCCACATGGCAGCTAACAACAATCCATTAATTCCAGTTGCAGGAGATCTGACTCCTTTTGTGGACATTCCATGACACAGGTGCACTTATACACATGCAGGCAATACACTCATACATACAAGATAATAATAAATAAAATATCTTTAAACTTGTTTTCAGAAATTTTCTAAATAATGGTGACAGATTTAGATGTCCTAAAGGTTCAATAATAAAAGTGTTAATCCTATCAGTACACATAAACTAAAAGAATATCAAAATAAGACTTCTTACAGCTGATATTACATTTTAATAGGAGATCTAAAAACAAGTTATTCCATAAACTAAGTTACCAAGTTTTAATAAAATCACATAAAAATTACCTTCGGTAAATATTTCCTTCTCAAATGTTATGAAGAAAATATTTAAGGCCCAGAAACCACCAATGATCACTTCAACTAATTGTCTAAATCAACATTTTGGATATAGAAACATGAGATATTCATCTTTTACTTACAAAACTTAATGGAAAATTTAAAAGAATTATCATATTGATTAACTAAACCTTGCCAAAGGAAGAGACATATTTAGAAAAATTCAGAATAGCCATGATCATCAGGGATAATCAAGAAGTATTCTCAGTAAAGGTCAAGAATATTTAAATGGGAGGAAGCACTGTTTATTTTGACCCTAACAAATATAAAATAAGTATGAGTCATGGATATTATAAAAGAAAAATCTATCAACAATGCATCATATTATTAGAAAACTAACTGAAAAACAGGTTCATTTGGATTGTAAAATATAAAAGCAGTTCATAATAATGTCTCTGTATACTGCAAAATGAGAAAATGGAATACAATTTCTGTTCACAATAGAAATAGAAAGAATAAACTATCTACAAATAAACCTAGGATGTACAATAATTTTCATTTAAAAAGTATCCAATTTCCTTGTCTGGTATAAAGAAAATCCAAATAAATAAATAAGGCAACATTACTCCTGGATGAGAAAACTCGATATTACATAACATTTCCCCTAAATTAATCTTCAAATCCAGTGCAATCTCACATTAAAAAAGCCCTGTTTTTAAATGAGATTTGACAAAGAAAAACTAAATTTCACACAAAGGGAAAATGTGCAGTATTTAAGAACTATCTGATAAAGCAAAGCATGAATTTGAGGGAAATTTGTAATTTAAAATGCAAACATTTTCAAGCAACAATACTTCAAAAATTGCACTGAAAGAGAATATTAGTAAGTTTTGGTGGAATAATTGACTATATATTTGAAAAATAAGCCAGAATCCCTAGTTTATATGACAAAAATCATATTAAAATGATAAAATAAGATTTGCATTAATGAGTATACTGAATCAAAATAAGGGAAAAGATTTATGGAATGAGGTTTTTTTTTAATAATAAAGTTCTACCTAGCTAAGATATATCATTGAATAGGCATAAAAATGAAAAAAAAAAAACNCTTATTTTTAGTATACTTCAAAATCACTACTATTGAAGGTCAGTCTTTAAGTCTAACTAATTAAGCTATTTTTTCAATCTATTTTTCTTTATGTCCATGTTTTTACATATTATTATTACTTCAAAATCACTACTATTGAAGGTCAGTCTTTAAGTCTAACTAATTAAGCTATTTTTTCAATCTATTTTTCTTTATGTCCATGTTTTTACATATTATTATTACTTCAAAATCATTACTATTGAAGGTCAGTCTTTAAGTCTAACTAATTAAGCTATTTTTTCAATCTATTTTTCTTTATGTCCATGTTTTTACATATTATTATTTGTGAAAATAGAAGCCACTATAAAAGACTCTATGTGAAACAAGTTGCTATAAAATGCTATGTTCTGGAAATATATTTAAAAGTTATTTAAATGCCTGTACATCCAATTGCTTGTGCTTTGTTAGTATGACTAAAAAGGTATCACTGGATAAGCTGTCAACTCATGAAGGGAAACAACCTGAACAGACTAGAGTCCAAAATGACAACTCCAAAGAAAGTAGACTGTTTTCTTCTCACCCACTTGTGAACCTTTCCCAAAGCATAGGGAACAAATTGCAGAAGAGGAGGTGTGATAGAATGTAAGGGCTGCAGAGAGATAGGGGTGAATCATGAGACTACAGCAATATAGACTGGACTCCTAACTGATCAACATGCCTGTGCATACAAGCATCACCAACTTGACTATGGGAACCTTGGGTTGTTCAAAATTTAGACATAGATACTTGCAAAATACAACAATTACCTAATTGTATAGCAAACTGAGTAACATCAATGCTATCTGAAAACAACTGTGTTATTATATTGTAGAATCCCTTAAAAATAAACAAATAAAAGAGAAAAATAATATGAATACAAAAAAAAGTTATTTAAAATAAACTTTATTCTTTATTCTGACAAGCATGTGGCTTTAGGGAAATATAGCAAGTATATAAAGAATGTAAATATATACACTGTAATCAACACAAAACCCTTATTTATACACTTTTAATTTAATAATCAACAAGATACCTGCTAAGATTAGCTAAGACTATATGCCATTTTGGCACTTCCAAGGCAGAACCAAGACCTCAGAAAATAACACTTTTGAATAATGAATATGCTTTCTGCTTTATTTTTTAAATTTACATTGATTTAAAGCTAGTTTTGTGAATTATTCTTAAATTTCTAGCAAGAGTTTCTCCTTCTAAAACATTTACAAAATAAACTTTGGTTGATCCCTATCTTTTATAACCCACCTTATTGCCTTTAGTTATTGTCATGGTAAAATTTAATATATGATCTCTTTTTCACCATCATATACTCTGAATTGTCTTTAATATTTTAAGGAGTTAGAGAAATTAATTATAAAGGTCATATAAATTTGTAGAAGAACTGCTTATACATAAAAATATTAAAAACACTTGGAATTAGTTTATTAGTTTAAACAGTAATGCTAATATTAATTTAAAACTTGGGCAGGAGTACTTAAAAGTAAGTACCTGATCATTAACCAAAGAATACTGATGAAGTACTGACTTTGACATCTGTTACTTGCAGATGATCACATCTGCAAAACAGGGGTGGGGTAGGAAAATGGAAATATGCTAAAATAGAAGAATGCTAATTCATTTCTACAATTTTTCAGTGTTTTCTTTACTCTTCCAAGAGTTTATAGGCTTCATGTAATGTATTTATCAGTTTGACTCAAGATTTTTTTCAATGTATATTTTTATTGAATTTTGTGCATTTCATACAATAGACCTTAATCCCATTTAGAACCATCCCCAATCTGCATCCCCCATAGCCTGCTCACAGTACTTCATGCAGTCTGTCATATATATTAAGGCCAATGGAGTCAAATTTGTGTATTTAGCTGTCCCTCAGTATGAGTTCATCCACTGGATCCTGTTCAGCCTATCTAGATTCACTCCCTTAAAAAATATAGATTCTCCTTTCTCCAGCAGTGATTTGCAAACTATCAGTGCTCATTCCAAATATGAGGAATATACTATAGGAGTATGGGAGAATCTGGGTGAAAGCTACATAGGAATTGGGAACTGTCAACATTATTTTTCAAGCTTTGTACTAAGCCTTAAAAATATACTGAAAAAAAGTTTATTTAAATTAACATATGATTTATCATACATTTACATTTGGTAATTGTAAACAATATTCAGTGTCTCATGTGAAGTAGCTTTGACTTGCCTTTCTGTCTAGCATTCATAGTTCTGGAAGGTGCTGTGCAAGCTAATAGAAGGAAAACCATAATCATATACATTACACATCTCTGAATCTTGTGAACTACAATAACAACTGGTTGGTAATATATACCAGTGCAATAGTGGCACAAATATTATGGGAGCAAACAACCACTCTTTAATTGGATTTAAGGTCCACTTCCTAGGATGTAGCCCATATCTAACATTGATATCTAGTTTAGGATCCAGAGACTAAAGAGATTACAGGATATAGGAGAAAATGGAAGTAAGTGCACCCATGGTCTGCAATGCCAGTGGAAGTCAGAAAAGGGCATCGGATTCCCCTGGAATTGGGAATTACAGACTGTTGTTAGCCATTATGTGGTGCTGGGAATCAAATCCAGGTTCTCTGCAGGAAGAGCCAATGTTCTTAACTCCTGAGTCATCTCTTCAGTTCCCAATAGTTATCATCTTCAACTGACTGTTTATGATTTATTGTCATATCCATAGATCAATGTATCTCTCAACTCTTACCAGAGAAGTTTCCCTGTGGAATAGATGGAAATTAACACAGAAACCCACAACTGGCCAACATGCAGAGAACATGAGGCTGCACTTATCCCTGAATAGGATACCTATTCCAATCTTCTGCTTCAAAGGCTCAGTGATCATTGTGGAAGAGGGAACAGAAAGATTCTAAGTGCCAGACGTGGTGGATGACCACAAAGAAACAGAGTCTTCCAGACACGTGCTCATTTACTCATATGAGCTCACAACAACAGTGACAGCATGACCAAGGCCCATGCAAGCTCAAACCAGAAAAAAAATCCAGCATAGACACAAAGAAGTGATTAGGATGCTCCAATCCCACCTAAGGAAACTGTGGTAAAAGATGGCTTCTGGGCCAGGAGCTGTGGTGCATGCCTTTAATCTCAGCACTCAGGAGGCAGAGGCAGGTAGATCTCTGTGAGTTCAAAGCGAGCCTGGTCTACAGAGAGAGCTCCAGGCCAGCTGGGACTAAAAGGAGACCCTGTCTCACAAATACAAAAATAAATAAATAAATAAAAGATGGCTTCCGTGAGGAGCTGGAAGGAACAGAGACAGTCTCTTTCAAACATGGGACTCTTGGAAGGTTAACCATGCTCCAATTGCTAGACCCCTACTGAAGGACATTTGGAGACAAAAATTAGACTCTATAGGTTATCTATCTATCTATCTATCTATCTATCTATCTATCTATCTATAACAGAGTACATTAAATTGGGCAGGGGCAATAACGGAGGTATGGATGTAGAGGGGATCTATACCACCAAATTATATTCTATGAAAATTGCAAAAATTAAATAAGAATGTAATAAAAGAGGTCTGGAGATACATCTAATTGTACAGAACTTCTGTAACATACACAAGGCCTTAGCTTCAGTCTTTAATACCACAAAAATTCAGACCTTCATAGTATCAACATAAATTCATGCCTAACTTCTAGAATGAACATTTAATCACCTAACGATGACCATAAAATACATCATTTAAACGCTGATAATTTCTTACACTGTTATAAGATTTATTGGAAATGGAAAGAGTTTATGGTTTCTTTTGCCTGCTTTTTTATCTTAATGTATCATATAAAATTATCTGGGCTATGTAATGCTAATCTGTCTATATGGGTTATGACGGTCCTACTTTTGCCTTTTTTGCTATCATCTGAAAAACATTTCCCCAAATTCAAATAAAATTAGAGAAAAATTCAATGTCACTATTGAGTACAACATCTTCTTTTTTTTGGTACTTTTGAGACAGGGTCTCCTTTTAGTCCCAGCTGGCCTGGAGCTCTCTCTGTAGACCAGGCTGGCCTTGAACTCACAGAGATCCACCTGCCTCTGCCTCCCTAGTGCTGAGATTAAAGGTGTGCACCACCAAGCCCAGCTGAGTACAACTTCTTAATTTGAAATGTCATATGATTGAGAGGAAATGCAGGGCATGACCCTTAGGATTAGAGGCCCTTATATTCCAATCTGAATTTGTGAATTAATATAGTTATTTAACCTGTTTCATTTTTAAAACTGGGTAATAACCAGTCATTATAATATAAAAATGCACTGTGAAAAGGCATTGTGCTAGATATCATAAGTTGTTTACTTGATACATCTGGGTTAAAAGAACCTCAGCGGAAAATTTTGTCTCCATTAGACTGGTCTGTGGCCATGTCAGTGGGGTATTTTCTTGATTAAGAGATGTGAGAGGGCCTAGCCAACTATGGGTGGTGTCACCCTTGGACAGTTGATCGTGGGTTGTATAAGAAAGCAGGCTGACTCTTCAGAGTGTAGACTGCTGTTGTTTGACTGCCCATGCTGTGTCATGAAGGCCAGTGCAGGAGGATCAAGATAAGACACATGCTTGGTGGATCTCATTTGGGTGACTATGGCAGGGGAGGGACCCCAGTGTGGAGCACAGGGGCAGGATTGATGGTTGCTTGCGTTTGGCAAGGAGGAGCCTTCAAGCACTTCTTTGGGGAAAACCTGATATCTTTGGGTAAAAAAAAAGGATTATATTTAACAGTTAAAAACATTTTGTAAAATAATATTTTCTCTTTTTATTGATACATGCTACAACCATTCATAATTTATCCTTATGTAATCCTATGGTGAGTTCTATCATATAGGAATACTAATATTCATATTCTTAAAAAAAGAGAATGTAAAGTTATACTTCTTTTTACTTGCGTCCAACTTTACTATTAAAATGTGAATCTCTAAATGTGCTTTGGAATTAACCTATAGTTTATTTTCAGATTTTGTAACTTTGATTTATGTATGGAGTGTATATATGCATATTTTAGAATAATATAAAATCAAATGGGAACAAAAAAGAGAGAGAGAAACCTATTCAAAGAACTGACCAAAACAGTAAACCTATGCACTGAAAAGGTTATGAGACTGAGAAAAAGATGCAAGACAGGACTTGTGCATGACAGAATCCATGAGCTCTGACGGGGTGGGGGGGCAGGAGGTATGGGCATGGATGGGGGAATGAGTCTAAATTTGATTAAGAAATGTTGTACAAAATGCACTCAATAAAAATTAGAAAGTTAAAAAAAGCAGGCTGAGCAGAGGCCATATAATGGAGAAAGACAGTAAGTCCTGTTCCTCCATTGTCTGTGCTTCAGCTCCTTCCTTTGGGTTCCAGCCCTGACTTCCCTCAGTGCTGAACTGTGTCCTAGGAGAGAGATACAAGAAAAAACAAATGATTTATTGGAGTTGGAGAGATATTTCAGTAGTTAAGAGAACTGGCAGTTCTTGAAGAGCACCAGGTTCAAAATCCAGTACCCTCATGGCAGCTAACAACTGTCTCTAACTCCAGTTCCAAGGGATCTGATTCACTCTTCTGTCCTCTATGGGCATTGCACAACATGGTGCACTTACATACATGCAGGCATAACACTCATACACAGAAAATAAAATTAAAATTAAAGCATAAAGTAAAACATTAAAACTTTCCTCATCAAATTGGTTTTGGTCAATGATTTTATCACAGCAATAGAAAGTAACTAGGACAGTTATTTATATAAGTATCTAGTTTTACATTTATTATATAGTAGAAGTATATCAGAGTCAAAGGTTATATCATTTGTCTTGGTTTATTCCAGAATGAGCTACATAGTCTTCTAAAGACTAGGTAGTCAAAATAGTATTTGCTGTGACTGATTCTCAAAGTGAAACTTATCTGAATATAGGAATTTCTGTATGATGTATACTTTTCAATAGTTCAGATAGGACTTAGTACACTGTTCAAACAGGTACAGAGGTGTACATACTCATATCACATCTACATGATTATAGAAGGAAAGGGGATAAGATAGTTGTGCTGGATAGCTTTAGTGTCAACTTGACACACCTGGGTTGAGGGAGCCTCAATTGGGGAATTGGCTCCATTAGATTGGCCTGTGGCCACATCTGNATAGCCTCAGCTGGCCTGGAACTCACTCTGTAGACCAGGCTGGCCTTGAACTCATAGAGATCCACCTGCCTCTGCCTCCTGAGTGCTGGGCTTAAAGGCGTGTGCCACCACACCTGGCTTAAAGATGGCTTTTAGCTGCCATGTGGGTGCTGGGAGTCGAACCCAGGTCCTCTGCAAGAGCAGTTGGTGCTCTTAACTGCAGAGCCATCACTCCAGCCCCTTGAACAGTTTTTAATGCACTACTAAAGGACAACATACTCGGGCCAGCCCCTTGAACAATTTTTAATGCACTACTAAAGAATAACCTTCTTGGGGCTGGAGAGATGGCTCAGAGGTTAAGAGAGCAGACTGCTCTTGCAGAGGACCTGGGTTCTATTCCCAGCACCCACATGGTGGCTAAGAACTGTCTTTAACTCCAGTTCCAGGGGAATCCGACACCCTCTTCTGACCTCCACGGCATTGCATGACACATGTGCACCAACCTACATGCAGACAGTACATTCATACACATAAAAAATAATAAATAGCCGGGTGTGGTGGCCTGGCTTTAATCCTAGCAATTGGGAGGCAGAGGTAGGTGGATCTCAGTGAGTTCAAGGCCAGCCTGGTTTATAGAGTGAGCTCCAGGCCAGCTGTGACTAAAGGGAGACCCTGTCTCAAAAATACCCCCCCAAAATAAATAAATTAATTAATTAAAAATAAATAAATAAAAAAAGAAAGAAAGAAAAATTTAAAAAAAGAACAACCTTTTTGCCAGGCATAGTGGCCCATGTTTTTAATCCCAGCACTTAGAAGGGAGAGGTAGACAGATTTCTGTGGATTTGAGGCCAGCCTGCTCTAATAGTGAGTTACAGGCCATCCAAGGCTACATATTGAGACCCTGTCTCAAGGAGAAAAAAAAAAAAGATGACTAGATGGCTCAGTAGTTAAGAGCACTTTCAGCTACCGCAGAGGACTGGAGTTAAGTTCCCACCATCCACATAGCAGCTAACAACCACCTGCAGCTCCAACTTTGAGGGATCCAATGCCTCTGGCTCTGAGGATGTGCACATACCCATACACAGACATATAACTAAAAATACATCCTTTTTGATTGATTTATTTTTATTTTATGTGTGAGTGCTGTGTTTGCATGTACCTAAGTGTACCTGTGTTGTCCAGTGCCCTCAGAGGTCAGAAGGGGGGGTTGAATCCTCTGGAATTGGAGTTACAGATAATTGTTAGCACCATGTGGGCGCTGGGAATTAGCCTGGCTTCTATACAAGAATAGCCAGTATTCTTAACCTCTCTAGCCCCCCAAAATAAAATAAATCCTAAAAAAGAATGGCCTTCTCCTATATATCCAGGATACTATTGGTACATATAAGGAAATGAATAGTACTATTAATACTATTTGCTTAGTAAGACTCTTCAGTGCAAGAAATATGTTTTTATTTTTTGGGAGGAGGGTGGGGTGGGCAGAGAGAGTTGGAGAGCTGGTTAAGAGCTTTGGCTGCTCTTGCAGAGGACCAAGATTCAATTCCTAGCACTCACATAGAGGCTAACACCTATCTGTAACTCGAGCTCCAGGGGATCCAACACCTTCTTCTGGACTCCATGAGCATTGGACACATGTGATAAACTTACATACATGCAGGCAAAACACTCATACACATAAAATAAAATAGTTTTTTCTGTTTGTTTTTATTTCTAGTAGGTCCCACATTTTGGATTTGTGTAATTATTTGCACATACTAACATTCAGTTTCTTCTTCTGTCCTCTGTATAGCCTTTAGTAAAAATTAAAAGTTAACTATGGGGCTGGAAAGATGACTCAGTGGTTAAGAGCACAGGTTTCTCTTGCAGAGAACCCAAGTTTGGTTCCCAGCACCCACACGGCAGCTAACAAACATCCCTAACTCTAGTTCGAGGGGAATCTTATGCCTTCTGACTCCTCAGACCTTGCATGACACGGGTACACTTACACACATGCAGGTAATACACTCATACACATAAAAATAAAAATAATAGCTGGGTGTGGTAGCGCATGCCTTTAATCCTAGCACTTGAGAGGCAGAGGCAGGCAGATCTTTGTGAGTTCAAGGCCAGCCTGGTCTACAGAGTGAGTTCCAGGACAGCTGGGGCTACTACAGGGAGACCCTGTCTCAAAAAGACAAATAAAAAACATTTTCTGTCTGTATTTTGATCTGTTTTCTTATTGAGACAATGACTTGTGAACTTTCAGTTCAAAAATAAAAGCTAACAAGAAAACTTTTACTCTATACTAATGAGTAAAAGGGAAATCTCTGATCTTAAATTTAAGTATTTTTTGTCTGAAAATGAACAGAGAAAAACCACAAAATATTTCTAGTCCTGTGCCCCAAATTTACATTTGATACAGGAGTTTTATAGAAGGAGCAATTCTCGGATGTGAGGGCTTAATAGCTGTGGTGAGTTCACTCAATTAATAAATAATTACTGTGGCCCATATGCCAAGTAATACTGGAGTCTTCCAAAACATAGCTAAGTCCCAATAAAAAACAAATGAAAATATGTGGAGCTCTACAGTTGAAAAGTATGACGTTTTTAAATGTCAAGAACAGGTTCATCTACATATATCCAGGCATAAGCTATACAATTGTGCATTTTTGATATATGGGATAATGATCTCATTTTAATTTTCTCAATGGTCTTTTATTTTTCTCTAATTTCATCATGCTATTTCAAAGGTGTTAAGTTATTTTTTTTAAACAGGGTCATCCTGTAGCCCCAGCTATTCTGTCAGGTTGGCCTCAATCTCACTGAGATCTACTTGCCTCTGTCTCCTGAGTGTGGCAATTAAAGGTGTGTACCAGCATTACCAGCAGTGATGTTAAGTTGTAAAGGTTCAAAAAATATCTATTTACATTCAGCTTCAATCACAGTACTAATTGATTGAAGGCTACTGGCATGACACCTAATGGTAGCAATAATAACCAATACTTTTTCAGCTTCTACTAAGATCTTTGTGTACATTATTAGCCCACTCCTTTATTTGTGGTTTGGTAGTGGCACTAAGATTAATTATAGTCAAAATTGATTTAGAACACAGTATCTGTGATTGTTGTATATCACATACATAGATTAATTATTGAAACCAAAATTGATTTAGAACACAGTATCTGATTGTTGTATATCTCATACATACATTAATTATTGAAACCAAGCCAGGCGTGGTGGTGCATGCCTTTAATCCTAGCACTCAGGAGGCAGAGGCAGGTGGATCTCTGTGAGTTCAAGGCCATCCTGGTCTACAGAGTGAGTTCCAGGCCAGCTGGGACTACAGGGAGACCCTGTCTCGAAAAGACCAAAAAAACATTATTGAAACCAAAATATGCTTTGAGATAGGCATTATTTCCTCATTTTGGAATGAAAAATAGAAGCTCAAAGAGTTTATTATGTGTCCAAATCCTTACAGCCAATGGGTAGCCAAGCTAGAATTATAACTAAGTGTGTTGGAGGGGGAACTCAGTGGTCAAGAACAATGGCTCCTCTTGCAGAGGACCTGGTTTTGGATTCCAGCACCTATGTGGCACTTAAAAGCGTCTGTTATTCCAGTTTCAGGTAATGCGATGCTCTATTCTGACCTCCGTGGGCACTGAAGGACACAGGTGCACTTATATACATGCAAGAAATAGACTCATACACATGAAATAATAATAAAATAATAAAAAACTAGGTATATTAGGGTACCCCCATTTCTTTCCATTGTAATAGAGTAACTATTTTTATGCTAGAGATAGTTACTTATAGAACAGTCATAGGGGACAACCCTCACAGATGAATTTACAATGGGCACATTATGACTACCCAAGGAAAAGAATATCTATACTACCCTATCTATACTTTATGGTGGATGCCAATGTTTAGGAGAAACTAAAAAATATGTAGGTTGTTACATATTACATTTTACTTAAAAGTTAATTCTCACACAAATGAAAATGTTACTCTAGCATATAAAATTATTTTTTGTAGTTAGATAATTATATGTTCCAAGCAAGATTACACAGAGGATGAACCACCTCCAAAATAAATTTCATTTCATTCAAAAGATATATGATTAATGTTCAAATAAATATACATATAAGATATAACTTGAGAAAGTACATTAAAAAGAAGCCATTCAACTAAAGTTTCTTTACTTTTATAAGTTGCTTTTTTGGTCTTTTTGAGACAGGGTTTCCCTGTAGTCCCAGCTGTCCTGGAACTCGCTATGTAGACCAGGCTGGCCTTGAACTCAGAGAGATACACCTGCCTCTGCCTTACAAGTGCTAGGATTAAAGGCATGTGCCACCACTCAGCTAAGATATCCGAGTTTTTTGTTTTCTTTTTTGGTATTTTTGAGACAGGGTCTACCTTTAGTCCCAGATGGCTTGGAGCTCACTATGTAGACCAGGGTGGCCTTGAACTCACAGAGATCCACCTGCTTCTGCCTCCCAAGTGCTGGGATTAAAGGTGTGAGCCACTACGCCCGGGTTAAAACAATATTGACATTGATAATCATCAACTAAGTACTTAGAATAATATTTGTGCTTTAAGAATACTCACTTAAGAAAGAGGCCACAAATTTCATTAGATCAAATTTTTAACTGTATTTATCAAGGGTAAATGACCAATTTTTACAATTATATTTCTCTATTTTATAACTGGATAAAACTTAGAGATACATATAAATCAGAAGTTCAGCACTTGGATTATATTAACTTATGTATATTCAGACAGATGAAAACATTAGGGGCCATATTCCTGCATGAGCTGTTGAGACTATTTAACACACATTTAAAATACATAGAAACAAGTGGATGGATACACTTAATGCATAGTGTTTACCTAGCATGTCTTGGTTTTGAACCTTAGCAATCACCCCCTCCAAAATAGGAAGAAATTTCAATGTTTGAATTTTTCTGTATGTTTCTTTAATTTTAATATATCATTATTATTTAAATTTAAACTTAAAATCACAAATCTGTGACTACAGACAAATTAAGAATTTTATTTATTATTTTTGTTTTTTGTGTATGGGTGCATTGCCTGCATGTACGTAAGTGCATCTTTGTTGTGCAATGTCCATGGAGGTCAGAAGAGGGTTTCAGATTTCTTGGAACTTGAGTTATGGACAGTTGTTAGCTGCCATGTGGGTGCTGGGATTTGAACCCAGGTCTTCTACAAGAATAGCGATGTTCAATGTTCTTCATCATTGATCCATCTCTCCAGCCCCCAAGTTAAGAATTTTAAACTGTCAGTTCAATAAAAAATAATAGATTTCAGTTATTACATTCCTTAAAATTAATCCATGGAGGCCAGTGTAGGAAGATCAAGACAGCACACATGCTTGCTGGACCTCATTTGGGTGACCATGGGGGGGAGGGACCCCAGTGTGGAACACAGGGGCAGGATTGATGGTTGTTTGGGTTTGCCAAGGAGGAACCTTCAAGCACTTCCTTGGGGAAAACATGACACCTTTTAGAAAAAAAAATATCCCTGGGACTTAGACATTTAAGGAATCTTTCAGTTATACCAGGTTACCATTTGTCACAGAATATGAAGAGAACTGGTAGTGGCCAACGATGTGAACTTATCCTACTGGCCCCTAATTATAACTCACTTCTGTCCTAAGGTGACTACACTTATGGTGGCAGGAAGTGTGTTATCATTAAATCTTTGATAGCATCTATCAGAAACTGTGCAAATGCAGTTCATTCTTAAGTGACTGTTACATATTTTGCCTTTCATAAAGGATGACAAATCTTTTCTTCTCAAGGCATATTTTAATTGAATTTTTGTATTTGATACATCTTAATCATATTATGCCCTTTGCCCCAGTCGCATCCCTCATAATCCCCCCACAGGGTTCCATGCATTCTGTCACTTATGTTAAGGGCTATCCAGTTAAGTGTGTACCCAGATATCCCTAGGTTGGAGTTTATAAGCTGGAGCCTAATCAGCCTATCTAGATAGAGTCACTCCCTTAAACAAAATCAACTCTCCCTCACCCAGCAGTGATTAGCTGCCAACAAATAGTTCCTTGGCTCAGGTTGAGGCTTTTTGGCCATTTCCCCAGTTCTATGTTGAGTTTTTGTCTGAGTTTGCATGAGTCTTATACATGCTGTCACCATTGCTGCAAGTTCCTATGTGCCAGTTCCTAGAGATCTGGAAGACTGTTTCCTTATGAGCATGATCATGCACCAATCCTGGTTCTCACAATCATTATGCTATTTCTTCTGCCAAGGTCCCTGAGCCATGGGTAAGTAAAGATTAATACAGCAGTCTTATCCAGGGCCACACACTTTACATTCTCTTATTCTCTACACTTTGGCCAAGTTGTAGCCTTCTGTGGGATTTTGTGCCTGGTACTGGCACAAAAAACAGACCTGTTGACCAATGGAACAAAACCGAAGATCCAAATCTGAGAACATACAATTTCAGCCATCTTATATTTGACAAGGGGGCCAAGAAGCCACAATGGAGAAAAGACAACATCTTCAGCAAGTGGTGTTGACAAAACTGGATCACCACTTGTAGAAGAATGAAATTAAACCCCTACCTCTCACCCTGTACAAAAGTCAACTCCAGATGGATTAAAGACCTCAACGTGAAACCCCAAACTCTGAAGGTGATAGAAGAAAAAGTTGGCAGCAGACTACAAGACATAGGC
>VZQC01013594.1:1604245-1666085 GCA_009823505.1 Rhizomys pruinosus
CATCATGAGCTTTGCAGGAAAATGGCTGGAGCTAGAGGACATCATGCTGAGTGAAGTAACACAGTCCCAGAAAAACAAACGACAAATGGTATCCCTCATCTGTGGTTGCTAGTGCCAATTACCCAGTTGTAAGTATTTCTTGTGTAGGGCCCCCTGAGCTTTTGTACAAAGCAGTTGGGCGTAATGCATTTTGGAAACAACAACAACAACAACAACAACAGAAAAGACTGCATCAAAGAACTGACTGAAACAGTGAAATTCTGCCCAAAACAGTCAACTTCCCCATGGGAAATATTAAGAAAGACTAAGAGATGAAAAGCATGTTTGGCAGAATGCAAGAGCTCTGGCGGGGTGGGGGAATGGGTGGGAACACGGGTCTAGATTTGTTAAAAATAAATAAATAAATAAATTTATGTGAAAAAAAAATTAACATGAAAACCAAAGTAGCTCCCAAAGGACAGTAAATGTCATTAGACACAATGGTCAGAATAGAAATACAATGGTATTTCAGTGGTGAAGACAAAATTACTTCCCATGTTCATTTAGTGATTAAATGCTTGACAGCACACATAAGAGAACTATACATTAAATTTGAAAAATCCATTAATATACTTATTTCCATTTCTGTGTTTTTATTTATTTAGCAATGATTCCCTATTTAGTGTCACTCCATTTATTTTACCAGAAGTTCCAATATTGTCATATAATTTATATAGCTTGGTAAATGACTGATAAATACAGATGTCACACACTGTTGTAGTTACTCTCAATTTTACATAGATATTATCTGAAATCTGATACTCCAATTGATGATGCTTTAAACAACACTAGGACACTGAAATGCTGGACAAAGCAAAACTGAGAACAGTGGAAATTGTGTAAATTCTACTCTATACAAGGAAGTAATATCTAAAATGCATTTAAAAGACATCATGACATAAAAGCTCTTTGAAAATTTTAAAAGAAATATGTACTCTTGATCTTTCAAATACCCTTTTATGATACAGAAAAGATAGTTATTTCTTAGAGCTATACCAGCTATGCCTCTCTTGGAAACACACACACACACACACACACACACACACACACACACACACATGCACAGAGTTTTAATGGATGAAAGTGGATGGCTATCATCATGTTAAGTGAAATAAGATAGACTGAGAAAAGACAGATAGTGCATATCTACTCTCATATACAGAATCTATTTCTTAAATTTTATTTATCATTATTATTTATCATTATTATGAGTTTGAGTATTTTGCCTACAAATATATAGAGCACCATATGTGCAATGCCCACAGAGGCCACAAAAGATCTCCTAGAACTGGAGTTATGGAAGGATGTTAACTGTCATGTGGGTGCTGGGAGTTGAATCTGGGACTTCTGCAAGAGGAGTCAGTCAGTGCTCTTAATTGCTGACCCATCTCTCCAGCCCCCAGATATCTAGTTTTTTTTTTTTTTTTCTTATTTTTAAGGACATGTAAATAGAAGGTGGACTTATTTGGAAAGGGGAAGAAAACTAATGAGACTGGGGACAGAGGATAAGAAAAGTTAAAGGCGGAGCTGGGGAGATGTCTCAGCATTTAAGAGCACTGGCTGCTCTTGCAGAGGACCTGGTTTGATTCCCAGGACCCACACGGCAGCTAAAAACCATAAGTAACTCCAGTTCCAAGGGAACCCAATGTCTCTTCTGACCTCCTGAGGCACTGTACAACACAGGTACACTAGCACACATGCAGGCAATACACTTATATAGATTAAATAAAAAATAATAAATAAAATAAAACTTAATGGCAAGGGGTGAATGTGGTCAAAGTACATGCTATACATATAAAAATGTTATAATGAAACCCATCATTTTCTACAACTTATATACACTAATAAAATTTAAAAATAAACAAAAACTAAGATATCCACTTTCATTTGATATGCATTAATTTTTTCTTAATAGCTTTAATAATATGATCAAGATTACTTCTATAGTTTAGATAGTTAAAGAGTATATATTAAAAATTATTAGACTTGTTGATTTTAGGTGTAGGTATATTACTTAAAATTGTAATGGTTTGAATGAGAATGTCCCCTGTAGGCTCCAAAGTGTGGCCATGCGGGAGGACACGTCACTGGGGGCAGGCTTTGAGAATTCAAAGCCATGTCTACTTCCAGTCTCTCACTCTGCTTCCTAAACCTGCTAGACAATGTTAACACTTGACTTTCTATTCCAGGTACCTCCTGATGCCATGGCTTTCCTGCCATTATGAACTCTTACTTTCTGGAAATGTAAGCCAAATAAACTCTTCCTTCTATAAGTTGTCTTTGTCTTGGTGTTTTAGCACAGCAACAGAAAAATAATACCGAGTTGGCACCTGAGAGTAGAGTGTTGCTCTGAAGAACCTGACCTCGTGGGTTTTTGGAGGAATGTAGAACTATGGAAGTTTGGGGTAGAAAAGCAGTTTAGTGCTTGTAAGCAGGGCTTAACGGGCTATTCTAGTAGGATCCTGGAAGATGGAGTGAGAGAGGGAGAGATGAGGGAGAGGGAGAGGGAAAGAGAGAGGAAGAAGACAGGAGGAGAGAGAGAGGGAGAGGAGGAAGAGGGAAAGAGGGAGAGATGGAGGAGAGGAGGATAGAAAGAGGGAGAAGGAGAGAAACAGAGAGGAGAGAAAGGGAAGAGAGGAAAAGAAGAGGGAGGAGAGAAAGAGGGAGAAGGAGAGGAAGAAAGAGGATAGGGAAGAAAGGGAGGAGAGTGAGAAAGAGAAACGGGGGGGTGGTACAGCAAAGCTGGATGGGGCTAAGCTATCTACTTCTTTGGAAGTAAAGTTCCAGACATCTGACATGGACCTATTGGATTGGGTGTTTGCCCTGCAGGTTTTTGGTCTTGTTTTGGTCCTGTATTTCGTCACTATGACTCTATTCCTCCCTTTTGGAATGGGAATGTGTATTTGTTTTCATTCTACGTTTTGCATGTCTTATAGTTAAGAGACTGCTTTGAGTATCAGAAGAAACTTTGGACTCTGGACTTTTTGAACTGTGTTGAGACTGTTAAAGACGATGGGGACTATTAAGGTTTGACTAAATCGTTTTGCATTATGATATGGCCCTGAGCCATGGGGACCAGGGAGGGGAATGTGGTGCTTTGAATGTGCATGGGAACCCCGTAAGCTCCAAGGATCTGGACACTTGGTTCCCAGTTATTAGTGCTGTTTGATGAGGGTCTTAGAACCTTTAGGAGGTGTGGCCATTCTGGAGGAAGCATGTCACTGGAGGTGAACTTTGAGAATTCAAAGCCATGCTCACTTCTAGTCTCTTGCTCTGCTTCCTGTACCTACTTAAAGATGTGACCACTCTGCTTTCTGCTCCAACCACCTCCTATACCATGCCTCCCTGCCATTATGGACTCTTATCCTCTGGAATCAGTAGCCAAGCCAACTCTTCCTTCTATAAGTTGCCTTGGCTATTGTGTTTTATCACAGTAACAGAAAATAACTAACACAATAATTAAAGTAGACATTTATTATAGTAAATGAATTATAATAAATTACCCAGTGCAGTTTTAAAACCGCTGATTTACCTTTAACCAGGCCTCATAAAGTACTGTGTGTTCAGATTTGTGTTTAGTAGTATAGCACAACACTCATCTGCAAAGCTTTAGAAAACGAGATTTAAAATCATTGAGTCATGCCACACAGAGATCAGAAGACCTCTAGGGCAAGTCTTCTTCAACCATTAATACCTTTTTAACTCTCTGTAAAAAGGGTTTGGCATTATCAGAACTTTACATTTGATCATAATAAAATAAAATCTAAAATAAAAATACTTTTATGACATTATTATTGCATGAAGTAGGCTTATTGCTATGCTAGCCAAAATCATACAGGAGCTGAACTACTGAAAGTTTCCTCTCTATTGGCTAGTTTCATAGTGCCAGAAGGTACTATAGAGGCTGCTGAGTCATCAACAGTCTTATCCTGCTGTGAATGCTCTGAGCTCCAGTAATGATCTGCCAGGCAAGGTGTGCCCTCAAACACGGTAGTGGTGTGACTGTTAAAGGGGCAACAAATTACTTTCTGATTGGGTTTAAGTTAAGTTCTACAGGAAGGGATTTATTTCTGGTTCTGCAACCTAGCCCATGGTTAGGGAGTTCATAGGTCTTAGGGGGCAACCTACTACAATCATTTCCTGAAATAGTCATGTTATCAAACTGCCTTCTAAACAATTATGATTATACCTGTCGAATTGTATTGTGCCTAGCCTTTATCAGAGAAGCTTCTTACTGCAGCAGACAATGGTTAGTGCAAAAATCCGTAAGCAGCCAAAGTGCCTAGTGTTAAGTGCTCAGCACTAAATGGGACAGCTATATCATGCCCATTAAGAATCAGGGAATATTGTAGAAGGGGAAGAAACAGCCAGAGGATGGGGAAACATGCAGCAAAAGATGTCTTCTGGATGTGACATAGACTTTGCCCTCATGAACTAACTCTCTAACACCATGGCTACCTGCATGAGACCTGCAGGAGACTCAGTCTGTCAAGATCTCGTCATGAATGTGGGAAGGGCCCATGAGGCCCACTCTTCTCTAAGGAACTCTTGGCAGTTAATTGATGTCAGGGGCAGGAGCACCATTTTCTAAAGTGGTATGGCCACTGATAAACTGCCAATGCTCCAGTTAATATCTTTTCACCCATGCTCCAGTAAGAAAATCTACTTTAACTCAATAGGACACACACACACACACACACACACACACACACGCACACACACACACAAAGAAGATATGGTAGGGTATCATGCCACATGCCTTTAATTCCAGCACCAAAGAGGCAGAGGAGCCAGCAAGTTCTTGGCCAGCTTTGGCTACAGGGAGACCCTGTATTAAAAAAAAAAAAAAGAAACAGAAAAGAAGACTTGGAAATAATAGGGAGACTTGTTGGGAAGAAGAGTTTTATAGGGAGAGGATGCAGGCAAGAGAGAAAAATGGGAGGTTAAAGACAAGTCATAGAAAACTATCAACAATACAAAAGATGTTTTCTAGCTCTGACACCAGTGAGTCATTCTTTTGGGTTCTTAAAAGCGATGTACTCTTAATAATGAAAATATCTATAGAAGATACTATTCCTGAGCTTTCATATATTAGATTCTTAGTCATATTAATTTATTAGTAGAAAGATATGTGAATTTAGACAAGTACTTTAACTTCTCTAGGCCCAGTTTTTTGCACACAATATAACTGGAAAATTAATAGGAAATTTTTGGCAGTTATTTCTTGTTCTACCTTTCTTCAATTCATCTCATAGCTTATGCAAAGGACAACTGTATCCGCATGTAAAATAAGCAGGCTCTTTCAGGAAAGTATAGTTATAAACTTTTTTTTTTTGGTCTTTTCAAGACAGGGTGGAAAGTATAGTTATAAACTTTTAAATAAAGCTGTGGGAATTGTACTTGAGTTTGTGATTCAAACTTACCTTTCAAACATGATTAAAACCATAGATTTTTTAAAAGTCTACCAAAATTGATACACATTTTGTTAAGAATTTAAGGTAAGCTGCGCGTGGTGGTGCACACCTTTAATCCTAGCACTTGGGAGGCAGAGGCAGGTGGATCTCTGTGAATTCAAGGCCAACCTGGTCTACAGAGCAAGTTCTAGGCCATCTGAGACTAAAGGGAGACCCTTCTTTGTGAGTTCGAGGCCAGCCTGGTCTACATAATGAGTTCCAGGACAGCTGGAGCTACAGGGAGACCCTGTCTCAAAAAGACCAAAAAAAAAAAAAAAATACCAAAAAGAAAGAAAGAAAGAATTTAAGGTAAATTCTTATAGTAAAAGAAGAACAAGAGACAAAAGGAGGGGCGGTGACATAGCTCAGTGAGTGGGTAAAGGCCCCTGCCACCAAGCCTGACCTTCTTTGCTCATTCCCTAAGACTCTCATGGTGGAAGAAGAAAACTGACTCCCACGAGCTGTCTTCTGACATCCACATATGGGCCTTGGCATGTGTACAGAGACACACATAAACCCACACAAAATGAATAAATAAATGTCATAAAATTTTAAATATTCTCTTAAAAAAAGAAATTTTTCTAACAGACCTGGGTGATTCAGACTTACCTTAAACACTATGAAAACACTTTCTGTTTTTGATACACAGACATTTTTATGTAACGCTCATCTAATTTCACACCTGGCATTTAACTAGGCATTGAAATATAAACAAAATGAAAAATTTATAAGGATCATTATCATTAGGGGTCAGTAAAGTAGATGGAAATAAAATAAAGACTATCATAATTCATCATTTCCAAATCTAATGTGGGAATGAATCAGTAAACTTAGGATCACAGACTAGGACAATAGATCACTCAACTTTCTTTTATGGAAAAGAAAACTAGAAATCCAAAGCATTTATCCTTTGTAACTCAGATAAAAGTAGAAATCTTTCAACTATATTATTTCATATTTTTAAAGACATTCACTTGCTTTAGATCTACATATTATTTTAAAATAGTTCCAAATGGCTCAACATCAACCTGCTCCTCCAAAATAATCTAAATCATCCTTAAAGTTGAATGAAAGTATAATATGTGGGATACCATCAGTTAGAAGTATATCAATATCAAATAACAATAACAACAAAATCAAAAGAGTATTTATCCTCAAAAGCTTTAAAATAAACTTTGCTATTAAAGAAGCTTTCATAAATTTAAACATTTAAGAATTTGTCTAAATTTTGTATGTGAACTGATTTCATTTACACAAGATATGCTAATATTAGAAAGACAGAAACATTTTTCTGGAGCAAACATAAATGGAGGTCGAACCCAAGGAGAAATGCAAAACTACTGGTAATATTAAAAATCAAAAGCTAGCTAGGAGCTTTGGTAATTGACACTTTCTAACAACCACTGTGTACAACATGGGAACTAATTTGCTATCTTAATGCCTCTCAATTGTCCTAGATCCAAATAACACTTGTGACACATGAATTAGGAAAGGCTTTGTTTTGCCAGCTATTCTTTCTTGTTTTCAGTGGTTCAAGCTCAAAAGAATTGGTTCATTTGTTTCTTACAATTGACTGTTTCCTATGAAAACTCAATGCATTCTTATCACTTAAATGGTGTTCTTAGCTCATAACTAGCTAAGCTAGTTCTTAAATGATCAACTGACTCAAATAAGAAAAATAATTTGGAAATAATTTGGAAAGAAATATTATTCCAATAGAGCTGTTAGAGAAAAAAGTGGATATGATCAAAGCATACTGTATACATGGATGAAAATTTCAATGGGTAAATAAATATATTAAATATAAGAATTGACTAAATAAATGACAAAAGCTAATAAGGAAAAAGAGAGATCCAATCATCTGAAATCCATCCTGCAGATACATTTTAAAATCAACATAATTGGTTTTATATGCCGTATCTTAAGGCACACATGTTAGCTAGATTCAGTAATTCATCTCTAAGATGGAATCCATAAAATTAGTTTTCATAAAGGTCATTTTTTAAATATAATGTTTTTATTGATGTTTTGTGTATTTCAGATATCATTTTCAGTTCAATTTAGACAATAAAGGTCACTAAAATAATATAAAGTAATAAAATACTTTTTCCATTGTCAAAATTCTACTCCATTTCCGCTTAACTTAGTTACCTTAACTAATTATTATTCTGAATTCTAGGTAAAGCCCTTTTCATTAGCATTTCATTTCATTTAGCAACCAAAAAATCAATGGCTTAAAAAGGAAAAAGATTGAGCTAGGCACATATGGAAAATACAAGTCTTTGGGATAGGCATAATTGGAGACACCTTCAGCCCCAACTCAGTACTACAGATAATTCAAATTCTATTTTTTTTTTTTTTTTCGGTCTTTTCGAGACAGGGTCTCCCTGTAGCCCCAGCTGCCCTGGAACTCACCCTGTAGACCAGGCTGGCCTTGAACTCACAAAGATCCGCCTGCCTCTGCCTCCCAAGTGCTAGGATTAAAGGTGTGTGCCACCACACCCGGCCAAGATAATTCAAATTCTTATAAATAAACTGCTTCCAATTATGTGAATGAGATGTCAAAACTGAAGAAGAAAAGGACTGATGTCTTTTACAGTAGCTACAGGAGACAAAGGTGTTTTCAGCACACTTGAAAGGTGTGACCTGATATTTTGATATTTTAATAGGAGAATAATAAATTCATGATGGCCCATAAGACAATATTTGCTATAAAGTGATTATTTTTAATTAACTTCATGGAAGAACACATGTCTACATGAACCCTGAAGAATTTCCAAGTCTACTTTAACACCATCTGTATTTCACACATCTTGCAAATCACATAATTTCTAACATTGTCTTTAATTATTACAAGATTATCTAAACTGTGTAAACTAGTATAATAAATGACTATCAAAATTCTGTGCCATTCAATAAAAATATTATGTAAAGATTTTAAGACAACTTCAATATAAATGCTGCCTACCAGTGAAATAAATTGAAGTCTTCATATATTGAAGAATTTTCTATTTTTTTTTTTTCTTTTTTTCTTTTTGGCTTTTCGAGACAGAGTCTCTCTGTAGCCCCAGCTGTCCTGGAACTGCCTCTGTAGACCAGGCTGGCCTTGAACTTACAAAGATCCGCCTGCCTCTGCCTCCCGAGTGCTAGGATTAAAGGCATGTGCCACCACGCAGGCTTCAAACTCTTAATATTAACAAGGTTACCGTTCTGTGGGATTCTTTAAATAAAAGATTACAAAACAGAAACATTTAAACAAAACAAAGTCTTCTTCATTCTTGGGATCACAGTTTAAGACTACTTTGCACAAAAGTAGAAGTATTTTACAAAGAAGACATTAATGCACACCTAGAACAGTATTTGAAAAGCATGGAGTCAGGAAAAGACATTTAGCCATAAGCCAGAGAGGCTATTCTAACATATTTGTATCAGGATCAGGAACACTTTTCACTTTTACAGAGGGACTGCTAACAAAAAATATCAAAACATTGAAAATATCTTGATTATATTTGGTTTATTGTGGCAAGAAAAAAGTATCAGTTAATGCAATAAGTTCTTGATTACATTGTATTTAATTATTCTCAGAGCTTACTTTTTTGTTTACCAAAAAAGTAGAAAATAAGGAAATTATTAATTAAGGCATAGGAATTAAATGCAAATACTGAAATAGTTGTATTTCAAAAATATAATGTAATTTCTTGGAGATGTGATAAAAGGTCTTAAATGCTAACCATCCTCCTATCCAAAACTCAGGTAAGCACATTCCCCAAAGGAAGAAAATAAAGTGTTACATTTGATGATGAGAAGAAAAACATCAGCTTCCTTGTAAAAAAATAATTAGAAAATTCTTCTACTTATATTCAGTTTCAGTAAATCTGTTCTAGGCAACTATCTGCCCCAAGTAAATATGTGTGAAAATGTATACACACACATTTACATTTATACAGCCGAAAATCAATTATTCTACACTACAACATTTATTTGCTTAAAATTTTCACGCCTTGTTTAACATTCTTGAACAAAAGTGTCTGCAGGAAATAGAAACTACAATTAGAATGAGTGTTGAGAATCAGGCTTTGTTAACAAGGTTTAGAATAGCACACTCTTTTGTCCAAGAGTTTTATTGCAAACTGGTCATCAGGTAAAATACAGAGACTGGGCTTACTTTTGGTAGTCTTCATTCTATCCAATTATATTAAGTTTTGTTTTATTTTCTTACATATATTTCCTGATTGCCAAAGGTAATTTTTAAAGTAAAAGATTAATTTCAGTAGAACGGTAACAAGGGATAACATTCACTCAAAAAATTACTTTTCAAATCACAACAATACAGGTTCGCCAAATTAAAATTTTTGTTATTACAATGATTGTGTTACTTATGATCTTCGTAATGAAAAACTTCTGTATATACTTACTGATTTTTTTCGTTTTTATAGTTATTTTTCTTATTGAAGTTTTGTGATTTTTATAGCTATAATTTGATGGTATTTAGATCCTCTCTCCTATCTCCACTTCCTCTTATTGCCACTCACCCAATTTAATGTACTCTATTATATACATAATTATATATAATAATTATTGTAAAATATATATTATAAGCCCTAGAGAGTCTGAATTGTGTCCCCAAATTTCCTTCAGTGTGGGTCTATCCACTGGAGCCTGGTTAAACTACTAAGAGTCCCATGCTTGAAAGAGTCTCTTTGCCCCTCCTTAGCAGCCATTAGTTACCACAATTTTCTCAGGTGGGGTTGGAGATTCTTAATCACTTACTCATGTCTATGCTGAATTTTTTTTTTCTGGTTTGAGATTGCATGCTGTCACCATTATTGTGAGTTACTATGAATAACTGACCAGCTGTCTGAAAAACTCTGTTTCCTTATGGTCATCTACACCCTTTGGCGCTTAGAACCTTTCTGGTCCCTCTTCCAAAATGATCCCTGAACCTTTGGGGCAAGAAGTTTGATATTGGTGTACTATTCAGGGATAAGTGCTCTGCAACCTCCAGCTTTCTACATAGTGGCCAGCTGTGGGTTTCTGTATAAATTGCCATCTATTGCATATGGAAAATTCTCTGGTGAGGGCTGAGAGATGTAGTAATCTATGAGTATGAAGATAAGTCTTAAAATCAGTTTAGGATAACTACTTAGAAGAAAACGAATATTAGGTTCTCCCCTATGTCATGTGACCTGATTAGCCTTCTATGTCATGTGACCTGATTAGCCTCAGGTTCCTAAGTATGATATTAATTTTAGATATGGGCTACATCTAGGAAGTAGACCTTAAATCCCACTTGAAGAGTGATTGTTCACTCCCATAATATTTGTGCCACTATTGCACTGGTGAGCATAACTTGCCAGGCCAGATGTAATTGTAGTTCACAAGATTCAGAGTTGGGTAATCTTGATGATTATGTTTTTCTTTTTGTTAGCTTTCATAGTACCTTCGAGAACTATGAATGCTAGCCAGAAAGGCATGAGTTTCACATGAGAAACTGCATATTGTTTGTTATTACCAGATTCAAAAGTATGTTAAATTCAAATGTTAATCTAAATACACTTTTATTTCAGTATAGTTTTAAGGCTTAGTGAAAAGCTGGAAGTTAATTCTGACAGTTCACATTTTCCATGTAGCGTTCACCCAGCTTCTTTCATTGATTCTTTCACTGATAGTTCATATTCCTATCATATATTCCTCATATTTGGAACCAGCACTAATGTTTTGCTTTTACATTGAACTGTTTCAGTGGTTTTATTCTTAATGTACTTTCTATATTCCAGAATACTATTCAGGATACCATAACCATGTTAAATACTCATCATGTCTCTATAAATTCTTCTGGTCTGTTTCTCATATTTTCTTTGTTTGGTAATCTTGACAAAGTTGGGGGTATTGGGAAGGTACTGCTTAGCATGTCCTTAATTTTTTTTCTAATTTCTTATGGTTACAATAAGATTATAGTTTTGAGGGGATATTCAGAAAACTATCCTAACCATACCATATCAAGTATTTTAAAAATGCTTTAAAAATCACATATCAGTGATAACTTTGATCATCTCATCAAGGCAGAAATTCCAAGATTTCTTTAAAATTATACACTTTCCTCTTCTATACTGTCCTCTTTGGAGCCAAAAACAACAGGCACAATCAAGAAATGGACACTTATGTGCCACCTCGTTACAACTAATTTGACATATCAAACAAACCTGTCCTGTTACTATTTCTACCAATATTCATTTTAACTGAGTACCTCCCTTTCCACTTCCTTTTATTATGTTGAATGACTTCTCATCTTGATGTTTTTAAAATGCAGATGTGTTCATTATACATAGGTTTGCCACATATATAGTGGAATACGTGTTTAATACACATACAAAACTATATCCATCACTTTAAATATACTAGAGAGACATATCTTTCCTTATTATTTTATAGGTAACTGATCAAACATCCCTAGCTCAACTTGATCACTACACATTTTGCAACATCTTAAATTATGATTAAATTTTCTCTACCATTTAAATTACTTTTGTGATTTACTAACCTATCAAATATCAAAATTTAGATCAATAATACTTTTCAAATGAACCACTTTTAAGGAACCAATTAATATGTGGTAAATGTAAAGATCTGAGAGCTATAGGAATGTAATGAAAAAAGTATGCAAAGAAATATTAATGAAATAGATTGGTATTGTAAATCTGAATAAAACAGGAGCTGCTACTTTAAATAAAATGTGAAGCACTTATGAATATCTGACATATCAAATGAGTTGGTTCTGGTTCTATTTGTCCTTATATTCATTTTAACCTAGCAGTTCAGTATGATATTTTTTTCTTTTTTTATTTAAAATTTTTTTGGTCCTTTTGAGACAGGGTCTCTTTGTAACCCCAGCTGGCCTGGAGCTCACTATGTAGACCAGGCTGGCCTTGAACTCACAGAGATCTTCCTTCCTCTGCCTTCCAAGAGCTGGAATCAAAGGTGTATGCCACCACACCCAGCTTCAGTATGATATTTTTGATAGTACCTAGATCCATATTCAGAGCAGAAGAACTTCACCATAAACATACTTTATTGGAGGCCAAGCAGACCCCAAAGCCAAAATCTATTTTACCAGGACCTAAAGAAAGTATGTCTGGGGCTGGAGAGATGGCCTAGCGGTTAAGAGTGCCGACCGCTCTTCCAGAGGACCCGGGTTCGATCCCCAGCACCCACATGGCGGCCGAGAGCCGTCTGAAACTCCAATTCCAGGAGAACTCCAGTTCCAGGGGAATCCGAGACCCTCTTCTGACCTCCACGGCATTGCACGACACGGGTGCACAAACCTGCATGCAGACAGTACATTGATACACATACCGAAATAAATAAAATTAAAAAAAAAATTAATAAAAAAAAAGAAAGTATGTCTGATGAAGTCTTCTTATGTCAACTTTATCTCTGGTAGGAGAAAAAAATAAAAATACTATGCATTTTGAAACCAGTGGGAAAGAACTCATACAATACAGGTACATATGTGTAAGTATGTGTATCATAGTGCTATTCACAACAATCAGGACAATCAGTCTAGGACTCTACAATCAGATGAATGAAGATTTTTACATACACACACATACACATACACACAATGATACTTAATATGGCAATAAAGATCAAGATTATGTTATTATAGGAAAATGTAGGGAATTGTAAATTATGTTAAACAGAATAAGCCAGTCTCAGGTATCACCTATTTTTTTCATATGCATAATCTAGACTTAAAGACATGGATGTATGAAGACTATTTGAGAAGGGGATGAAGGACTAGCAGGGGACAAGAGAAGGCAACAGGGTATGTTACACACATGTGTGAAAATGTCCTAATGAAACCCACTGTTTTGTAAAATGTATGTATACTAATATAAAAACATATACATAAAATAAATATTTGAAGAATTAATTGAATATTTATAACCAAAGTCTTATCGTTTTCAGATTTTACTGTTTTCAATTTTAAACTGTAGAAAATTAAACAATTCTGAAAATACTTATGTATATAGTCAAACTGTGTTTCTCATACACTAAAGTGTAAATCCAATTCAATAGGGGAAAACGAGAACTGATATTAAACCTCATGGCATCAATAATCAGCTGCGTAATCTGTCTTGAGCTGCTTAATTTCTGTGTTATCTATAAAACTGTCCCTAACCTCACTTTAAAATAACATTTTTGTCATTTTTATTACTATTTATTTATTGAGCACATGCTGGGTGTGGGGTGTGGGGGGTGTATATGCATAAGTATGCCACACATGTGTGAAAATCAGAGGAAAACATGAAAGAATCCATTTTCTCTTACCACGTGGGTCCTAGGAGATCAGGTCCGAGTTGTCAGGCTTAGCATCAGGTGACTTTGCCCTCTGAACCATCTAACTGGCGTCCTTATCATTTTGTATTACATAATGTTTTCAAAAATACAAAAAACCCTGTCATTACAAGTTACCAAAAATTTTAACTAAACATACATTCTAACAGATTCTAACCATGATATCTTCAGTGTGAAAATGGCTGCTGGAAAATATGGCGCAGGCATTATGTCTGTTCTAGACAGTAGATTTATCAAAAGTTCCCAGGACAGTTAATGATTTTGAAAATAATGTGAATTGTTGAAGAAAATATGCAGTATAAGAAATAAACTTGAAAAACATAGAACACATCCAAATTTAACAAAAGTTTTATATTTTATTTTTAAATTTTTTTATTTATTATTTATTTTTTTTATGTGTATGAATGTACTGTCTGCATGCAGGTCTGTGCACCCGTGTTGTGCAATGCCACGGAGGTCAGAAGAGGGTCTTGGATTCCCCTGGAACTGGAGTTCTCCTGGAATTGGAGTTCCAGACGGTTCTTAGCCGCCATGTGGGTGCTGTGGATCGAACCTGGGTCCTCTGTAAGAGCGGTCGGCGCTCCTAACCGCTAGGCTATCTCTCCAGCCCCTATATTTTATTTTTAATGTGTGTGTGAGTGTATTGTCTGCATGTATATAAGAGCAACCATGTTGTGCAATGCCTGTGGAAGTCAGAAGAGGGAATCAGATTCCCCAGAAAAGGACTTAAGGATGGCTATTATCTAAGATGTGGGTAATGGGAACTGAACCTGGGTCCTCTGCAAGAACAGTCAGTGTTCTTAACCGATGAGCCATCTTTCCAGTCCCCCAATTTGAAGAATATGTTATTTAAAGTAATCAGGCCTGGACATGGTGGCACACACCTTTAATCTCAGCACTGGGAAGGCAGACGTTTGTAGATCTCTGTGAGTTCAAAGCTAGCCTGGTCTACATAGAGCCCCAGGTCAGCTGAAGCTACAGGGAGACCCTGTCTCAAAAAGACCAAAAAAAAAAAAAAATACAGTAATCATTGACAATTATTTAGGCTCATATTTTTTAATATTTATTAATAAATTACATGTAACTATAGCCATCTCCTTAGAAAATAAATTCTACAGTAATCTTTGGTAAACAAAGTGAAAAAAGTGAAACATGGGATCTCAGCCAGACTTCTATTGATTTGTTGTAGAAATTACTTGGAAAAATGTGTTGCAAACTTGTTCTAAAATAACAGATGTTTCTGAAACAAAATAAAAAGTTCATGCAAACAAAATAGAATGATGGGCACAAGTTTTAAGGCAACTAACATAATATTAGGCATTCTTACTGAATAATGTAACAGAAGACAATCCCATCTATATTACAAGACTAATTTCTAAGAATATGAATGTCAAGTAAATATATAACAGCCATGTGTATATTTGACAAATATTTTTGGATATATAATATTAGTGTAAATTTTAGTTTACTTAAAAAATTTGGTTTCTAAAATTTTTTACATGCACCAAAATATTCTATAGATGTATACAAATTTATGTTAGTAAATTTTTAATTTTAATTAATTCGTGCAAATATTGAGGAATCCTGAAATTGCATGAATGTACACTTGTATTAGAATTAAAATAATTTAAACTGAAATAAAAAGAAATAAAATAAAACTGAAAAGTTTTTAAATTTCTATCACAGCACATAGCTGTTTGTAGGTAAAATTACCACATAACTGCAGCTCATGCTTTTGCAGCACTAAATAGAAACACTTAAGTCTGAATGTATTTTATTAAGAGTAAAAAATCAACACACCTGTGCTAAGGTCTTAAGATTTCACTCGTGATGACTAACACATTACCAACTTTAAATTGAGAGGAGACATGCTTTATTAAAAACTCTCTAATGGTGTTTATTTTAGTTGGATGTAGCTCACAAGAAATCCACACGGGGCACACCTATTTAACAAGCTAGACTGTCTTCGACATATGTTCTGATGACGTATCCCACAAAAGTTAGTCAAAATAAACTTATATGTAGTTTAAAATATTAAAATTATTATCAAATACAGGAAGAAGAATAGAAAATTGAACAAAAATTCATTTTAAAGAGCATTTTAAGCACTGGGGCTGGTGGCATATGCCTGTACTCCCAGCACTGTGGAGTCAGATGCATCTCTGAGATGGAGGCCAGTCTGGATGCACATAGTGAGTTCCAGGACAACTGGGGCTACAGGTAGACTCTATCTCAAAAAGATAAAAAAACGGGCACTTAAATATTTTAATGTTATTCCTATTAGTAAAATGTAAGTTTCACATTACATATAACAATGAAGATTATTGTTTTAATACAACGGCCTAGTTTTTCATTTTATGTCCTTAATTATCAAGCAAAGTAAATTTTATTCTTATCATAAAAAAAACATTTCAATTTCTTGTATAAATTTTTATTAAACCCTTATGTGAATATGAAAATTAGAAACATTCTATCAATATCAGTTTCCCATATATTTTAAGCCATAGAGAGTTCTTTTAAAAATACAAAATGATAGATTAGAAACAAGAATGAGGAAAATAAATGTTTAGGAGAAGGGGCATGCTTCAGTTTTTTAAACTAAAATGTTTGTTCAATATTTGTTTATAAGTATTTGCACACAGTACTAAACTACTAACATTAGAAAATAATATTTGTATCAAATTTATAACACCACAATGAGACATGAATCATGTAACCATACTTTATATTGTATTCTGGCACACAACATACACATTGATCCTACAGTATCCATTAGAGAATTAAAAGGGACTATATGTGCATTGCCATTTAGGAAAGCAGATTTGCTGACAGACTAGCAATCTGAGAACAAGTTATATTATTCCTTCACTCAACAAATATTTTCTGATTGTGTATAATACACCAGATACTGACTTATGCATTGTTACATAAAACAGATGGGATCCTTGCCTTCGTTTAGTGAGCCAGTTAGACATGAATCAAATAACCATACAAATTAATGCTAAAATAAAATTGGCAAATGACACACAGAAGATGTATGTGGTAACAAAAGGACATATAATCAAGAATGTTCTATGATTTGAGGAAGAATGGATAACTTTTCTAATGTGTAGGAGGAAAAAGCTTGAGACCTGAAGGATGAGTAGGACTTGAGGTGAAGCAATACAGCAAGAGAATGCTTGAAGCACAGAGGCCTAGTGATGGGCAAACAGAAAGAAATTGGGCATCCAGTGTAGCTGGTATCTGGCAGGAGGCTTACTACGCAGAAAATAACCAAACCTTCAGGGGTCTCAGAAGTCATGTTAATAACTTTGATCTTTGTCCTAAAAACAATGAGAAGGCATTAAATTTCTTTTCTTTTCTTTTCTTTTCTTTCTTTTTTTTTTTTTTTTTTTGTCTTTTTGAGACAGGGTCTCCCTGTAGCCTCAGCTGTCCTGGAATTCACTCTGCAGACCAGACTGGCCTTGAACTCAAAAAGATCCACCTGCCTCTGCCTCCCAAGTGCTAGAATTAAAGGCGTGCGCCACCACACCCGGCTGGCATTAAATTTCTTTTAACTGGATAAGGAGGTGAGATGTGAGAGGCTTGCACATGATCAGTTAATCAGTCTTAAGGAGTTCATGTGACTGAAGGTTTATGGATGAAGCAGATAAACAAAAGTAAGATGTTATAATTATCATGACTCATAAAAGAAAAGGTCATATTTCACCCCTTGTAATGGCAGGAGGCAAAAAGAGAAATATAGCACATTCGTTTTACCTTTTCTATGTCCAAATACCACTTCTCAAACTTTCCCTCGGGTGTATTCATAATTGCTGAACAGAGTGTACTCAGCCATAGGAGGTCTGGGGAATGCAGCTTTAAACAGCCTGTTTCAAGCCTAAAATTCCTGAAATCATACCATTTTTGTTTTCTGTATCATGGATGTAACATCCATGTTTGTTTTCATTTAAAGTTTAATGATTTAACAAAAATCAACTATGCGGTTTTGTTTTGATCATCTGGCATTCACGACCACAGAAAAACACTATTTTGAGAAGCACAGACCTATGTTTTTCATGAAAACCATGAATTCATTCACTGAATGTTACACAACACAATGATTCCACATTAAAGACTATAGCTCCTGTTTTCAGGCACAAAACAATAATAACCATGAAAAGGATTTGCACTTCATTCTCCCCAAATTACCTGCTCTCCTTTCTCCCTTCAACTTAGTCCAGATACTGGTTCTTTCCACTACACTTTATAGAAGCTAATGACAGTATTAGCTTTTACACAGTAAGCCTGATGGTGAAAGTACTGTAAAGAAGTCATACTGGAAGCTAAACTCATTAGGAACAAATTAAGCTCCAATTTGAAGTTGTTTTGCTTTAAATGAAAACGATAATTTATCACTGCTTTAAGAGCAGGATTAATATTTAAAAACCTAGTTTTATTCTTCATATAAGAATTTGGATCTGTAAAATTCTAAATATCCAATACCATAATGTTAATGATGTAATTAATCTTCAAAATAACTCTTTTAACATTATTTCCAAATTATTCCTGAGAAACAGATTTGAAACAGCTGTACCAATTCAATACACATTCTTTGTGGGCTGATTTTTGGCAGCCAAAGTTTTATAATGTGGTATTTATTTAAACTCAGGACATGATGAGAGTTTTATTGTCTTTCTCAAATGCAGATTTGTTCTTGTACTTCTTTGTCACCTACTCACAATCCTCCCTCACTTTCTCTTTCCTGCCTACCTCCTCTCCCCTTCAACCAGACAAAACCAGACAAAACCAGACAAAACCAGATAATCTTCTCCAGTTAACAACCTTATCTCAGCTCGAGAGTCTCTAAATGTGCCTTCTATATTAAGAGATTTCTTTTGGACTATACCTTAATCAAATACTTCAAATAGTTACTAAAACTCAGTTTTCCCCTTATATGGCTTTTGGTTCACAAACCCATCCTCTCTTTTGATTGACACATACATAACAGAAACTTTAAAAATCTGCCAAGTGAACTACTTGGTACCTGTCCCTATCCCGGTATAGACTTTTTAATGTCATGGCCATCTCTTACAGAGAATAATTTCTCAAAGCAGAGAAGAATTTGCCTGAAAAAAATCCAGATATTATAGCTACACTTTCCATGTGGATTTAATATGTGAGGACCAGAATACATCTGTATATACATACTTTCTTTCTAATCATGGCTAAATTATGAGTGTTAAAAATCAAATGCTAATGACACTATAAATCAAATGTGTCTTGGGAACTATAAATATCAAAAGGGTAAAAGCCTTCTTTGCATAAAATTACAAGAATCCTTATTAAAAAAAACTGTCACAGCCAAAGTATATGATTGTTGGTGCCTATTGAGTCCCCTTGCATTTGAAAAAATATCTACTTTTTCAAAAGTAAGTGATATGACCCATGTGATCAATTAAAATTACATTTAACATATTTTTCTTACAGTGTATCCAGTTTCAAATTCCTGCCATAAAATTACTTCTGATATCTCTCTCTTGACAAAATTTAATTCAAAATTTTGACAATTTATTTTATAAAATTAAATTACACTTCAATCTAAACTCTGCATCCTATGAGCAGAAAAAGAATTATCAATTACCCGTCAAAATTTCTTTATCTTATTAGATACAGTTTCCTTTATCCCACTTAACTTTTACATTGAATAGGCAGTACATCACCACTACGCTTTCTCTATTATAGGATTATATGTAAAATATTAAGTTTTCTTCTTGTAACTAAAATAATGTATTTCATTTTCTATCCTTAAGATGGCTGAGTCATCAGTACTAAAATCAAAAGTCAAGGAACACTTCTCAAGTAAAATGGTCTATTATGAATAGCAAGGAGTATGCAATTGAGTGCAGAGTATGCTAAAGGCTATCTTAAAATTTTAGATTATTGTAGGGATTATAATAATACAAGATTGATTGCCATTAAGACCCTGAGATCATGAGAAAAGACCAGCCAAGCAGGGCCTTTTGGTTGTAAATCACAATCATTTCATTTGACACAGAAAGAGCTTGAAGCTTGCCAGAAGAATGCCACAGAGGGAAATAGTCCTAGAAAAATAATTATTTTGTTCATGTGGATATTTTGACTTAACCTCAAAGTTGAAAAAGGTATAAAAATAAGAGTGGAATTACTCAGTATGGGCAAGGAAAAATAATAATAAAATTACTAAGAGGAACACCGAAGTGTTCAAAGGTTTTTGTTATATTTCAATGAGCAAAAATGTAGAGGGCTAGGGACTCATGTAAATGTAAATTATGAAGCATTTTCAAGATCCTCAAGTAAACAACCAGGAAGTGAGAAATAACATATATCAGAGTAATAAGCTGAGCCAAAAATTAGAAAGTTATTGTCTTTGTTATGGCTTTTCTCAATAACTTGCTTGCCTTGTTGACTCTGAACAGATTTATGTTTTAAGATCTTATCAAAATTACAAGATGATTAAATGCCCTTTCTATTGGAAGAAGCTGGTTGCAAGTGCTAAAATTGGGGGATGAGTATCTCTTTTTATACCAAAGCAATTTAATTAAAAATTTAATTAATGTAAAACTTTATGAGTGATTACCAAATATCCAGAGGTACTATCAAAATAATCTTGGAGAGAAGTCCTTATTTTACTGGCTCATAAAAGTAGTTTGTGCATTGTGTATTTACTGCAACTTACATTAACAATGTATCATGTCAAACTTTAATTGCCAGCAGAAAATTTGACAAGTACTGTATTTTACAAATACTGAAGTTGAGGTGGGAGACATAGCTTCGCTAACTAGTCATATATAAACCTTTATTTGCATGTCCTTCAAATGTATTTAAATAAAATTAATAGATGAAAACGGATTGCCAAATACAAATGTTCCTTCATAAAATAATTTTGAACATATGCTATGAAAGCTCAATAAGTTAATATTTCTCCTTCATTTCCTTCTAATTCATTTCCTTCTTTGATGACTTAGTTTCTACAAAATTTCTATAAATTGTCAGAAACCATAAATATATGGTCATGTATATTCTATAACAATGTTTTTTTTCAGCTCACAGTGAGGAAAAAAGTATTCTAGAAAGAACATAAAGTATGTACCTTACTAAGCAGTTTTAAGTATTTAAGACTGTGACCAGATGAAAGCTATAAATGTTAAGGATGATGAAACTGTCACATAAGGAACACATTCTGAAGAGCTCTCAGGATGTGGGACTTGTTCAAGACTCTATTCACTCTTTAGGGCCTCGGGAAGTAGCTCAGTTGATCAGAGTGCTTGCCTAAAATGCAGGAAGCTCTGGGTCTGATTCCCAGTACTGCATCAAATTAGGAGTGGTGGCACAAGCCTGTAATCCTAGTTCTGGGGAGGTGGAAACATCAGAAGTTTAAGGTTATTCCTGGTCACACAGCAAGTTCAAGGCCAGCAGGTGCCATATGAGACACTGTCTCAAGAATAACAACAACAACAACAACAACAACACATTTTGTTCATTCTTCAGTACCGGCTATATAACACTATCTATTAAACAATATGAAGTGAAATTTAGTCACGCCAAAGGTATAGGGTATATTAGCAGTTGACTTCTAAATATTTCTGCATCTGAAGAAAGTGTGAAAAATATTTTTATATGTCTTGTAAGTTTACTGGTGAATTAGCTAAGGTCATGGTATAAAGTGCAAACTGAGGAAATGTAAATTTTAGCTAATTATTTTGTAACAATGTCATCTGATAGGATTTAAAATCAAATTTATATGAATATTATAGCAATTTTAACAATAAGCAGTTTGGGACCTGAAGTAGGTAGCTGAATTGTCCACTCTCTTCCAGGCATTTGTTATACAAATTCTGTCTTGTTTACCTAAATGATTTTTTCAGGTAGCTCTAAAATGTGTTACCAACAGGTACAACAAAACACATCATCCAACTTAAATAGCACGTGAATTTAAAATCACAGCAAATAGTGTTTACCTAAGTTCAAAGAAATCACATTTTACACTGGAGAGATTTTTAAAGGTCTAGTATACTGGAAAACTAATGCATGCCTGATTACATGCATTGTATGTTGCATTTGCTTCCAAGGACCTAAACTGTGGAAAGAAGGGAACTCGCAGGAATGGAACAGGGTGGGAGGTAAGAAGATGGAGTATGCAGCACTCACTACAAGAATCATGGGAATCTCCTGGAAGTACTCTATGAAGGTAATCTAACTCACATGAAGCAAGAAAGCTTTCATTTGTATATTTTCTATATTGCAGCAAGAGACTCAAACTTAACAAAACCTTTTAGACAAATTCAAATAATGAATGTTAATTAAGCATTTGGGTCTCCTGAATATACTGTGTCTTCCATGACTGAGAAAGCAAAAAGACAGATTTTTCTTTCTGTATCTGAGATGTGTGTGTGTGTGTGTGTGTGTGTGTGTGTGTGTGTGTGTGTGTATGCGCGCGCGTGTGTTGGTGGAGGGGGGGAGTTTGATGGGAATCTAGGAAGATGGAAATTTCAAGAGCAAATATGGAAAGGGAAGCAGTAGCAGAACAGATGAGCCACTGCAGGACTTTGTCTTAGTCATCTCTGTAACTCCGGTGGCATCTTAGCACAATGCACTGCACACAGGGGACACTTGATAAATAATGAATTAGGTTTAATTCAATTCACTTGCACTTACACTGTGCTTTGCAGTTACAAAGCATTTTCCACATGGTAGATGAGAAAAACAAAGTGAGGGGTAACGGGGCAAAAAAAGGATCAAATGAAGCAAAACAGATGAAGGGAAATGCAGAGGAATAAGCAAATGTCCAAAAGGGTTGGGGGAAAGATGGGGGCGGAGGGTTGAGTTTCTGTCTTCTAATTTCACTATCTTCCAGTCACCCACCTTCCACCCTAAAGTACTTGAAGCTTAGAAAGTCTGGCTGCTAAGCAAGCCCTAGGAATGGGGGCTCCTTCGCTCTTGGAAAAGGGATTTTCAGAGAAAACAAGGCTTGGAGTCCATCTGACTAGAATGTGTGCTCAGGTACGACCCTTGAGAAAGCTTGCAAGATCTCCCAAGCGCCTTCCAAGCGTACCCAAGAATCCTTTATTTCAACCCATCCATCTCCTTCTCAGAGTTGGGCCTGGGGATGGATTGGAGAGGTCCTCACAAACCCCTGAACTCAGACAACAGAGGGAGATAGTGAGACAGGAAAGCCCAGAGCCCAGAGAAAAATCTCACGTTTGTGATTAGGAAGGCGAAGGTCTTGTAATTGTGCTTATTAAAAATTGTCAGAGGGCAAAAAGGAGGGAGCCTCCAAGATGGAAGAAATGAGAGGGTACTTGAATGCGCACCACCTCATCCCTTGCGTTGAGTTCGCAACAAAAAGCCACGAGGTCCAAAGCCTTCAGCAGCCCCAGCCCAGGGGAGTTAAGGATGTGCTGAGGTGCGCAGGAAGGAGCCAGCATCCACCAGCCTGGATGCTGTCCCGAGGGAAGCATGTTTTCTTCACCCCAAAGTCATTTGCCCCCTCCCCAAGCTTTCACAGTTCAATCTGGAGGAAAGGGTCCCTAGCTTCAAACCCGGGTGACCGCATCCTGACCCCATTATGCGGGCTTAAAAGTTGCCAGGAGAGTTGGCACTGGAGAAGGCACTTGGCAGGGGCGGCTGTAGAGGGGCGTCAGGTTTCCAGGAACAAAGGGGTTGGTGAAGGGGCAACCATCGGGGGAGCAGGTCCCGAGGGCTCCTGCAGGAGCTGGAAACCAAGGGTCCCTTCGTCCTCCCTGCAGGAGGGCGTCGAGGGAAGCGCAAAGCGGCTAGATGCTCTGGGATTCCACCGCCCTGCTTCCAGCCTCCAACCAGGTGGCGCCCGCCGCCCTCTTGCTCTGCGCGCCCCTCCGGCTGAAGACAAAAGGAGACCATGGCCCCCAGACTCCTGCCAGACCCGGGGGACCCCCCTCGTCCTCAGAGGGGACTCCGATCAGGCGGTGCAAACTGCCAAGGCGGTCTGTGCCTGGGCGGGCACCCCTCCCTCGGTCCGGTGCCGGGACCCCGCGCCCTCCCCGAGTCAGGTCGCCCTCCCACAGAGGGCATCCTTACCTTTCATCCAGTCCACTACTTGACTCGGGGACCATTTGCTCACTGGTTCCATGATCAGAGCCATGAGCGTTGGCTTGCTTCCGCGTGGGGCGCGGAACCTGGACCGAGAACGAAGTCAGCAGCCCGGGCGACCGTCAGGTGGGGTGGGGAGCCGGCCGCAGCGTCCCTGCGGGGTGGGCGGCGCGGAGGCAGCGGCTTTTGTGTGCGGGTTTCTGGAGCCTGCGCCCGCAGCCGCCGCGGTGGGAGCGGGAGGCGAGGCGCTCGCTCGGGTCGCGGCTCGGCGCTGGCTGGCTCCGCTCTGTCCCAGCGCAGGCGGTGGCTGCTGCCTTGGCTGCGGCGATCGGGGATCCGTCCAGCGGGCTTCAGTTCATGGCTTGAGCCGCCCGCCGAGGGTCGCGGCGTGGCCAGGCAGGAGCCGCCGCCGCCCCGCCGCAGCCAACTTGCCCGCTCGCCTGGAGCGCGGGAGTGAAGCCCCCGGCACGACAAGCGGCCCGGCGGAAATGACGAGGGGCCTCCTGCCACCCAAAATATCTCTCCGCAGCCCTCGGGTGCGGGGCGCGTGCTCCAAGAGCCCCCCGCCCGCTCGCTGGCGCGGTCCCGCCCCCAGGGCCGACAGCAGGCGCGCGCTAGGCGTGTGCGCGTGCGCCGGGCGGCGCAGGCTGGAGCCCGATGTCTGTCTGACAGCCAGGCAGGTGTGGGCAGCTCACAGAGTCACGTTCCCGCCCGGGGTCCGCAGGCGGGTCGACGCTCGAGGAGGGTGGGAGCGGCTGCGGCTGGGGTGGAGGTCAAGCCTGGGGTCCTCAGTCAGTCAGTCGACAGTCAGTCAGTCAGTCTGAGAAGGGCGTCAGGAGACTGGCTACAGCACCCTCCAAGTGGACAGGGAGGCGAGACGAGCCGTCCACCAGTTGAACAGACAGCGGAGGAGGCTGAGGCTACCGGTGGCTTGGCCACTGAAGGGAGGGGGCCACCGCGGGACGCGACGGGGACCGCTGGAATCCCCGTTTTCCTGGCTTTCTCTTTAGGTGATTCCGGAGACTCGCTCGCGCCTAAGGAGAAGCGAGGTGTGGATTGCAATGGACCAGAGCAAGGCTGTGTGGCACCCTCCTCTGGCCCCCCGAAATGCAGCAGGGAGGAGGAAGGAGGGACAGGGCCGTCTGGTCTCCCCTGGGAGATCAAAGTGCTCCGGGAAGTCCAGAGCTGTCAACTGCAGGAGGCATGCTAATTCCAGACCGCCTCCCCCCTTCCGCCCCCCTCCACACATGCCTTTTGAAAGGGATCTGTTTGAAGTTTTCAGTCAACTCCTTCAACACAGAGTTCCCAGTATCTGTTTTACAGGATGTCATTTTGTGTTCAGATGTTCTTATATAAGAACCAAAGAGTAATAATGGGATTTAAAATGAGTGACAAATTGCAAGCATGATGTTTCACATACTGTTTCCTTCAAAAATCTACGTAGGCTTCTATGCAACCCTTAGTAAAATACAGTTTGTCTAATGAGGCTTCACATGAAATGGCAAACAATCCTGGAGAGTATAGATGCAAATTCTACCATTATAAGTGATTTCTTGGTTTAATTCTAAAATAGGTCCATGGAGTGAAGGAGAAACTCTGCTTTTTTTTCTATAAACATTTCAATATTGTTAATAAATGCTGCCACTTCTTACAGTAACCATTTTGTCGGACTCAATTTTATGAGATGTTACTTTCTGCAGTTGACATGAGTTGACAATCCCCCACCTCAAACAGCAACAATATTACTAGTTAAAATATTGATGTTTTCATGCTAGTGGTACAAAACAAAGAAAATATAAGAACCTTGTATTTGTTTACTAATAACCCAAACTTTAAAATATATGTAAAATTTTGGAAAAAAGTTTAGAAGATTAGACAAGTGGTGTTATCAAAATACTAATACATATTTCATTGAGTAAGGTGCTAAGTACTTTACCTTTTATTTGATCATCAAACCAAATCTACTCTTAGTTACATTTTTACAACTAAGACCTTAGCTATCACATTCACTTCCTAGTCCCCAAAACAATGGTACATAAATGTTACTGGATTTATGAATAATGCTTAAAAAGGTCAAATTTTTCTGAGACTATGATATATGATTGTAACACCAATTTAATTCTATAACATCAGATTTGAAAACAATAAAAATTTGTATCGGTGTCACAAAACTTACAGTATTAGTGAACAGAAAGTCATTTGAAGATTATCAGCTGTGTATGTTTCACCAGAATGTTAACTACTAGGAAGTATAAGAGTCATTATGAGAAAAAAAAAAAAAAGAGTCACTATGTGCTTTCCTGATCCACGCCTAACAAGAAACTGTGAGATGTAGGACATTACAAAATTTGGCTACAACACCAAATTGCACAGCAAGAGACTGGTCTTTCATGATAAGCAACCATACTGTGGGTCACATTGCAAGCAAGTGCAAAGTAAGACATCACTTGTTTGATGAGCATAATATCAATCAAGACAAATGGGAAAGTAAGGTCCCAGCAAAAGAGAATTTTTAAGGAAAACCCTATCTCAGTCGCATTTAGACATATTCCTCTCTAATTTATGTTACAGTCAGGATTTTTTTTGGCCCAATAATGTAACTTAAACTAAGGATGAAACAAAATGTGAGTGTGGAGTCAAACTATCTAATAGGTTTCATCAAAGCCTGAAGTATTTCTCCCAAATTCTCCTCCCTTAGGTTTCTCCTAAAATATAGCTTTTGCTTGAGTTTGACAATATAATCAGCATAAATCATTTCACTTAGTCTGTTCAGAACATAGCAGGCTTTTACTTTAAGTATTCTTGATTTGGGAGGGGAAGAAAGATAAAGGGATTAAATCATCATTGCTCTTATTCTTTTATTGTTAACTACAAATGACTCAGCTGAATCTTTCTGTATTTTTCTTTCCAGGACTGCTCAAATAAACTACCATTTTTGTACTTATGCCTGTTATTCAAAATTTAATGTCTTGCTCCATTTTTGTAAGTATAGTACAATGTGTCTATATAAAAACTTGGGCAACTTATTCTTGCCTTTTCTTAATACACAACACAATCTTAAAAATTTGGGGGAAGATATGCTGTCATAAACACATAGAAGAATAAAATGCACACTAATATAAAGTCACACATTCTTCAACAGTCTAGATATAAAAGCCAAATTATGAATCTTTGAAAACAGCCTCGGGTTCTTTTTGGATTCAGGCAGAATAGAAATATTAATTACATTAATTGGAGATACGACTTCTGAGATATTTGCAACCATGTTAAAATGGAACACTTGAAATAATTTTTTAAAGTCTATTTACTTTTTCTAAATGATGTCAATACAATTTATGACACTGGTTGCTATAGTTTGGTATTTTTCATTCTCCCTCTAGATTTCAAAAATTAAAATTCCTTAACTAAACTTTCTCAGTTAAGATTTTATAGTATAGTAATACTTTTAATGCAGAATTTATAAATAATCCTCTAACCGACTCTTACTTTAAGTGATTGTATCAGGTAAGAAGGATGCCTTTCACTGGAAGAAAGCACATTAAGCATTTGTCTCTTTGGAGCCAAAGACAGAAATAAACAATGTAAATGTTTTTCCCAAAAGACTCCATAATAAGGATCTTAATTTTCACTTACAATTTCTTTTGCAAAGATAACCACTTTTTTTTACCATAGAAGATACATTTTAATATTTCAGTTATTCATCATTTAGTCAATATACCTTGCAGACACTTTTCTGATAATTTCCCAGTTTACTTGGATTTCCTTTTCTTTTTGATAGCGCTATACATATATCTTGGGGTTTTTCTTTTGGTCTTTTTGAAACAAAGTCTCTCTATAGCCCCAGCTAGCCTAGAAATCACTATGTAGACCAAGGTGGCCTTGAACTCACAGAGATCCACCTGCTTCTGTCTCCCAAGATAACTTGCTTTTTTGAGATAGGGCTATGAAGCTTAGACTGGCCTGAAACTACTCTATAGTGCAGGCTAGACTTGATCTCATCATTCCTCCTACCTCAGTCTCTCAAGTTTGGGGATTAGAGGTATGTGCTACCATGCCTAGCTTTTCACTTTCTTTTTTAAAATTTATTTATTTTATTCTTATGTGTATGAATGTACTGTCTGCATGTAGGTTTGTGCACCCGTGTTGTGCAATGCCGTGGAGGTCAGAAGAGGGCGTCGGACTCCCCTGGAACTGGAGTTAAAGACGGTTCTCAGCCGCCATGTGGGAGCTGGGGATCGAACCCTGGTCCTCTGCAAGAGCAGTTGGCACTCTCAACTGCCAGGCCATCTCTCCAGCCCTTTTCACTTTCTTAATAAGTAATATTGTCTCATTTTTTTTCTCTTTTTGCCTTTATTTCTGAATAAGATTGATCACTATAACACAGGGAGAACAATTTTAAAGAGTAGCTGTGTAGGTCTCAATCAGAAAGGTCCCCTTGAATGTTCAAGTACTTGATAACTTGTACCCCAGTTGATGGCTCTGTTTGTGGAGGTCATAGAATTTTTAAGAGGTAGAGCCTTGGAAGAAGAAGTATGCCACTGGAGGCAAGCTCTGAGACTTTATAGCCTCACCTCACTTCTATTTCTCCCTGTCTGCTTCTTGCATGTGGAGGGAATAATGATCATCCAGCTTCCTTGCTATCTCCCCCATCATCCTGGACTCCTTTGGAACTCAAAGCCCAAATAAAGTCTTTCTGCTTACAAGTCAAAATTAATGTAAAAATCTTATTCCAGAGAAAGCTTAAGGAAATTTCTGGAGTAATATTCCCAGTGTAAATCAACTAACACCTATCAATTTAGAAGCAAAGTTTTGGATATAACCAACTATCTGATGGTAATCAAAGAAACAAGTATTTAGTAACCATAAGTATAAATGGGCCCCTGTACCTCTCCAGGCCACATCTCTCTTTAGATTTAATGGGGAGAAGAAGCACCCACAGACAATAATTAAATTTGTATAATGTTTTCTTGCCATTTTGCCTCAAAGGTAAGCTATATTAAATCAAGTCAGGCCCTTTCTCAACCAAGATTTACAGTAATCCTCTCTAAGTGAAGAGAAATTGGCTTGAGTTGGGCTTATCCCAGTCAAGGCTTTTAAGGGCTGTTTTGAATGTTCTCCCCTGCTGCATTAGTCACAATCTAATAAAATCTTCAGAGCCTACCAAGATTCATTTCTTAACACATAAATCCCTAGCCCACCAGGAAAGTTTCTAACACACTTGGCAGAGCATATAAATTCATTATCAAACAAACATTTTTAGCATCATCAATATTGTGGCTCAAGTTGCATCATGTGATTCGAAAAATTTCTTTACATTCTGCATATAGATGGCCAACATATGCTGGTAGGGGAGACAGGAACATTCACAATTCAATTAATAAGATAATGTGATGAGTACAATGGATGCCATGCCCACTGCTATAGCTATTTAACAGCCACAAAGAGGACTATTTGGAGGATCAGATAGCCATTTTAGACCTGAAATGATGCAAGTTAAACAACTACACAGGACAGGACTTTTAGGCAAAATTGAGTGGTCCAAAGTTATGAGTAATATATATGGGTATATATATATAATAATATAAGGTTATCAATGGATAGGATATATATAATAAATGATACCAAAAAGGATAGTTGTGTGAGGTGTAATTGTTACAGGGAGGAGCAGAGTTGATATTACAAGGAGAAGTTTATATTAAAGAAAAACAAAAAAAGTCACAGCAGATAAGGAGGGGTGGGTAATAACAAGATAATGAAAAAAAATAAACAAAATAGAGGAACTTTAAGATTTTGAGCAATACAATGATTCGGTCATGTGTTTTATATGGACTACTCTAGTAGCCATGGAGAATATAGATTTGGAAGGGACAGGATGGAAGAGGCCCAATTCAGAGAATGTAGCAATAGACTAGTGAAAAGATATGAGAAATAGAGAAGAAGAGATAGTTGTGAAAGGAAAGGGTTGATTTAAGAATTATCAGCTGCTGCGTTGGAAACAAGGTCAACAATAGACAAATGGGACCTCATTAAACTCAAAAGCTTCTGTATAGCAAAAGAAACAATCAATGAATTGAAGAAAAAACCCACAGAGTGGGAGGAAATCTTCACCAGAGATACATCAGATAGAGCATTAACATCAAGAATATATAAATTACTCAAAAACCAAGGGATCAAGAAAAAAAATGACACTATCTAAAGATAAAGAGCTGAATAGAGAATTCACAAATGAAGAGGTGAAGATGGCTGAGAAACATCTCAGAAAGTGTTCAACATTGCTAATAATTAAGGAGATGCAAATTAAAACCAGCATAAGATTTTACCTTATCCTGGCAAGAATGGCCAAGATTAGGAAAATGAATGACAGCAAATGCTGGAGAGTTTGTGGAGAAAGGGGAACACTCATCCACTGCTGGTGGGAATGCAAATGCATGCAACCCCTATGGAAAGCACTGTGAAGAACTCTTTTATATAGATTTTTCTTTTCTTTTCTTTTTTTTTTTTTTGTATGTGTATGAAAGTACTGTCTGTATGTAGCTTTGTGCACCCGTGTCGTGCAATGCCACGGAGGTCAGAGGAGGGTCACGGATTCCCCTGGGACTGGAGTTAAAGACGGTTCTCCCCCGCCATGTGGGTGCTGGGGATCAAACCTGGGTCCTCTGCAAGAGCAGTTGGCACTTTTAACCGCTAGGCCATCTCTCCAGCCCCGTGAAGAACTCTTAAAAGACTAAAAGTGAGCCTGGCACCTGACCCTGTCATACCACTCGGGCATACCCACAGGACTCATCCTATCTGTAAGACACATGCACATCTATGTTTGGTGCAGCTCTCCTCACAATAGCAAAAAGCTGGAAGCAACCCAAATGTCCCTCAACCAACGAGTGGATATAGAAAATATGGTACACCTACACAATGGAGTTCTGTGCAGCAGTAAAGAAAGATGACATCATGAACTTTGCAGGTAAATGGATGGAACTAGAAGCCATTATGCTAAGTGAAGTAACACAGCCCCAGAAAACAAACGATGTATGGTGTCCCTCATTTGTGGATGCTAGCACAAAATCCCTAATTGCAAGGCAAACTGAGCAGCGTCTTTGTTATATTTCTTTTTTATATCAAAGCAGCAGTATGGTTAAAAGGTGAATCCATTAATGGGCTTGAGAATTAACCTACCACTTATGTTCAGATTTTTTAATATTGGTATATTGGTGGAGTATATGTATGCATATTTTGAAGTAATACAATTTTTAAATTTTTTATTTTCAAAGCCAATTTTTTATTGAAGCTCTGTATATTTCATACAAAATTTCAAATCAAATCTAGACCTGTGCTTCCCTCCCTGCCCCCCCACTCCACCAGAGCTCATGCATTCTGCCAAACATGTTTTTCATTTTTTTCTCAGTTTCTCTCAAAAGTCTCAGTGCAGAAGTTTACTGTTTTGAACAGAAGTTCACCATTTCAGTCAGTTCTTTGACTCAGTCTTTCTGTTGTTGTTGTTGTTGTTGTTGTTATTGTTATTCCTTCCAATATGCATCACTCCAAAATATGCACGTATGCATGCCACATATATCATAACTTTTAGCATCTTCAGCTTATGATTTTTTCCTTTATTAGGCTGAAAGATGTCATATTTGAAGGCTCCTCCTTGGCAAGCCCAAACCACCATCAGTTCTGCCCTTGTGTTCCACACTGGGGTTTTCCCTTCCCATGGTCAACAAATGAGGTCCAGTAAGCACCGCGTCCTGTCTTGATCTTCCTGTACTGGTCTCCATGATACACCCTGGGTAGTCCAACAATGGCAGTCTGTACTCTGAAGAGGCTGAAACCCCAGTAGTAGCTCAGTCCACAAGCTCGATGTCTCAGCAGTCCCTATCTGGCACTGAAGGTTTAGAGGATTCTTGGAAAGACATGAGTCTTCAACCATATTGGAAGGTTGAAAAGCTGTGTCTCACATCTTTGAAAGATGGCAAAAGCAGTGGCAGTCAAAGGGTAGCTGCACTTGCCAGTAAAACAGGCAAAACAATTGTGCTTTTTTTTTTTTTTAACATTTTGTCTTTACTAAAATCTCAAGTTTTATACATGAAGTACAATTTCTCAGGCCTTACTATTTATTTTTTTCTAGTTATACTTTCCTTTTGGATGCTTAAGGCCACACGGGCCAGATTAACAAAGGTTTTTGTTTTCTCAAAGTCACTTGAGGATTTGTTCCTCAGGGGTCACTCGGGTATTTTGGGGGGGAGGGGCTTGGGAGCCCCTGGCTCCTTTCGGCTTTTCATTTACTAGTTCCATCCACTGAAGGACAAAATCAGGTCTTTCTAAACCAGGTTAACCTTTTTGAAGCACGAACAGACTTTCCTCTTTATAGACTGGACACTGGCTGAAGACCCAGTAGTGGATCTCCAAGACCTCCCTGCACAGGAAGACTGGTGACTCGAATTTGCTGGGCATTTCAAGAGATGCCCCCATGCATAGTCCCCTGGGACTTAGTTGACTTCTGAGGGCAAGGAACAAAGTTATCCCTTAAGACCCTTGCCAAATTGGTATGGGCATTAAGTATGGTCGGTAAGCATCAGGAAAGGGTACATTACACTAACCTGATACTTTTAACTACTATGTAATATTTTAGAAAAGGCTTGGACAAAAGCTCAAGCAGCCCTGTATAAGAAATACTACGCTCTGTGAGTTCAAGGCCAGTCTGGTCTACAGAGCAAGTTCCAGGACAGCTGGGGCTACAGGGAGACCCTGTCTCAAAAAGACCAAAAAAAAAAAAAAAAAAAAAAAAAGAGAATACTATGCAGCACTCCCATAAAATAAATATTGTGGTTACATATAATGTCATGACAAACTAGTTTTTCCTCATTCCTTTGATCTTATATTACTTTAAAATATGAATACCTAATCTCCACCCATATACCAAAAATTCCTAACTCTGAAAATAAATGATAGCTTAGTTCTAGAACCTGTTAAGGGATTCACAGTATAAGAGCACAGTTGTTTTTAGATCACGAGGAACATAACATTAACGTTGCTCAGTTTGCCTTACAACTAGGTAATTGGCATTAGCATCCACAGATGAAGGATAATATTTGCCGTTTGGTTTTCTGGGACTGTGTTACTTCAGTTAACATATCTTCTAGTTCCGTCCATTTACCTGCAAAGTTCATGATGTCATCTTTCTTTACCATAGCATAGAACTCCATTGTATAGATGTACCACATTTTCTCTATCCACTCATCAGTTGAGGGGCACATGGGTTGGTTGCAGCTCTTTTCTGTGCTTCAGGTGCTCCTGGGAAACCTCTGATTCAAGCTCTGTGCAGAAGTCCTGAAGTAATGTACAATTAAAGGGGAAAAAGTAGCAAAAAAAGACTGAGAGTAAAATGCAAGACATGTATGGCAGAATGCAACAACAGGGGTGTCTTGGGGACATGGAAAGGGGAATGTGTTTAAATTGAAGTGAGAGATGATGTATGAAATATGCAAAATGTCAATAAAAAAAGAATTATCCAGAACTTGATGATTAAGTGGATGTGAGAGGAATCTCTGAGACAATCAAGGAGAAATTAATAATGTGTAGTTTCTACATTCACAAACAGCAATATGAAGCTTATCATGGGGCTGAAAAATATAAATTTGTGAGAAATTATTAAAAAGAGTATGGATTGGGGAGGAGGACAAGTGTGAGATGTTACAGTGGAAGAGAGAGAGAGAGAGAGAATATGAGGAAAGAAGCATGCCATGTCATGATAGAAAAATGAACAAAAATTTCAGGTCCAAAGAGTGAAAATGATTTGAGGGGGATAGGGGCATAGGTATTGTTGTTCCAGTAAGTCCTAAAGACCATGGGACTGGAGAAGTGTTTCAGCATGTAAAAGCACTGGCTGATCTTTTGGAGGACCTAGGTTTGTTTCCCAACCTCCACATGGCATCTGACAATTGTTTTGGACCTACCAGTTCCAGCAGATCTGAAACCCATGTCTGACCTCCCAGCATGTAGATATAGTATAAGATATTATATATATATAGATAGATATATATGCAAACCACTCATACATGCAAAATAATTATAAATTTAAAAAGAACTAAAGGCTATCTGGTGATTTTGTCGGTTTCTTTATTTTTTTCTTTTCGAGACAGGGTCTCCCTGTATCCCTGGCTGTCCTGGAACTCACTCTGTAGACCAGGCTGGCCTTGAAATCACAAAGATCTGCCTGCCTCTGCCTCCCGAGTGTTAGGATTAAAGGCGTGTGCCACCACACCTGGCTTAAACGATACTGTTGTTTTTTTCTTTAATTTATTTATGTGTATGAATGTACTGTCTGCATGTAGGTTTGTGTACTCGTGTTGTGCAATCCCATGGAGGTCAGAAGAGGGCATCGGATTCCCCTGGAACTGGAGTTAAAGACAATTCTCAGCTGCCATGTGGGTGCTGGGGATCAAACCTGGGTCCTCTGCAAGAGCAGTCAGCACTCTTAACCACTAGGCCATCTCTCCAGCCCGATTTTGTCAGTTTCTAACTCACTTAGGGCCTCATGTAAATCTGGGAAAGAATTAGATGTCAGAATGGGAAGGCTTGACACAAAAAGCATTAACTTTCTCAAAGTTTATTTTTCTTCTACCTTTCCTCGTACCTTGCCTGTGTGTGTAATTTATCCGGATGGTTCAAAAATGAATGACTACCCTTCTCCAGTTTACCTCTCACTCTTCCATTGGCCTACTTTGATGAAATCCTAGACACGAGTAATAATACTAATCTTATATGACTATGCATTCACCTCTTAAGGAATACCTTGTAAACCCTTTAAAATTACTCCCTCTCAACAGATTGTAGGGGAATGAATTTGCCTTGGCACTGTCGTTATCTTGCACACCTTCACATAGGATGTATAAGCAAAGATAAACTACAGAGTAGCCTATCTCTGTGTCATGTATCTTCTGGCCCCTTGGATTTGATGTCATCATATAGGACTAGGGACAAGGGGATCTGAAACCATGCTGATCTTGCATTGCTATCCATTTAAAGATACTAGTTTTCTAAAATCATTCGTGTCTGTTATATCCATACTGATTGAATCTATAGAAGTTTGACAAATCAAATTAGCAGCTGTCTCCATGCTGGAGATTAGGTACTATTTGACCAGTTGACATAGATCTGATCTATGAAGTCTGTGACTATTCGCCAAGGGAGTGAATTTTACTGACTCCTTGCCTTAATAAACTAGGCCACCCCATTGAGGCCTAGGAAACTAGTAATAGCAGTGGCAGTAGCAGCTCAGTTTCATATTTGAAAAGACTACAATTTTCCTAATGTCTAGATGACCCTTAGATTATTCTGTAATTGGAGCTGGAGAGATGACTCAGTGGTTAAGAGCACTGGCTGCATTTGCAGAGGACCTAGGATTGTTTTCCAGTACCCACACAGCAGCTCACTACCATCTGTAACTCCAGTTACAGTGATTCTGACTTTTTCTTCTGGTCTCCACATGCATGCATGTGGTGCACATAGATTCATGCAGGCAAAACAAGCATACATGTCAAATAAAAAGAAGTAATGAAAGCCTCACCCACTGTACTATCAATGGAACTTTGACTGCAATCTCAATATAGTAGTAATAGAGTAATGAAATGCTATTTTTCTTACTGGGATACTTAAAACTTTAACCATTGAACAGCAATAATGAGGTTGCCTCCCATGATCATAACTATCAGCAGAAATCAATTAGAGAGCATAAATAGTAAACACTTATACCCACGCCAGCCAGGGAAATATTCACAGAAGCACCTAGGACAGTGATAAGAAGCCCCAAATTCAGGTGTCAATGAGGTCTATGTGGAGCACTTGAACTTTTACCACATCTGGGTGACAGAAGGTGTCTCTCTTCCCTTGCTGGAACAATGTTGCATAAAGCCAACTAACTCCAAATCTCCAAATCTCCAAAATTTCATAACTTAGTACCCCAAATATCTAGCTTCAAACTAAATACCTTTCTTAACAACAACAACAACAACAAAACCCAGAAAGGCTTCAAACTGAATGAAAAAAAAATCAATAGATGCCAACAGCATTAGACAGAAATGTCAAAATTATTTGACAGTAATAAAAGTAGATTAATCTTACTAGGGTCTGAGGAAGGGACAAATGGAGTGCAATTTTTTTTTCAAAATTTTAATTTTTTTCTTAGTCTATTTGAGTGTTTTGCCTGCATGTATGTAAGTCCACTCATGTCATGCAATGTCCATGGAGGACAGAAGAGGATACCAGATCTTCTGGAACTAGACAGTTGTTAGCTTCCATGTGAGTGCTGAAAACCAAACCCAGGTCCCATGCAAGAGTGGCCAGTGCTCTTAACCTTTGAAACACACATGTGGGAAAGAAAGAACTGACTCCTGCAAGTTGTGCTCTGACCTTCACACTCACACCTGGTATGCACATGTGTACTTACACACAAAAATGAGCTCTAAATAAATGAATTTAAAAATAATTTTAAAAACTATGGATAAATGAAATTCTAAATGTTCAGCTAACACAGAGGAAGATGAAAAGATAAATGAAATAATGAACAAATAATTAAAATAAAATGGCTGTCTTAAGCTCTGATATATGCATAATTAAATGGATCTAAGGACACTAATTTTAAAAAGTGCAAGATGAATTAAAAAACACAACCCAAAATTATTAGTGACGTTGAGCACTTTTTAACATCTTTCTCAGCCATCTTTACTTCTTCATTCATGAAGTCTCTATTCAGCTCTTTACTCCACTTTTGATTGGGTTATTTGTTTTCTTGCTCCTTTGTTTTTTGGGTAATTTATATATTCTGGATGTTAATCCTCTGTCAGAGGTATCACACTGGTGAAGCTTTCCTCCCACTCTGTGGGTTTTCTCTCCACTTCTTTGATTGTTTCTTTTTTTTATCTTTTATTGAAGTTTTGTGCATTTCATACATCACTTCTCAGTTCAATCCAGACTCATTTCCCCCTCCATGCCCCCAGCCCCTCCCACATTCATGCAATCTGCCATACATGTCCTGTTTCCCCTTCTGAGTCTTTTCAAAGTTTTTCAAAGCAGAAGATTATTTTGGGGAGGGGGGGAAGAACTCTACTGCTTTAGTCAGCTACTTGTGCCATTTCTTTTGTTGTTGTTCCCTCCAATCCATATTGTTTCACCATATGCATTTATGTATGTCACACATGTACTAAAATCATGTCATCTGAAAATAAACTATATGTTATTTCCAAATCACATTTCAGGATCCACATTTTTCCATTTTAATTTTATATTGTTCTAAAATATGCAAACATGCCCTCCACCTTTATACCAAAATTATAAAGTCTGAAAATAAGTAGTACATTAATTCTAGAGCCCGTTAAAGGTGTCACATTCTAAAAGCACAGTTGCTTTTAGATAAAGAGAAATATAACATTAATGTTACCTTACTTGATGCTAGCAGCCACAAATGAGGGATATCATTTGTCCTTTGTTTTTCTGGGACTGTGTTTGTTTTTCTGGAAATGTTCACTTAGCATAATATCTTCTAGTTCCATCCGTTTATCTGCAAAGTTCATGATGTCATCTTTCTTTACTGCTGCATAGAACTCCATTGTGCAGATGTACCACTTTTTCTCTATCTACTCCTTGGTTGAGGGGCACTTGGGTTGCTTCCAACTCTTTGCTATTGTGAAGAGAGCTGCAATAAACATGGCTGTGCATGTATCTCTGTGGTAGGATGAGTGGTATAACTGGGTCAGGTGGTAGGCTCATTTTGAGTCTTTTAAGGATTTTCCACACTGCTTTTCATAGTGGTTGTATGAGTTTACATTCGCACCAGCAGTGGATGAGTGTTCCCCTTTCCCCACAACCTCTCCAGTATTTGGTATCATTTGTTTTCTTGATCCTAGCCAGTCTTATTGGAGTGAGGTGATATCTTTTTTTAATTTTATTCATTTTTGTATGTGTATGAATGTACTGTGTGAATATAGATTGGTGCACCCATGTTGTGCAATGCCATGGAGGTCAGAAGAGGGTGCTGGATTCCCCTGGAACTGGAGTTAAAGACAGTTCACAGCCGCCATGTGTGTGCTGGGGATAGAACCTGGGTCCTCTGCAAAAGCAGTTGGTGCTCTTAACCACTAGATCATCTCTCCAGCCCTGAGATGATATTTTAAAGTGGTTTTAATTTGCATTTCCTTAATTATTAATGGTGTTGAACATTTTTAAGATGATTTTCATCCATTTTTACTTCCTCACTGGTGAAGTCTCTGTTCAGCTCTTTACTCCATCTCTTGAGTGGGTCATTTGTTTTCTTTCTCTATACAGAACGTTTTGAATTTAACAAGGTCCCACTTGTCAGCGTCACTAGTAATTAGGGAAATGCAAATTAAAACCACTTTAACATTTCATCTTACCTCAATAAGACTGGCTATGATTAAAAAAAATGATACCAAATGCTGGAGAGGTTGTGGGAAAAGGGGAACACTCTTCCACTGCTGGTGGGAATTAAAACTTATGCAACCTCTATGGAAAGCAATGTGGAGAACTCTTAAAAGACTCAAAATAAAACTACCACCTGACCCAGTCATACCATTCCTGGGTATATACCCACAAGACTTGTCTTATTGCAGAGATAAGTTCACAACCATGTTTATTGGAGTGAAGAGCTGGAAGCAACCCAAGTATCCCTCAACTGAGGAGTGGATAAAGAAGGTGTGGTACAGCTACACAATGGAATTCTATGCAGCAGTAAAAAAAGATGACATCATGAACTTTGCAGGTAAATGGATGGAACTAGAAGCCATTATTCTAAGTGAAGTAACAGTCTCAGAAAAACAAACGATATATGGTGTCCCTCATTTGTGGATGCTAGCACTATTTCTCTTTAAAAAGCAAACTGAATAATTCATTTTTTCCTTTCCTTTTTAGTAAATATAATACCTGATGTTACTCATCAACTTGTTATATAATGTAGGAATGTAAAGTAATATTTTTTCCTTACCTGAATGCAACTCTACTGTCAAAATGTGAATCCCTGAACATGTTTTGGGATTGACCTACAGTTTATTTTTAGAAGTCATAATTTTAATATAGGTGTGCCATATATGTAGACATGTTTTGGAGTAAAACAATTTGGAAGGAAAAACAACAACAACAACAACAATAAAAGACTGGGTCAAAGAACTGACTGAAACAGTAATCTTCTGCCAAAAACAGTAAATTTCTACATCCAAAAATTCAAAAAAGACTCAGAAAAAGATGAAAGTCAACATATGGCAGAATGCATGAACTCTAGTGGGATGGGGGGGTAGGGAGAGGGGAGTGGGCTTAGATTTGATTAATAAATCTTGTAATGAAATACACAAAACCTCAACAAAAATTTAAAAAGTCTCAAAATGAACTTACCACCTGACCCAGTCATACCACTCCTGGGTATATACTGACAGGACTCATCCTATTGCAGAGATACATGCACAACCAAGTTTATTGCAGCTCTCTTCACAATAGCAAAGAGCTGGAAGCAATCCAAGTGTACCTGAACTAATGAGTGGATAAAAAAAGTGACATATCTACACAATGGAGTTCTATGCAGTGGTAAAGAAGGATAACATCGTGAAATTTGCAGGTAAATGGATGAAACTAGAAGCTGTTATGCTAAGTGAAGTAATGCAGTCCCAGAAAACAAACGGCATGTGGTGTCCCTCATATGTGGATCCTAGCACCAAATATTTATTTGTAAGGTGAACAGTATTTTTTTCTTTTTTAGTAGATGCCACTACAAAAAAGAGTACATTAAAACATACATCAAAAAACATACATCAACTTGCTATTAATCTAGGAATGTAAAGTAATATTTCTTTTTACTTGTGTGTAATTCTATTGTTAAAAAGTGAATCCCTGGGGCTGGAGAGATGGCCTAGTGGTTAAGAGTGCCGACTGCTTTTGCAGAGGACCCGGGTTCGATCCCTAGCACCCACATGGCGGCTGAGAACTGTCTTTAACTCCAGATCCAGGGGAATCTGACACCCTCTTCTGACCTCCGCGGCATTGCATGACATGGGTGCACAAACCTACATGCAGATAGTACATTCATATGCATAAAAAACATAAAAAAATATGTTAAAAAATTTAATCCCTAAACATGCCTTGGATTTAACCTATGGTTTATTTTCAGACATTGTAATTTGGGTGTATGTGTGAGGTGTATACATGCATACTTTGGAGCAACATAAAATTAAAGGGAACAACAACAGTAAAAAGATTCGTTCTAAGAACAGACCAAAACAGTTTGATTTTCTGCTTCCAGTTCAGCTTGAGTTCTTGCCTCGACTTCCCTCAGTGGTGGACTCTGACCTAGAACTCTTATCCAAATAAATCCCTTCCTCCCCTAAATTGCTTTTGGTCAGAGGGTTTTTTTTTTATTTTTATTTTTAATTAACACAACAGAAGTCAAACTGGAGCAGTCCTTATGTTTGGTTTAATCCACTACTCTATAAAAATAGAAAAAATGGAATACAAAATAATCCTGTAAATTTAAGTTTGTAAAGTGAGAAAACATGCCATTCACTTCTCATGCATTTTATTCTTCTGTGCTATATACAATATAATTGAAAAAATCAGCTCCTATAAACTATTCAAGATTGAGAGTTAAGATTAGAAAGGGAAGGAGGGGAGTGAAAAAGAAAATGTTTAAATTACCAAAGTAGCACTTCACTATCAACATATGTAAATGACTATTCATATGAAATAAAATTGGCTTAAAAAAGAAACTTTGCCATTTTGTTTCCCATATATGGATATATACTTTCTATAGGCTGACTGAAAAAAGATTACGGTTTATAGAATCCTCATCTTAACCTATGTGACTATAATTTCTTTTTAAGGACTTTTTTTTTTTTTTTTTTTTTTTTTTGAGAGATGTTCTCATGTAGCCCAGAATGGCTTTTTACTTACTGTATTCAAGAGTTTAGTCTTCAACTCCTAATTTCCCTTACCTTCCAAATGCTGGGAATTACCAGTGTGTGACACTATACCCAGCTCTGTACCTGCAATTTCAACAGACATTGTCAGAATCCTCACATAACAAGAGGAAGGAAAGTTCCGAAAGTCATTGCAGTTATTTTTGTCAGCTGACCTGGATCTCACTCTGTAGACAGGGCTGGTCTTGAACTCACAGAGATCCACCTACCTCTGCCTCCGGAGTGCTAGGAGTAAAGGCATGTGCCACCACGCCTTGAAAGTCTTCTTTTTTATTTTATTTATTTAAATTTTTTTGGTCTTTGTGAGACAGAGTTTCCCTGTAGCTCCAGCTGTCCTGGAACTCACTATGTAGACCAGGCTGGCCTTGAACTCACAGAGATCTGCCTGCCTCTGCCTCCCAAGTTTTGGGATTACAGGCATGGGCCACCACATCTGGCTTTTTTTGTTATCTGTTAATTTTTAAAAATTTTATGTTATATGCATTTCATAAATAAATTTTCAGCTAGTTTTAATCACCTTTGTACCGATTCTCCCTTGGCCCCATCCTCCAGTCCCCCTCCCCACCTCCGAATTCACATCTGTCATTTGTGCTAGAGTCCATTGCACCAAATTACTCTCCCTGCTCACTCCTCAGTGCCAGCTCATCCCCTGTGCTCTAGTGATCCTATCCAGAATCTCTTTTCTAAAGAAGGCCGGGTCTTTCTCATTTGACCACCATCTGCTGCCAGTATTTCCTCAGTCAAGGTTGGGCTCTGCTACCCATTTCTGCAGTTTTGTGTTAAGCTGAGCTTGCATAGGTCTTGTGCATGCTGATACCAATGCTGTAGGTCTTATGAACAGGGTCCCAGGAGCTTGTAGGATTCATTTCCGTATGTTCTTGCACCACATCACTGACTCTTAAAATCTTTCTATCAGATCTTCCACAATGTTCCCTGAGCCCTGGGTGGGTGAAGCTGAATATAGGCAGCCTGACCGTGGAACCACACTCTGTAGACTCCTAATCTTCATGGTTTGGCCATTCAGGCCTTTTTGAGTTCCTGGTCTCCTGTTGAATGGAGGAGTTTCCATAATGAGAGTTAAGAGGTAGTAAAAGGCCTTCTTGGGTTCTTATTCTAAAATGCTTGGGGCTTATGTGTAGAGGTTGCATTGTAGATGTTTCACCTAGGCATGAGCAATTCACAGACCATATCTGTGTGTGTCCAGTTGTAGGACTCTGTACTATTTTCCTCTGGTGTAAAAACAACTTTTTTGAGTGTTGTCTGGGATATTTGTCTGTAAATATAAAGATAATTCTTTTGGAGTTAGTAAAATGTTACCTTAGCCTAGGGATGTGTCAACCTTGGAGAATTGTCTAAGATCTATGCCCTCTCCAGTTGTGTGTATCTGACTCGATTAACAATACACACATGAGTTTCATCCCACTGTGTGGGCTTTAGGCCCAATTGGTTAGCCATTCATTTCCCCCAAGATAGAGGTGCCACTATTCAATGATGTTCCATGCTGTGCTGGTCATTGACATGCATATTTTGTCTTGATGCTGATGTTCAACAATTGATTGATGTTCTCCCTTAGTGGCTTGCACAGTGCTCTCCAAAGCTATGAGAGTTACCCTTCAGGGGAGGTGGCTTCCAGGTCAGATCCAGCTCCATTGCTCAAGATCCAGTCTCCAAAGCATGACCTGTCCTCAGCAATAGAGTCTTACCTTCAGGCTCTGGGAGGTAATTAAAGGCTGTGGCAATAGCCTGTGTAATTTTGGGAGTTTTGTGGACTACTCTGGCCAATGACTCAAAGAAAGGTTTCTCCTGTCTGGTATTGTTTCTTGTTATACAAACATCATCTTTGCATATGGACTCATGTAGAGGTATTGTATGAGTAATTTGTGAATACATTTTTTTACTTATTTTTTTATTGATGCTTTGTGCATTTCATACATCATTTTCCAATTCAGTTCAGGCATATTTCCCCTTCCCTTCCCCCCCACCCCCACCCCATCCCAGATCATGCATTCTGCCATAACTGTCCTGCATCTTTCTCTCAGGTTTTTTTTCATTTTTTAGCTATAAGTGATAATCCACATGAGTAAAGCTCTTCATAAAGCAAAAAAGCAATATTATGCAGAGCTGTTAATGTGCCCAAAACTCCTATACAGCCCGCACCATACAGTCGGGGAGGTGAAGGAGTTACATTAATCCAGTTGATCAATCTATGAGTGTGCCAGATCAATTTGCTATAGTTTCAACCATTTCTGTTTCCACCAATTCTGTTAGTCCTCTTATATTCCTAACCACGCCTCTTCCGCAGATTGTTCCCTAGGCTTAGAAAAGGGGCACAGGTGGATGAGAAGCAAAACAGTCCACTCTCTCTGGAGCTGTTGTCTTGGACTCTGGTCAATTCTGGCTGTTTCCTTTCATGGGCTGACAGTTTGTCCAGGAATAACCTTTCGATCCTACTAATGAAGCACAAACAATTAGATATATAGGTATTTAAATAGCACTTATAGTTATGGTAGGTTACTTTGGTGTAGACACATATGTTTGGATGATATGTTAATCCATGAATTACATTTTTTTCTTATTTTTAGACTGACATGATTCTCTCAGGGTCTTTAAACCAGCAGGGCATTATTTATCTCTCATCTCTTTGTTTATTTATCTACCCCTCCCTCCATGTTTCCTCCATTTAAACTATCCTTATTTCTCCCTTGATCCTGCCAGTCTCTTATGGCTCCACTTATTTTGGGCTACTTTTCCCCCTTTTATCCACACATTTCCTTCTATAACCCTTCCTTTCTTCTCCAGTTAGATACTCTGATTTTATCAATTCCTCCCTTAGTAACATCTGCCACCTAGTAGCCTTCAATAATAGTTATAAAAATTATGTTTATTTTATATGTATGAGTATTTTGCCTGCATATACATAAGTACAACCATGTCTTGCAAAGCCCTCAGAGAAGAGAAGAGGGAATAGGATTCCCTGGAACTATAGTTATGAATGATTGTTAGTCACCATGTGGATGCTGAGAATCAAACCTGTGGATGCTGAGAATCAAACCTATTTCCTCTGGAAGAGCAGCCAGCGCTCTGAACTGCTGAGCCATCTCTCTAACCCCATAACTAACTGTACATTCTTAATGTCATGATTTCCGTTATGCACAATCTGATGGAAAAAGTAAAACAGAACATATGCAATTATTCCCTAGCTGAAAGATGAAGTTGTAATCACTTAGGAAAGATGAGGAAGATCAGGACATGTTGGATTAAATCATTAATCATTTAGCATTTAGTTGAAAAACTCTATTCATATAACAAGACAGATACAGGAGGCTCCTGATTATTCCTCTACCACCATAAAATGTGGAAATGCCTACATACAGATCAAATCTCCAAAAGAAGTCCAGAAACCTTTTTATACTTATAGAATCCTTATACCAGACAACTGAGAAAATGCTCACATCTGAAAGGTGGGAAGAACAGGAGATACACTTGTGCACTGACCCTGAACTGAGCAGAACACTTTTTGTAAAAATATTGCCAGCTTCTTGCTGAGGTGTGAGGGGTTTGTACTATACACACAGTCCCTAACTTTGCAGTCCTTTTGGGAGACAGCATCAGAGGATTTCTATCAAACACAAAGTAAAAGAAGGGATGGTTATGGAGGAGAGCATGCAAACGCTCCCAGAGGCTACAGGTCTTGGATCAGACAAATTTTGAATTTCTCACTGAGAACAGCCTGGCTGCATGCTTTTCCAAAAGTTCTCTTTGGTTTTGGCATATACCAGACAGTATTTAAAGCCTACATAGCAAATAAAGAATAAATTCCTTAGGCCCTGGATATATAAATGGGTCAGTAAAGTGCTTGCTGTGCAAACAGGAGGGCCTGACTTAAGATCTCCAGAACCCACCTAGAAAGCTAAGCTTTGTGGTGCCTGTCTATTATCCCAGTGATGAGGAGGCAGAGACAGGCAGATCCATGAAGTTCATGGGCCAGTCTGTCTAGTCAATGAGTGAACTCCAGAGTGATAGAGAAAGACACAGGACATCAGCCTTTGGCTGAAAACACACACACACACACACACACACACAAACATATTATTTTATGATACGACACTCTGTTGTTTTCCTTCCTCTGATTTTTCCAATAATTCCAAGCCTATAATCTTTGTGTTAAGAAGTAGAGACATCTGTTAGCAAGAAAGGGAGAAATGGTAGTTCTGTACTTTCTTCCTTACCTTACTCATCAGGAGAGAGAGAGAGAGAGAGAGAGAGAGAGAGAATGATGTGTGGGTGGATGGGGGTTGGGTTTTCTCCCCATGTCTAAAAGGCAATAATAGGTCACTCTCTTCCTGGACTTATTTCAGTGATAACTCAAGAACAGAACTCTTTTGCTATAAGGCTATAAGACCTTTGCTTGATTAAGCAGGAGAGTGGGTTCCCCCTACATCTTTTCTCATGGCTTATTATATTAATAAATCCAGATTTCATGACTCTCTTTGAAAGTAGTTTATTCATTCATTGAACACCCCAACTTTTATAGCCTTCACCTAAGAGACTGGTTCTTAAATCAACTGGCTCTGGAAATTGAAAGAACCCTGCACTCCTGAACCCCCTACACAACAGAGTTCCCAAAAAATGACTTTCAGACTTGCAAACATTGAGTAGCAATCTCTCCAGGTTCAAAGTGAGCATTGTGATTAAGTTCTGGCATATATGCCTCATACTCTCTCTTGGCTGTACAGTGGAGTGGCTCTCAATTTCACTTCAAATATACACAAAAGTGGATATGTTAACACCCCAACTTATGCAGAGTATGAAGGTGGATGTTTACTATCACAGCTACACAAGAAGCTGTGGCTGGAAGATTGTGATTTTGAGGCTAGCCTAAGCATTGTAGCATGACTCCATCTTAGAAATAAAAATAGCTCCAGACAGCCGCCCGGAGTCAGTGAAGTGCTGGTGAGGCAAGACAGACCTGCCTTGACCCTTGTGGGGCTTGCCACCCGTCCCCCAGAAGTCCCAGCTCGGACTCCAGACAGCAGCCCAGAGTCAGTGAGGTTCTGGGAAGCAAGGCGGACCCACCTTGACCATTGGGGGCTCGCCACTGACCCCTGGAAATCCCAGCTCTGACTCCAGACAAATGTCCAGAGTGAGTGAGGTGCTGGTGAGGCAAGGCTGACCTGCCTTGACCCTTGGGAGGCTCACCACCCGTACCTGTAAGTCCTAGCTTGGACTCGAGACAGATGCCCAATGTCAGTGAGGTGCAGAGGAGGCAAGGCAGACCAGCCTTGACCTTTGGGGGGCTCGCCACCTGCCCCAGAAGTCCCAGCTCAGACTCCAGACAGGTGCCAGCAGTCAGTGAGGTGCCAGTGAGGCAAAGAGGATCTGCCTTGACCCTTGGGAGCCTATGGCATGCAGGCCAAAGCAGCAACCCAACCCAGCCACCCCACCCCATCCATGTGGAGCTCTGGTGCAGAGGACCTAACAGGCAGGGAGCATTGGTGAGCATAGTCTGTACAGCCAACTTTGAGGTGCCAGAACTCAAAGAAACCAATAAACAGACAAATCCACATGCCAAAGACACAAAGAAAAAAACAACATGGGAAAAGCTCATAATAAATCCACACCAAACTCTACCAACCGTACAGAATATCCCTACAATGAGATCTCTGAGGAAAGAAGCCAAGACACCAAACTGAGAAGAACAACTGTAGACATATTCAAAGAAATTAGAAAAATAAGGGAAGAGAATGAAAAATTCAAGAAGGATTTACAGGGAGATAATGACAATCAGTGGAAAGAACTAAGGGGAGATATTGAAAAACTCAAGAAGGACCTAGGGGGAGAAAATGACAAACTCCAGAAGGAAGTTGAAATGCTGAAAAGATCCCAGGCCAAAATAAAAAAAAAAAAAAGAAAATGACCAACAAACCAAGGAGCTACAAGATAGGAATGACAGGCTCCAGACGGAAGTGGAAAATCTAGAGAAATCACAGGATGAAATGAAAAAGGATATTGAATATTCATCCAACCAACAGGAAAGGATGATGTCCTAGTTTATCTTCCATTGCTGTGACAAAACACTGACCGACACCAACTTGGGGAGGAAAGGGTTTATTCAGCTTACATCTCCCAGGTCACAGTTCATCACTTAGGGAGCCCAAGGCAGGAACCTGGAGGCAGGAGCTGAAGCACAGGCCATGGAGGAATGCTGCTCACTGGCTTGCTCACTGCTCATGCCCAGCCTGCCTTCTTATACCGTACACAACCACCAGCAGGGTGGCACTACTCATTGTGGGCTGGGCCCCCCGCCCCAACTGCTCGACCATCAAGACAATACTCCACAGATGTGGCCACAGGCCAATCCAATGGAGCCAATTGCCCAATCGAGGCTCCCTCAACCCAGGTGTGTCAAGTTGACACCAAAGCTATCCAGCACAATTGGACCCCTTGTCACTTTGACACACAAACACATCACTTTAAACCACAACCTTTCCAGTTCTTATCCCCAAAAATGATGTTAACATGAATCACACCTAAGACAGTACAACCTCAAAACGCCTCACAAGTCCTTAAAAATGTCAAACACTAAAATTCACAGTCCGTTAAAAGTCTCTTAACTTGGGGCTGTAAATCCAAACAAGTACTGTCACTTATTTCAAAGGGAAGAATCAGGCACTCTCAAAACAAAACCTAAGAATCCAGCAAAAGTAAGCTCAAGGCTGAGACAAGCTGGGATTCACTCACGGTCTTCTTGGGCTCCAAGGGTCTCAGCAGCTCCCCTCAATCCGACTCTGCTCCGGGCACACTATCTCGCCAGGCCCAGGCCGACTACATTGCAAACACCTGTGCTGGCTCTTGGTGGTCGTTCCCAGGGTACTGGCATCTCCAAAGAAGCTGGGGGTCGATACTGAAACTGAGGGCAGCACCTTCACCAATGGTCTCTTTCTGACTCTCCTGGTGCAAAGCCTACTTCTCTCGCCAAGGTGACCACCTGCAGATCCTGGGGTCTTCATTGCAACCGAGGTGCACTTCCACCATGGTCTTTTTCCTGACCTTCACAGGGCCAAGCCTCGGCTTGCTCTCAGTGACCCCCCTCAAATATCAACAAACCGGAAACCGGACATAGGAGACTACTTACACGTTACAAAAGTCCTGCTTCCTTCGGCTCAGGATGGAGGCCAGGCCCTTTCTGGACACAGCTTCTGTTGGGCTGACCTTGAAGATATTCTCGCCGACAGATTTCACCACAGTGCATTCCGGTCTCCTGTTACTAAACAGCGTGATTTTTCATCCAGAACCCCAGCTTAACAGCATCATTGTCCCAGTACAACAAAGTATTCACTTCAGTGTCTGGCCTCTTGTTACTTACAACGCTGATTCTTCACCCCAGCTGACCGAACCCACAGATAACAGTCCTGATGATCTCTGCTCCCCTTTGAAACTAGAAACGCAGCAAGCCAGGCCCCATCTTCTACAACTTCACGTTCAGCAAACTGTTCCAAGTTCCACACAACGTCTTTAGGCATTCAACATGAGTTTCTAGCCCAAAGTTCCATCAACACTCCACAATCCTCCCCAAAACACCAAGGTCCACTCCTGTCACAGCAATACCCCCACTCGTCTGGTACCAATTTTCTGTCCTAGTTTATCTTCCATTGCTGTGACAAAACACTGACCGACACCAACTTGGGGAGGAAAGGGTTTATTCAGCTTACATCTCCCGGGTCACAGTTCATCACTTAGGGAGCCCAAGGCAGGAACCTGGAGGCAGGAGCTGAAGCACAGGCCATGGAGGAATGCTGCTCACTGGCTTGCTCACTGCTCATGCCCAGCCTGCCTTCTTATACCGTACACAACCACCAGCAGGGTGGCACTACTCATTGTGGGCTGGGCCCCCCGCCCCAACTGCTCGACCATCAAGACAATACTCCACAGATGTGGCCACAGGCCAATCCAATGGAGCCAATTGCCCAATCGAGGCTCCCTCAACCCAGGTGTGTCAAGTTGACACCAAAGCTATCCAGCACAGATGAGAAAAAGCCTCAGAAGCAAAATAAAAGAAGCAGAAAAGAGAATATCAGACCTTCAGGATAATAGGGAGCAACTAGAAACTTCACGTAAAGATTATGAAAAATTTTAAAAAAACACAAGAGTGGAACAACCAGGATAATAGGAGAAAATTTCCCCAAACTGAAAAAAGACAAACCTATACATATACAAGAAGCACAAAGAAGACCAAATAGACAGGACCAGAAAAGAAATTCCCCACGCCATATAATTGTTAAAACACTAGATGCTCAAAACAAAGACAAAATATTGAAAGCCACAAGAGAAAAACAACAAGTTACATATAAGGGGAAACCCATCAGAATCACAGCTGATATCTCAGTCCAAGCGATGAAAGCTAGAAGAATGTGGACAAAAATATTCCCAGTACTAAACAACTTTAGATGCCAACTCAGACTACTATAGCCAGCAAAAATGTTCAATTATAGTTGAAGAAGAAAGAAGAATCTTTCAGGACATGAATAAGATGAAACAATACATGTCTAAAAAACCAACACCAGAAAATCCTTGAAGCAATCCAAAGAACAGATGAAAGAAGGAACTATCCCTAAGCAATTAGAGAAAGCAACAAAATCATAACAGAGTAAATATAAACCTAGACCAAGAATGCAAATAAAAAATAAGGTAACAGGAAGCAACATACACCTCTCAGTAATATCCTTAAATACTAATGGTCTAAACTCCCCAATCAAAAGGTATAGACCGGGAGAATGGATTAGGAAACTGAACCCTTCTATACGCTGTCTACAAGAAACCCATCTCACCCTCAAAGACAGACACCACCTTAGAGTGAAAGGATGGAAATATATTCCAAGCAAATGGTACCAAGAAACAAGCTGGAGTGACTATTCTAGTATCAGACAAAATAGATCTCAAAGTAAAATTAATCAGAAGAGACAAAGAGGGCCATTACATCCTTGTCAAAGGAACAATGATCCATGAAGACTTCACAGTCCTAAATGTCTATGCACCAAACTCTGGTGCACCTAACTTTATAAACGCAACTCTGAAGAACCTCAAGACAGACATTAATCCTAACACACTAATACTGGGGGACTTCAACAACACACTGAGCCCCTTGGATAGATCAACAGGACAAAAAAATAAAGAGAGAGACATCAGAACTGAACAATACAATACACCAAATGGATCTCAAAGACATCTACAGAATATTCCACCTAAATACCAGAGAATATGCTTTCTATTCAGCACCTCATGGAACATTCTCCAAAATCGACCACATACTGGGGTACAGAAGGAACCTCAACAAATACAAAAGGATAGAAATTATTCCATGCATTCTATCAGACCACAGTAGAATAAAGCTAAATATGAATGCCAGAATAAACACAACTAGCTATAAGAAAACATGGAGACTAAAAAACACATTCCTGAAAAACGAATGAGTCAAGGAAGAAACAGAGTGAAATGAAAGTATTCATGGAACTGAATGAAAAAGACAATACAACACAACAAAACCTGTGGGATACTTTAAAAGCAGTCTTGAGAGGGAAATTTATAGCCCTAAGTGCCCACATCAAAAAACCAGAAAGGGAACAAATAAACGATCTAACACTGCAACTAAAAACACTTGAGAGACAACAGCAAATGAACCCTAAATCCAACAGACAGGAAGAAATAACAAAAATCAGAGCAGAAATCAATGAAATAGAAACAAAGAAAACAATACATAAGATCAACGAATTCAAAAGCTGGTTCTTTGGAAAAATAAACAAAATAGACAGACCTCCTCTAGCCCTCTTAACAAGAAAGAGAGAGAGAGAGAGAGAGAGAGAGAGAGAGAGAGAGAGAGAGAAACTCCAAATCAACAGTACTCTTGATGAAAGGGGAAACATCACAACAGACAAAGGAAAGATCCAGACAATCATATGGGAATACTTCAAAAATCTATACTCCACTAAATTTGAAAAGCTACGAGAAATCGATGAATATATGAAATCCTGGGACTCTATAAAGCTAGACGAAGAGACTGACAGTTTAAACAGACCCATAATATTTGAGGAAATTGAAGATGTAATTAAGAACCTCCGAAGTAAAAAAAGCCCTAGTCCAGATGGTTTCACAGCAGAATTCTATAAAACATTTAAAGAGATCCTACAACCACTGCTACTCAAACTTTTTAGAAGGATGCAAACAGAGGGAATTCTCCCAAACTCCTTCTATGAAGCCAGCATCACTCTAATACCAAAATCAGGCAAAGATGCAAGCAAAACAGAAAGCTATGGACCCATCTCATTAATGAACATAGATGCAAAAATTCTCAACAAAATATTTGCAAATCTCATGCAGACCAACATCAAAAAGATCACCCATCATGATCAAGTCAGATTCATACCAGAGATGCAGGGATGGTTCAACATATGTAAGTCAATACATATAAAACACATAAATGGACAGAAAGACAAAAACCACACGATCATCTCAATTGATGCAGAAAAAGCCTTTGACAAGATACAGCATCCCTTCATGTTTAAAGTTCCAGAGGGAATAGGACTGAAAGGAACATTCCTCTACAAGATCAAAGTCATATATAGCAAACCCACTGCCAACATCATCCTAAACATGAAAAATTGGAACCATTTCCCCTAAAGACAGGAACCCTACAAGGCTACCCCTCATCTCCACTCCTCTTCAAAATAGTGCTGGAAACACTTGCTAAGGCAATAAGAAAAGAGAAGGAAATTAAAGGAGTACTAATCGGAAAAGAAGAAGTAAATCTCTCCCTTTTTGCAGATGATATGATAGTTTACCTAAACAATGCTAAAAACTCTACCAGAAAACTTCTAGAAATGATTAAGAGTTTTAGTAAAGTGTCAGGCTACAAAATTAACCTAGAAAAATCAGTAGCCTTTCTTTACATCAACAATAAACAAGTGGAGAAGGAGTATAAGAAGATCTTCCCACTCACAACAGCCTCAAAAACAATAAGATACCTGGGAACAAACCTAACCAAAGATACTAAAGACCTCTACAACAAAAATTTGAAACCTCAGAAGAAGGAGATTGAAAATGACATCAAAAGATGGAAAGATCTCCCATGCTCATGGATTGGAAAAAATTAATACAGTAAAAATGTCCATTTTCCCCAAATTGATATACAGATTCAATGCAATCCCAATCAAAATCCCGTTGAGCTTCTTCCCAGACTTGGAAAAAAATCCTTCAATTCATATGGAAAAAACAAAAGACCCTGAATAGCTAAAGCAACCCTGAGTGAAAATGCAATACAGTGGAGATTGCCCCGCCAGACTTCAAACTATATTACAGGGCCATAGTCATAAAGACAGCCTTGTATTGGCACAAAAAAAGACCCCTTGTCCAATGGAACAAAATTGAAGATCCAAACTTGAGCGCATACAATTTCAGCCACCTCATATTTTTACAAAGGTGCAAAAGAAACCCTCAATGGAGGAAGGATAGCATCTTCAGCAAATGGTGCTGGCAAAATTGGATCATTTGCAGAAGAACAAAATTAAACCCATATCTCTCACTCTGTACAAAAATCAACTCCAAGTGGATTAAAGATCTCTGAAGGTGATAGAAGAAAAAAGTTGGCAACAACCTACAAAACATAGACATAGGAAAAGATTTTCTAAATCAGACAGCAGCTGCACAGAAAGTAAGGTCAACAGTCAACAAATGGGACCTCATAAAACTCAAAAGCTTCTTTTTGCCTGCAAACTGGGATACCTGCAAGAAGAGAGGTGGTAAGGCCCTGCTGTCAAAGATCTGGTATAAGCATGGGAAAGATGTTTTCAACTATACAGTTGGTCTCTGGAATGCCAGAGAGTGTTTCCAAAGGCCACTAAATCAATAAAACAAATATTGGTCTCCTTGAGTCAAGCAAGACTCCTCTGTCAGCATCAGCTACACCTTACCTGCCTGGAAATACTGTGCAGCAGTGGCAGCCATATGTCTGTATATCCCAAATCTAATTGGCTATTAGCTCTTTCCTTGGAGGAATAATTCATGGCTGATGCCACAAGCTTACATCCTCTAATGGTTAGGAGATGTTATAAACCACAGGAAGACCCTGTCATACTTAACAGAAGAAAATGTAATTCATGGATTAACATACCATCAAAACATCTGTGCCTATACCAATGTAACCTACCATAATAATTAGTACTGTTTAAATGCCTGTATATCTAATTGTTTGTGCTTCATCAGTAGGAGTAAAAGGTTGTTCCTGGATAATCTTCCAACCCATGAAAGGAAACAGCCTGAACTGATCAGAGTCCAAAACAACATATCCAGAGAAAGTAGACTGTTTTGCTTCTTGCCCACTTGTTCTCCTTTTCTAAAGCCTAGGAAACAATCTGTGAAAGAGGGGGTGTGGTAGAATGTAAGGGCTGTGATTGGGGTGAATTATGAAACTACGGAAATATAGACTGGACTCTTATTTGATCAACATGATTGTACATACAAGCCCCTCCACCTGGACAATGGGAGCCTTGGGCTGTATAAGTTTGGGCATAGCTGCTTGCAAATTGGTTTTATGTGAAGGATGCTTGTTTTCATTAATTATTGCTTATTATTTTAAAAAATCAAATAAGAAAACACAAAAGCTTCTGTACAGCAAAAAAAAAAAAAAAAAACAATCAAGGAAGTGAAGACAAAACCCACAGAGTGGGAGGAAATCATTACCAGTGACACATCTGACAGAACATTAATGTTAAGAATATATAAACTACTCAAAAACAAAGAAGAAGACAAATGACCTACTCAAAATTTGGAGTAAAGAGCTGAACAGAGACTTCACCAGTGAGGAATTAAACATGGCTGAGAAACATCTTAAAAAGTGTTCAACATCATTAATAATTAAGGAAATGCAAATTAAAACCACTCTCAGATATCATCTTACTCCAATACGACTAGCTAAGATCAAGGAAACAAAAGACAACAGATGCTGGAGAGGTTGTGGGGAAAGGGGAACACTCATCCACTGCTGGTAGGAATATAACCTTGTACAACCACTATGGAAAGCAGTGTGGAGGACCCTTAAAAGACTCGGAATGAGCCTACCACCTGACCCAGTCATACAACTCCTGGGTATATACCCCAAAGACTCATCCTACCGCAAATTATGTGCACATCCATGTTTATTGCAGCTCTCTTCACAATAGAAAAGAGCTGGAACCAACCCAAATGCCCCTCAACAGACGAGTGGATGACAAAAATGTGGTACATCTACACAATTGAGTACTACTCAGCAGTAAAGAGAGATGGTATTATGAACTTTGCAGATAAATGGATGGAGCTCGAAGCCATTATGCTGAGTGAAGTAACACAGTCCCAGAAAGACACAGGGAGAATTGTTTCCCTCATTTGTGGATGCTAACACCAAATCCCCCAGATGAAAGGCAAGTTGAATAACATTATTTTTATATTTCTGTTTATCTGAAAGCAGCTATGTTGTTATAATATGAATCTCTCAACGGGCTCTAGAATCCACCCACAAATTATTTTCAGATTCTGTAATTACTGTATATGAGCAGACAGTATGTATCCATATTTTAGAGTAATATAAAATCAATGGAGGAAAATGTGAATTCCTAAGCATAAAAAAAAAAAGACTGAGAGAATGATGCAGGACAGTTATGGAGAATGCATGATCTGGGGTGGGGTGGGGGAAGGGAAAGGGGAATATGCCTGAACTGAGTTGAAAAATGATGTGTGAAATACACAAGACATCAAGCAATCAATAAAAATATACTTCTGTTAAAAGAAAAAAAGAAATAAAAATAGAATACACACACACACACACACACACACACACACACACACAAACCCATAAGACCTCAAGTCTTCCACTACATGTCTTCCATTGTCTTTTCTTCTACTGATCTCAAGGCAACGGAGCTAATTGACACTTTCAACTTTGAAGAGGGTACAGTAAGAGAAAAGACAACAAGTTAGATAAGCACAAAGTACCTATTTAGCACCTGGGTGTTCTGGCTGATTAGGAGTAACGTTCCTTATATGATACCATTCTAATGGACTACAAGGGCGATTCTTTTATGTAATGTGCAGAAACTAATAAGGAGTTAAGGAAAATTAATGAATAAGGGAAATATTACAAAAAATAGAACAATATGTATTTAATTTTTATTTTATGTGTAAGAGTGCATTGTCTACATGTATGTAAGTGCACCTGTGTCATGCAATGCTCGTGGAGGTCAGAAGAAGGTGTCAGATATCCTGGAATTGGAGTTACAGAAGGTTGTTAGCCACCATGTGGGTGCTGGGAATGGAACTTGGGTCCTCTGCAAGAGCAATCAGTGCTCTTAACGCTGAGCCATCTCTCCAGCCCCAGAACAAGTTTCATTTTTATAAGTCAACGCTAATGAAACAGAAATACATATTTTATCTCACAGATAATTCAAAAGGACACATAGCAATCCTCACTGCTATAAGGAGATTTTCACATGAACAGATTGATAACTTCAATAAAAAGACAGTATTATTAAAAAGCACCAAATATAAATCATGTGAAAACCACATCTGGACTAAAATGTTTAATAGAGGGGTCCAACAGCAGGCCAAATCAAGCAAAAGAAGGGATTAAGAAATTTGAAAACAGCAACTAAATATTATTGATTCTGAAGAAAGTATGAAATAAAAACAGTGAAGACATTAAGAGGCTTATGGCACAGCACATATACATATATGTAGGTATACATATACATATATGTAGGTATATATTGTTTTCAGAGTATCAGAAGGAAAAGAAAAAAAGATTAAAAAAGATTAAAAAATAATTCAAATAAATAGTGGCAGACCTCCCCAACAGCTATCACATTTCTCTATTATTGAGCAGATTTTGACAATGACTTAACCGATTCATGGCAAAGAGACTGGAATGACAATGATTGGTTTAGATGGGCTCCCTGAAGGACAGGACATGTCTAGTTCCTGAAGTAGGCCATGACTGGATTATGAATGGATCATGAAAACAGGAAGAATTGTTTTTAGTTTCTTTTTGTTGCCTAAATGATTTGTCTAGGTCTTTCAAGACTGTGTTGAACAGAAGCATTGAAAGTAGATACTTTTGATCCTAAAGTATTTCACCTTTTTTGCCATTGAGTATATTGGCTGTGGACCTTTCATACATAACCTTTATTATGCTAATATAAGGTTTTTCTATATTTTTAGTTTTCTATATGAATAAAGGTTGAATTTTGTAAAATGGTTCTCTCATCTATTGAAATGAGCATGTACTTTTTCCTCCAAATTTTATCAGTCTGATACATCATTTATCGATGTATGGATTGACAATGATTAAAACATATCTGGAATAAATCCCAAATGACCATGGTAAATAATATTTAGAATGTGGTATGAAATTAGCTTTGATAATAGTTTATGGATGGGTTTTGCATTTGTGTCAAATAGAAACACTAGACAATAGTTTTCTTTGTCAGTTTTGATATCAGAGTATTTCAGCATTTCTGACCTCACAAAATGAGTGGGAAATATTTTTAACTTCCTGGAAGAGTTTGAAAAGGACTGGTAATAGCTTTTTAAATGTTTGCTGAATTTCAGCATTAAAGCAGTGAAGCTGTAGGTTTTTCATTAATGGGAGACTTTTAAATTATTGTTTCTGTCTTCTTTTTGTTATTTTTCTGTTCTGAATTTCTTTTTCTTCCTGATTCATTCTTGGTAAATTGTCTGTTTCTAGGAATTTACCCATCTATTTTATTTCTAGTTTATCCAAGTTTTTGGTTTATAGTTCTAATCTTAACCCAGGAACAAATTTCAGAGTGAGTGGCCCAAAGAGAGGGAAACATATGGGCAATTTTCACATAGCCTAAGCAGCTACATGTCCAATAACAATGCTTTTTGCTATAGAAAAATACCCCCCTACACACAAATGGAATAGAACAGAAAGGATAAGAATAAAACGAAGTATTTAGTCAGCTGATTTTTGACAAAGTTGCCAAATACAAGCAAAGAGGAAAGAATAGTCTCATCAATAAATTGTGCTGGGAAATCTGGACATCTGTATGCAGAAGAAGCTATAAAATCAACTCCAAATGTATAAAAGAGTTCAGCATAAAGCCTGAAACTATAAAAGTTCTAGACTAAAATGAAGGGTAAAATCTCCATGACATTAGTCTTGGCAATGATTTCTTGGATGAGATTTCCAATAGTACTTGTAACAAAAGCAAAAAGAGACAAATTGAATCCCACCAACCTAAGAATTACTTGCACAGCAAAGAGAACAATTAGAAAAGTGAAGAGACAACTCATGTGCTAAGGGAAAATATTTGCAATTTATCTGATAAAGGGGTAATTTCTAAATATACAAGGAATACAGTAAGTCAATAGTAAGTGGTACTTTTTGGATATGGCTTGAGTGAATACCCCACTTTCATGTGTTCTAGCTTCAGGCACACTTTCATATCCTTGAGGTGTTACCCTAGTAAATAATTGATGAGGTCATATGTTACCACCATTATAAGGGATAAACGTTGACCTCACAGATTAGATATATTCTCTCAAGAGTGGATTGTTATGAAGTAAGTTTAAGTATCTCAGCTCTCTCTTCAACGATGTTACCATGTGATCTCTGCCATATTTACTTCTGTTATTGAGTTGCATATGCCATTTGGCTCTCACTGAGGATGAGTAGATATCAGCATCATGCTCTTGAACCTCCAGAACTTGAGATAAATAAACTCGTATGCTAAATTACCCAGTCTCAGGCAATATTTTTACAGTAACAGAAAGTGGCCTGTGATAACAATAAAACAAGTGAATCAACAAGTGGGCAAAGATCTGAAAAGATATTTCTCAGAAAAAGTTATAAATGTCTCATAGACAAATGAACCCATATTCAATATCTTTAATCATTAGGGAAATACAATTTAAAACCACAATGAGTTGTCATATTATACCTGCTAGAATGACTATTAGAAAAAACATAAATCATACCAAGTGTCTGTGAGGATGTTGAGAAATGCGATGTTCTTGTACCTTATTTGTGGAAATGTAAATTAGTACAGACATTTTGAAAAAAATATGGTGTCTTATTAAGAAGCCAGAATTGGAATTGTCATGGAATACAGCAATACCACTTATGAATATATATATATGTAATTTTGAGTGTTTTGCTGGAACTCTAGTTAAAGATGACTGTTAGCTGCCATTTGGTGCTGGGAACCAAACCTGAATCCTCTGTAAAAGCAGCCAGTGCTTTTACCTGCGAAGCTAAAACTCCAGCTCCATTCAAAGTAACTTTTTGAAAGTATGTCAAAGATAAAGCTGCATCTCTGTGATCATTTCATCATTAGTTATAATAAACAAAACAGGCACATCTGAAGTGCTCAATGACAATTAAATGGATAGAGATCGTATGGTATATATTCACAAAGGATTTATATAATGGAGCTCTACTCAGTGGTAAAGAAATATGAAATCATGAAATTTGCAGGTAAATAGATGGAACTAGAAAGTGTTATACTAAGTGAAGTAATACAGACTCAGAAGAACCATAGCATCAAATCCTTACATACAATTATCCCTGTTACCACTCATTTGAAGCAGACAGCATATAGTACAGAGTTCAACAACTGGTTACACACAGAGATGAAGTGTCTATGAGATACCTAACCCTAAGTGAAATGTTTACAATGGAACATTGACACCTAAGTCTCATGGAACAAAGTGGAATAAGGGATAGAGAGAATACTAATGCATCTCTCAACTCTTGTCACTGAAGCTCCCTCATGCAACAGAGGACAATGAACACAGAAGGCCACGACTGGCCAAGATGTAGGGAACAAGAGACTGTAGAGTGCATGTCCCTGGATAGGCCTCATGTATTAAACTTCACCCATCCAAGGCTCAGGAAACATTATGGGAGAAGGGGCAGAAATCTTATAAGAGCCAGGGATGATTCATGATTATAAGGAAAGAGAGTCTTACAGGCTCCTGGTAACTTGCTCATATGAACTTATAGCAATGGTGACAACATGCACAAGACCCATGCAAACATAATCAGTTAGAAACCAGGAAAGAACTGGGAAACTGAGCAAGAGACCCCAGCCTTATCTGAGGAACTATTGGCATTTGATCTTCTGGGTGAGGGAGTTGATCTTCTTTGTTGGAATGATAATAGAGAGGCTGACAAGGTTCCAGTGGATGAACTCACACCAAGAGATATATGGGTACACAAACTTACATGTCTTAGCAGATATGACAGAATACATGAAATTTTGTGGGCAGGCTATAGGGGATGCAGATAGAGGTGGAAATCTAAATAAGATGTTTAAGATGTAGTGTATGAAATCCTCAAAAATTCAATAAAAATATAGATTGAAAAAAGTTTTAGTTCTTTCCGAAGTTTGTCATTGTATCCCTCTAGGTCCTTTTTGAGTTTTTCGTTCTCTCTTTAGTTCTCTGTATTCTTTATTTTTTTCTCCCTCTAGTTCTTCCTGGAGTTTGTCAATCCGTTCCTTTAGTTCTTTCTGATGTTTGTCATTGTATGCCTCTAGGTCCTTTTTGAGTTTTTCATTCTCTATCTTTAGTTCTCTGAATTCCTCTTTATGTTCTTTAATTTCTCTGCATAGGTCTGCAATTATTCCTCTAAGATCTGTTCCTTGGGTCTCCTCCAAGGGGTTCCCATTGTAGCTATCTCCTACTGGTTTGGTAGCGCTTGGTGCAGGAAACTACAGCAATGTAGTCTGGACACTCATTTGATCAACTTGATTGAACATACAACCCCTCACCCCCTGCTGGAAGGTGGGGCTGTGGGGATTTGGGCACAACAGCCTGCAAATTGGTTTTACATGAAGGATGCTTGTACTCATGGATTATCACTTATAACTAAAAAATGAAAAAAAAACTGAGAGAAAGATGCAGGACAGTTATGGCAGAATGCATGATCTGGGATGAGGTGGGGTGGGATGGGGGGAAGGGAAAGGGAAATATGCCTATACTGTATTNNNNGGAGGGGGGGGGGGGGGAGGGGGAGAAGGGAAAGGGAAATATGCCTGAACTGAATTGGAAAATGATGTATGAAATGCACAAAGCATCAATAAAAAATGTTAAAAAAATAAAATTCATATATATATATATATATATATATAAAAGAAAAAAAGTTGATTTCATAGATGCATAGACTTTATACTAGAGACTGTGGGAATGAGTTAGGGGAAAAGGATGATGCTATTCAAAAGGTATAAATTCTCAGACTGGAAGAATAAATTTATTTGTGTGTGTGTGTGTGTGTGTGTGTGTGTGTGTGTGTGTGTGTGTGTGTTGTGAATGTGTAGTGAGAGAGAGCACATGTATGCATGTTTGTGGATATAATTGCGTTTGTAGGCATAAAGTTTACTTCAGATGTATTCCTCAATCACTCTCCTCTACATTTATTCAGATGGAGACTCTTCCTCTCCAGTTCTGGCTATTCAAGTTAGATGGCTTGCCCTGGGATTAACTTGTCTGTTCCTCCCAAGTGCTGCTTTTACAAACAGGCCACCATGCTTTCCTAACATTTACATGGGTTCTGGGGATCTGAATTCTAGTCCTCAGTTTTTTGTGGCAAGTGTGTTGTTCATTTTGTCATCACTTCAGCCCTGGAAGAATAAGTTTTAACAATCTCTTACAATGCATGGGGACTTCAGCTAATACTAATATTCAGTACTAAAAGTACTAAAGTATAATATATAAACAGCATATAGTACAGAGTTCAACAACTGGTTACACACAGAGATAAATACATACAAAGATAACCTTGCTTTTCTTGTAAATAAATATACTTTCTTTAAAAAGTGTGTAGAAAATAAATCTAGTGACAGATAATTATATTTTTGTCAAAAGTTTTATCTGGTCCATCCAAATAAAGTTGATGACTTTTGTGATTTTCTTAAAGCAAGTCATAATATTCATTTTCTCCTCTTCTGGAGGGGTTGTAATGCTAGAAGTAAACTTTAAAAGTATTTACTATTTTCCTGCTCCACTCTGAGACAAGTCTGAGTTTGCATGGGTCCTATGCTTGATGCCACAAGTTTACATGCAAAAGCTACAAGAGCTTGACTGGTTAGGACTTAGCTTGTATGATGTAATGCATGAGTTTTGATAAGGGGTTGGGGATAGTGGGGGACTGGGTTTGATTGAGAACAATTGTATGAGATGTACAAATGCTCAATGAAACCAATATAAAAGAAAACAAAAATTATTAGCTATTTCCCGTAACTGGCACATCTATTTGTTGCATTTGATTTGATTATGTTCTGTGCCCAAATCATCTGTACTGTGCCTCATCCTATTTAATCTTTGGGTCTATCTCTTGCACACTGATGTCTGGTAAAATTAAACTATGTATCTTCCTGTACCTTGGGTGTGTATTCTTCTGCTTTGATGATCATTACTATCAGTGGTAGACGCATTGTAAGATCATTAACAATGCCTCTTCTTAGTTACTATTTAATCCTTAGACAATATTCCAATACAATCTCATGGGAAATTCAAATAGTCCTTTCTGGTCCTCTTGTATTCAGGTCAATAATAATTATGCATTATTAATGAACTACACAACATTTTATAAAGGCTTGCCATCCCCTTGGCTTGCACCCAGAATTCTTTTTTAAAAAATATTTTATTCAGGACTGGAGAGATGGCTCACTTGTTAAGAGCACCAGCTACTCTTTTTTTTTTTAACATTTTTTTATTGATGCTTTGTGCATTTCATACATCATTTTCCAATTCAGTTCAGGGATATTTCCCTTTCCCTTCCCCCCCACCCCCACCCCAACCGAGATCATACATTCTGCCATAACTGTCCTGCATATTTTTCTCAGTTTTTTTTTTCATTTTTTAGCTATAAGTGATAATCCATGAGTA
>VZQC01013594.1:1671614-1726772 GCA_009823505.1 Rhizomys pruinosus
AAAAAAAAAAAAAAAAAAAAAAAAAAAGAAAAAAAAGAAAAATCAAGAAATAAAATCATACAAAATACTCAAAGACATAGAAGGCTGTAAAGGAGTAAGAAATACAGAACAGAAAATTATTGCAATATCATAAGTAGTTACTCAACTACATCTACAATTACATTAATGGTCTAGACTACATCAATTAAAAAACCATCAGTGTAAAGTGTATAAAATAGAAAGACCAAACTTTGTTTTCTGAAAAAAACTTATTTAAATAGAAAGATAGGTACATTAAACGTGAGGGAAAGTTATGCTGAACTAACACTTAATTAAAAGAAAGCTGAACTGGCTGTATTGATATAAGACAAGACAGAATTTGAAAGAAGAAAATTCGGGCTTGGCATAGTGGCACTCACCTTTAATCCCAGCACTCGGGAGGCAGAGGTAGGCGGATCTCTGTGAGTTCAAGGCCAGCCTGGTCTATAGAGCAAGCTCCAGGCCAGCTAGGACTAAAGGGAGACCCTGTCTCAAAAAGATCTCCCCCCCCCCAATAAAGAAGAAAATTTTATCAGGAATAAAAAGTAGTATTTGCTTAAGAGGATAATTTTTCAAGGATATGTAATAATCTTTTATGTGTGCATAACAATATGACATCAAAATACAAAATATATAAACCTGATATTACTGAAGGAGAAATAGAAGATCCACTGATATAGCAGAAAACTTTAGTACTCTATCAGTAATTGAAAGAACAGCAAATGGAAAATCAGTAAGGGTCTAGTTCTTTCTTTTGCATATTTCCAGTTGACTACTGCTTTCCATTACAAAGGTCTCATCAGAAGCATAGCCGATGCTTTTGGATTTTAGAGCCAAAATAAATTTGTAACTCATCTAGTCTCCATTATTAAGTTACAATGACAAAAGATGGAATACATAGAAAATTATTACTGAGAAATGGGTCTATTTCTATTAAAAAAAAAAAACAAAAACAGCTGAAAATGCAGAAATGATTTTGGAGCTAGGTGTTGACCAGAAATTGGAAGACTCTAGAAGCGCAAGCCAGCTAGTCTAGAATTCTATAAATTGAGCATTAATGGTGATTGTGGCAAAGGCTTAGATGAAAATAGATGAAAATATGGAACCTCCTGGAGATTATTAAGTAATATTCAGAATGCTAATAAATATGGACAGTAAAGGGCATTATGAGTAGGTCTTGGATGAAAATCAATATCTTATTGGGAAGCAGAGTAGAAAGTAACTTTGTTATATAGTAGCAAAGACCTGGTTGTATTTGTGCTCTAGGATTTATGAATGGTGGACTATAAGATAATAAACTAGTACACCTGGCAGAAGAAATTTCTCAGAAAAATACAGAAGACAGCATGGTTACTTTTAACTGTTTATGATGCAGTTAGGAAGGAGGAATGAATTATGATGTAATTTATAGAAACTAAACATAAAAACAAACAAACCAATTAAAAAGTGGAGCAAGGGGGGCTGGAGAGATGGCTCAGAGGTTAAGAGCACTGACTGCTCTTACAGAGGAGCCGGGTTCGATTCCAAGCACCCACATGGCGGCTAAGAACTGTCTTTAAACTGGACATGGTGGCCCACGCCTTTAATCCTAGCACTCGGGAAGCAGAGGCAGGCAGATCTCTGTGAGTTCAAGGCCAGCCTGGTTTACAGAGTGAGTTCCAGACCAGCTGGGTGGGTGGGGGTGGGGGGGGAAGTGGAGCAAGGATTGTAAAAGGGAGGTCTCTAAAAACGCAAAACAAAAGATATAAATCATTCGAAGTATGCTCTCAGACCACAGTGAAATTAAAGTAGAAATAAAAAGTTACCTGGGAAATACTAAAAATCCTTGGAAATTAATCTGCAAACTTCTAAAAAATTTATGGGTCAAAAGAAAATTCTCAAGAGAATTTGAAATTATTTAAACAAATGAAAATAAATTTGCCACTTAAAATATGTAGAAGGCAGAAAAAACAGTGTTTATAGGTAACTATGTACCACTTTATGCACATCTTGGAAAAGAAGATAGATGTTAAGTTCATAATCTTACCTCCCATCCTTAAGAAAATTAGAAAATAAGAACAAACTAATCAAAAGTAGCAGAATGAAAGAAATAGAAAATTATAGAATTCAAAATTAATAGAGAAAAGTGATGAAATACAACAGAATCCAGCACCTCCCAAAACTAAAATAACCACAGAAGAAAAATTTGAAAAGATGAAACATCAAGTACCTTGATAAACTTTTAGCCAAATAAAGAGAATTATATAAAACTAACATGAGAAAAATATGAGTTATTACTTTTAAATCCACGAACATTATTATAATTGTAATTTTGAAGTACCATGAATAACTTTCTACCAACAAATTTGACTTCCACAGACTGACAAAACAAGCCAATGCCTTTATTACACAATTTACCCAAACGCACACAAGGGGAAATAGTTAATCTCAATAAGTGTATGTCTATTAAATAAATTTAACTGGTAATTATTGAAGAAAACACCATGCCTATATTATTGCATTGTAAATTTGACCAAAATTTAAAGAAAATATATATGTGGAAAATAAACATTGAAAATATGTTTATCAGAGAAGGACAAAAGCATGAAATGCTACTATATATTTTACCAGACTAGGTAAAGTAAAAAATAATGATAGTATCAGATGCTGGAGAGAATGAGAAATATAGGATCATTTTTACTTTGCTCTTAGGAATGTAAAAACAGCATACACACTCTGGAAAATAGCTTGGCTTTGTCTTGTGAAACTAATCACTAAGCATATAATCATCATATGATACAGAATATACACCATTGTGTACTTTTCCAGATAAATTAAAATTTTAGGTTCTCATAAATATCTGTACATGACTATTCACAGCGTCTTTATTAGTAATAAGCAAGAGTTCAAAAAACTTAGTTATCATGAACTGTTCAATGGTTGAAAAAGCTCTGGTATATACATACCATAGAATTTCCTTGGCAATAAATATGTAATTATGTTAACATATGCAACAACTCATGAATTTCAGTAAATTCTACTTAAAAAACAAGCAAGAATGGTTGAATTTATATAAAATAATTAAAAGAGATTTATGGAGAAACAAAGAAATGGAAAGACCCCCATGTTCATGGATTGGTAGAAATAATATTGGTCATCCTACCAAAATAAATGTATACATTCAATGCAATCCCAATAAAAATCACCTTCATATTTTTCATAGAACTAGAAAAAAATACTGTCCTAAATTCATCTGGAATAGCAAAACAATCCAGATAGACAATCCTGAGCAATGCTGGATGATTGCCATATGAATTAGTTAATTTTGTGTTGCTGTGATTAAAAAAATATGATCAAGCCAAGATTATAGAAGGAAGGGTTTGGGGCTGGAGAGATAGCCTAGCGGTTAAGAGTACCGACTGCTCTTGCAGAAGACCCGGGTTGGATCCCCAGCACCCACATGGCGGCTAAGAACTGTCTGTAACTCCAATTCCAGGAGAACTCCAGTTCCAGGGGAATCCGAGACCCTCTTCTGATCTCCACAGCATTGCACGACACTGGTGCACAAACCTACATGCAGACAGTACATTCATACACATACAAAAATAAATAAAATTTGAAAAAATTAAAAAATAAGAAGGGTTTATTTGTGTTTATGGTTCCTGAGGTAATGCCATAATGGCATGAGAGGCATTGCTGCAATTTGGCAAGATCAGAAAGCCAAGAAAGCACATATTTCTTTTTTTTTTCTTTGAAAATAATTTTTTATTGATGTTTTGTGTATTTCATACATCATTTTCCAATCAGTTCAGGCATATATCCCCTTCCCTTCCTCCCACCCCACCCCTACCCATCCCAGATCATACATTCTGCCGTAACTTTTCTGCATCTTTCTCTGTTTTTTTTTGTTTTGTTTTCATTCTTTTTAACAATAAGTGATAATCTGTGAGTACAAGCATCCTTCATGTAAAACCAATTTGTGAGTAGTTGTGCCCAAACCCACACAGCCCATGGGTCCCACCATCCAGCATGGGGGGGGCATGTATGTTCAATCAAGTTGATCAAATGAGTGTCCAGTCTATATTGTTGTAATTTCACCATTCACCCCAATCGTAGCCCTTACATTCTACAATGCTCCCTCTTCCGCAGATTGTTCCCTAGGCTTAGAAAAGGGGCACAGGTGGATGAGAAGCAAAACAGTCTACTTTCTCTGGAGCTGTTGTCTTGGTCTCTAGTCAATTCTGGCTGTTTTCTTTCATGGGCTGCCAGCTTGTCCAGGCATAACCTTTCGATCCTACTAATGAAGCACATGCAATTAGATATATAGGTATTTAAACAGTACTAATTGTTATGGTAGGTTACTTTGGTATAGACACAGATGTTTGGATGGTATGTTAATCCATGAATTACATTTTCTTCTATTAAGTATGACAGGGTCTTCGTGTATCTTATAACGTCTCCTAATCATTAGAGGATGTAAGCTTGTGGCATCAGCCGTGGGTTATTCCTCCAAGGAGAGAGCTAATAGCCAATTAAATTTGGGATATACAGACATATGGCTGCCACTGCTGCACAGTATTTCCAGGCAGATGAGGCCGGGTGTAGTTGCGCACGCCTTTAATTCTAGCACTCGGGAGGCAGAGGCAGGCGGATCTTTGTGAGTTCAAGGCCAGCCTGGTCTACAGAGTGAGTTCCAGGCCAGCTGGAGCTATAGGGAGACCCTGTCTCAAAAAGACAAAAGAAAGCACATATTTCAAGCAGGCAGAAGAAGCAGAGTGCAAGTAGAAATCTGGCAAGGTTTAAGGACTCTCAATGTCTAGCTCCAGTAATGTGGCTCCTCTTGCAAGGTCACACCTCTTAAAATCTCTCCAAACAGTTCCACCAAGTGGCAACAACATGTCCAAACACTAGGATGCTATATAGGACATTTTCATTAAAACCACCACATTCCATTCCCTGAACCCAATAGGCTCATAACCATATAAAATGCAAAATGCATTTAGTCCACCTTTAAATATCCATATATTCTTTACCAGTCTCAATACTATTCAAAGGTCCAGAGTCCAAAGTCACTTCTGAGACTCAAGACAATCTCTTAACTGTAAGCCACTGTAAAATCAAACAACAAATTACATACTTTCACCATACAGTGGACCTGAATACACGTTCCCAATGTGAAAATTTTTAATGGCAGCATACCGAGGACATACTGGAAGTTGCTTGTATGAACTAATAGCAATATTGAAAACATACAGGCAACCCATGTAAACTTATACAAAACAAAAATCCAGCATAGAACTGGGGAAATTGGCAGGACAACTCAACCTTACCTAAGGAACTATTGGCAGATGATGACTACTGGGTGAGGGAGAGTTGGTCTTCTTTAAGGGAGTGATGCCAAATATGGTGAATAGGCTCCAGTGGTTGAACTCACAATGAGGGACAACTTGATTCAAACATGATTCATGATAGAACACATGAAATCCAGGCATGGGGTTTGGAGATGTGCACCAATAGAGGTACTCTAAATGTGATCAAAGCTGCATGTTTAAAACACACACAAAGTCAATAAAATGTATATATTGAAAAAAATCCAGCAGAACAAACACCAAAATCCCATAGCTCCATATCTGACTTTTGGGACTTTACTTCCAAAGGGCTTAGATGGCTCAGCCCAGTCAGTTTGGGTGCATACAACATACATATCTGTCTTGGGGTAGTACCACTTTCTATATGCAAATCCTCTTGGCAGATGTATCACAGATCTGGCATCTCTGAAGTTTTGGGTTTTCTACTGCCAACCAAGCTTCACTGTCACAGCTTTATGCAATGGCCTATCAGGGCTTCTTGACTTGTCGAGGCTTTCTTTAATCATGGACTCTTCTGCCTGGCATCTTAAGCTCTCTGAAACTGTGGAGGAAGAACTGATGACCCTTCCACTCCTGCATCTTTCATGCCCCTAAAGCCAGAAACACGTGAATGACACTGCCAAGTTCAGTTGTCAGCATGGGATGGACCCTGTCCTATTTCATCCATAGTATAATCTTTTCTCTGTTCTGGCTGTGGATTCTTAGAAGCAGAAATCCCCTCTGTCATTTTCCTTTCACAGGTTGCAGGCTTAGCTGAGCATGATCTTTTCCAAAGGTTACTCCCTCCATTGCTCTAGTGCAAATCTAGAGGCCTCTCCATAATGACTCTAATCTCCTTATCTAAGAGAGCCTCTTCTTTAACACATGCTTAGATCAAATGTTAAGCTTCCTAGTGTGAAATTATTGAAAGAAAATAAAGGCAGTGCCCTATAATATAGGTTCAGGAATGGACTTTCTAAAATGGACTTTAGTCACTCAGGAATTAAGGTCAGTGATTGACAACTTAATCTTCATTAAACTAAAAGCTTCTGTATATCAAAGAAAACAACTATCTGAGTAAAAATGAAGCCTACAGAGTGGGAGAAAATCTTCACCAACTACATATCCACCAGAGGATTAATATCTATAATATACAAAGAGCTCATATGAAAAATTGACCAAATTTAAGAATGGGTTATGGATCTGAACAGATAGATCTAAAAAGACAATCGATTAAAATACTTTAAAATATGTTTCAACGTACTTAAAAATTAAGGAAATAGAAATCAAAAACTACGCTTAGATTTCATCTTACCCCAGTCAGAATTGCTAATATCAAAAGAACAAATGACACCAAATGATTGCAAGGATGCCAGAAAAGAGAACATTCATCCACTGCTGATAGGACTGAAAACCGAAGAAAGCACTGTGGATATCAGTGTGGAGAACTCTTAAAAGCTAAAATAAGTCTATGACATGATCTGGTTATACCACACCTTGGTATATACCCCCAAATGACTCATTATGCTACTGCAGAGATACTTGCTTAGCCATGTTTGTTTCTGCTCATTTCACAATAGGTATGAAATGGAAACAACATAAATATCCTTCAAATGACGAATGGATAATTCAATGTGATACATTTACAGAATGGGTTTCTACTCTGCAGTAAAGGAAAAATGAAATTCACAGATAAATGGATCAAATTAGATATTATACTAAATGAAGTAACAAAGAATTAAAAAAAAAACATATGTTCTCTCTCATTTGTGGATCTTAGTTCCAAATTATGAGATGTTAGCATATATCCTGATGTAACTACAGGAGCTAGGAAAATGGAAAAGAATCATTGGGGTAAAGGGGAAAGAAATTCTTGAGAGAGGTAGATAGTAGGAGATAAGATACTATCAAGAGGGAATAGGGAAAATCTATATTTTAATGGGGAATGAATTGGAAGGGTTATATATGAAGTGTGTGTGTGTGTGTGTGTGTGTGGTAAGAAGTCTGGAATGAAAACTAAGTAAGTGGTAGAAAATTTTATGCCATTGAATTCCAAACAGAACAGTATATCCTTAAAACACCATACTTATTTACAGCTGATTATTTTTGTCATTATTTTCTCAGGTTACAGGACAACACAATCATTAGTATGCATATATGAGACAAGTGATGTTCTAACTTTTAGGGGAATAAGAGATAATGTATTCTGAGCCAAATATGACTGACTATGGCACGGAGACATGGATTCAGGTTGTCCAAATACCACAGCCAAGTCCAAGAACAAAAGAAAGTCAAAGATCATGGCATATTTCAAATACATTGACAGGAGCATCAAGTAGGCATATTATAGCAAACCGGGGGAAACTCTTGCTATAGATTTCAAAGGCTGACTCTTGACATTCTTAGTTTTGGGGATGGTGAAAACTGGTGGTCGGTCTGTTCGTGCATCTCAAAGATTTTATCTGGCCGGGCGTGGTGACTCATGCCTTTAATCCCAGCATTCGGGAGGCAGAGGCATGAGGATCTCTGTGAGATTAAGGCCAGCCTGGTCTACAGAGTGAGCTCCAGGCCAGCTGGGACTAAAGGGAGACCCTGTCTCAAAAAGACCAAAAAAATTTTTAACATACATATTATTTTTTTAATTTAATTTAATTTTATATTATTCCAAAATATGCATATATACTCCACACATAAATCAAAATTAAAAATTCTGAAAATAAACTATCGGTTGATTCCTAAACACATCTACACATTCACATTTTAACAGTAAATTTGCATGCAGGTATAAAGTTGTGTAACTTTACATTCTTTTTTTTTAGAATATGACTACATATCCTCCATTTATATATGGTAATTACAATGTGTGAGTATAGGTGGTGGGATAATTCTAGAGCTCATTTATAGATTCACATTGTAATAGCACAGTTGCTTTCAGATACAATGAAATATAATAATAAAGTTGTTCAGTTTGCCTGCCAACTGGGGATTTGGTGTTAGCATCCACAAATGAGGGAAAGCATTCACCTTTTTTTTTCTGGGACTGTATTACTTCACTTAGTATAATTGCTTCCAGTTCCATCCATTTACCAGCAAAGCTCATGATGTCATCTTTCTTTACTGCTGCATAGAACTCCATTGTGTAGATGTACATTTTGGTGTTCCAGTCATCAGTTGAGGGGCATTTGGGTTGGTTCAAGGTCTTAGCTATTGTGAAGAGAGCTGCAATAAACATAGCTGTGCATGTATCTTTGCGGTAGGATGCATCTTGTGGGTATATACCCAGGAGTGGTATAGATGGGTCAGGTGGTAGGCTCATTTTGAGTCTTTTAAGGGTTCTGCACACTGCTTTACACAGTGGTTGTACCAGTTTACACTCCCACCAGCAGTGGATGAGTGTTCCCCTTTCCCCACAACCTCTCCAGCATTTGGTGTCTTTTGTTTTCTTGATCTTAGCTAGTCTTATTGGAGTGAGATGATACCTTAGTTTGGTTTTAATTTGCATTTCCTTAATTATTAATGATGTTGAACACTTTTTAAAATAATTTTAAAAATTTATTTATTTATTTATTTATTTATTTATTTATTTATTTATTTATTTATTTATTTTGTATGTGTATGAATGTACTGTCTGCATGCAGGTTTGTGCACCCATGTTGTACAGTGCCACGGAGGTCAGAAGAGGGCGTCGGATTCCCCTGGAACTGGAGTTCTCCTGGAACTGGAGTTACAGACGGTTCTCAGCTGCCATGTGGGTGCTGGGGATCAAACCTGGGCCCTCTGCAAGAGCAGTCGGAGCTCTTAACCGCTAGGCCATCTCTCCAGCCCCTGTTGAACACTTTTTAAGATGTTTCTCAACCATCTTCACTTTCTTACTGGTGAAATTTCTGTTCAGCTCTTTAGTCCATCTTTTGAGTAGGTCATTTGTTTTCTTACTTATTTGTTTTTTTTTAAGTAGCTTATATATTCTGGATGTTAATGCTTTGTCTGATGTATCAGTGGTGAAGGTTTCCTCCCACTCTGGGTTTTTTCTTCACTTCCTTGATTGTTTCTTTAGCTGTACAAAAGCTTTTGAGTTTGATGAGGTCCCACTTGTTAGCTGCTGTCCTTATTTCCTATGCATTAATAGGAATAATTATTTTAAAAAAGATCCTTGTATGCCTCCTATTTTCTGCATATTGGCCAGTCATATTTCTATGTTAATTGCCATCTGTTGTATAAGGAAACTCCTCTATTGAAGAGAGGGCTGCATTAATCTATAGATGTAATAAGAAGTTATTAAGAGTCAGTTTAGTATCATAAGTATTTAACAGAAATAGGTTCTCTCTTATGTCTTGTGACCTGTTTAGCCTCAGGGTCTTAAGCCTAATTTTTATGCCACTACTGCAAAGTGCAGAAAACAAGAGGCTACAGAGTGCATATCCCTGTGTAGGATACTTATATCAAGCTTCTGATCCCCCTACAAATTCAGGAATTCTTGTAGAAGAGGGGGCCAAAAGACTGTAAGAGTCTAAGGTGGTGGATGACCACAAGGAAACAGTCTTGCAGAGAGTTGCTCAGTTACCCATATGAACTCATAGCAATGGTGGCAGCATGCTCAAGTTACATGCAAGCTGAAACTAGAAAAAAATCTGAGCATGGACATCAGGAAGTAGATAAAAAATTCTACCCCAACCTAAGGAAATTGTGGCAACAGATGAATCTGGGGAAGGGTAGAGATAGTTTCTTTCAAACATGGGATTTTGTTAGGTTAAACAAGCTCCAGTGGATGGACCTACACTGAAGGACATTTGGAGACAGAATTTAAACTCTATAGCTCTATAGGCCTTATCTCTCTCTTTATGATTAAATAAAACTCATTTATATGTGCTGTATTTTCTTTTCCCCCCATTGGAAAAAAAGAATCTTTAATACAATTAGACTTTCACTCTCCTATTTGTGTTTTTAGAATTTTCTCAGTTGTTTTAGCAACATATTTTTCCATATAAATTTGAGAAGCATATAATAAATATAAGATAAACCTTGCCAGATTTTCTTTTCTTTTATATTTATTTTTATTTTTTATTTTATTTTTTCTAGGTTAATTCCAAATCATGTTTAGGGTTTTACATTTTGATAGTAGGATTGTATGCAGGTAAAGAAACAATGCTACTTTAGTTTTTTACATTACATAGTAAGTTGATGAGTAACATCTGGTCTATTCACTAAAAGACAAAGAAACAGGAATTATTCAGGTTGCCTTCAAAAGAGAGAATTGGCACTAGTATCCACAAATGAAGGACACCATATGTCATTTGTTTTTTGGGACTGTGTTACGTCACTTAGCATAATGGCTTCTAGTTCCATCCATTTACCTGCAAAGTTTACGATGTCATCTTTCTTTACTGCTGTATAGAATTCCATTGTGTAGATGTACCACATTTTCTTTATCCACTTGTAGGTTGAGGGACACTTGGGTTGCTTCCAGCTCTTCACTATTGTGGCTAGATAGACCTGCAGTAAACATAGATGTACATGTATTTTTGCAATAGGATGAGTCTTGTGGGTATATATCTAGGAGTGGTATGACTGGGTCAGGTGGTAGGCTCATTTTCAGTTTCTTAAGAGTTTTCCACACTGCTTTCCATAAGGGTTGCATGAGTTTGCATTCCCACCAGCAGTGGATAAATGATTCTCTTTCCCCACAACCTCTCCAGCATTTGGAATCCTTTGTTTTCTTGATCATAGCTAGACTTACTGGAGTTAAGATGAAATCTTAAGGTGTCTTTAATTTGCATTTCCTTAATTATTAGCAACATTGAACACTTTTTAAGACGTTTCTCGAAAAGATGGATTGTGGTGTCACTGGGACTCTCCTTCCCAATGTGGCCACATTGTGCTCAGGGATCATTGCTGAAGAGGATATGGAAATAGTGAAAGAGCCAGAGGGGATGGAAGAGCAGAATGAAACAGAACCTTCCAGAATGCTGCTATAAGCACTTGAATGCAGGAACCCTCAGAGGGCAGAAGAGGGCATCAGATATCAGATACCTTGGAGCTAAGGCTGAAAGATGTCATGTTTGAAGGCTCCTCCTTGGCTAGCCCAAACAACCATCAGTTCTGCCCCTGTGCTCCACACTAGAGTCTTCACTTCCCACAGTCACCAAATGAGGTCCAACAAGCACCACATCCCATCCTGATCCTCCTGCACTGGTCTCTGTGACACAGCCTGGGCTGTCCAACAATGGCTGTCCACACTCTGAGTAGGCTGAAACCCCAGTAGAAGCTCAGTCCACAAGCTGGATGCCTCAGCAGCCCCCATCTGGCACTGAAGGTTTGGAGGATTCTTGGAGAGACGAGTCTTCAGTCCATATTGGAAGGTTGAAAAGCTGTGTCTCATGTCTTTGAAGGATGGCAAAAGCAGTGGCAGCCACAGGGTGGCTGCACTTGCCAGTAAGACAGGCAAAACAACTGTACTCTCTTTTTTTAAATTTTTGTCTTTTTACTAAGATNCGGGATCTCCCTGGAACTCTGGCTGTCCTGGAACTTGCTCTATAGACCAGGCTTGCCTTGAACTCACAGAAATCTGCCTACCTCTGCCTCCCAAGTGCTAGGATTAAAGGCGTGCACCACCACACCCAGAAAGATCTCAAGTTTTATACCTGAAGTACAATTTCTCAGGCCTTACTATTTATTTATTTCTGGTTATACTTTCCTTTTGGATGCTTATGGCCACACAGTTAGCCCAGATTAACCAAGGTTTTTGTTTTCTTAAGGTCAGTTGAAGATCTGGTCCTCAAGGGTCACTCGGGTTTTGGAGCGAGGCTAGGGAGCCCCTGGCTCCTTTTGGGTTTTCATTTACCAGTTCCATCCACTCGAGGACAAAGTCAGGTCTTGCTAGACCAGGCTTCCATTTTTGAAGAATAAGCAGACTTTCCTCTTTATAGACTGGACACTGGCTTAAGTCCCATTAATGGATCTCCAAGACTTCCCTGTACAGGAAGACTGGTGACTCACATTTGCAGGACATTTCACAAGATGTCCCCATGCATAGTCCCCTGGGACTTAGTTGACCTCTGAGGGCAAGGAACAAAATTATCCCTTAAGATCATCGGCCAAATTGGTATGGGCATCAAATATGTTTGTTAAGCATCCAGAAAGGCTAAGTTACACCAGCCTGATACTTTTAACTACTGTGTAATATTTTATAAAAGGCTTGGACAAAAGCTCATGCAGCCTTGTATAAGAAATGCTAAGAAGCACTCCCAGAAAATAAATACTGTTAGACATAATGTCATGACAAACAAGTTTTTTCCTCATTCTTTTGATCTTATATTACTCTAAAATATGCATACATACCCTCAACCCATATATCAAAAATTCCTAACTCTGCAAATAAATGGAAGCTTAGTTCTAGAACCTGTTAGGGGATTGACAATATAAGAGCACAGTTGTTTTCAGATCACGAGGAATAGAACAGTAACGTTGCTCAGTTTGCCTTACAACTAAGTAATTGGCCCTAGCATCCACAAATAAGGGGTACCATTCATTGTTTGCTTTTCTGGGACTGTGTTACTTCATTTAGCATGATATCTTCTAGTTCTATCCATTTACCTGCAAAGTTCATGATATCATCTTTCTTTACTGCTGCATAGAACTCCATTGTGTATATGTACTACTTTTCTCTATCCACTCATCAGTTGAGGAGCACTTGGGTTGGTTCCAGCTCTTTGCTATTGTGAAGAGAGCTGCAATAAACATAGCTGTGCATGTAAAGAAAGAAAAGATGTTTCTCAGCCATCTCTACTTCTTTATTTGTGAAGTCTCTGTTCAGCTCTTTACTCCATCTTTTGAGTGGGTCATTTGTTTTCTTCCTCCTTTGTTTTTTTGAGTACTTTATTTACTCTAGATGTTAATTCTCTGTCAGATGTGTCACTGGTGAAGGTTTCCTCCCACTCTCTGGGTTTTCTCTTCACTGTTTGTTTCTTTCACTGTACAGAAGCTCTTGAATTTAGTAAGGTCCCATTTTTTAATTGGACCTTATTGTTTGCACAGCGCTGTCTGATTTAAAGACTTTTGCTATGGCCATGTCTTATAGGTTACTACCACCATTTTCTTCTATCATTATCAGACTTTCAGGTTTCACATTGATGTCTTGATCCATTTGCAGTTGATTTTTGTACATGGTGAGAGATAAAGGTTTAGTTTTATTCTTCTACAAAGTGGTGATCCAGTTATGCCAACACCATTTGCTGAAGATGCTGGCTTTCCTCCATTGAGTCTTCTTAGCCCCTTTGTCAGATATGAGATGGCTGAAATTGGATGTGCTCAGGTTCACATCCTCAATTTTTTTTCATTGATCTGCTGGTCTGTTTTTGTGCCAATACCAGGCTGTTTTATGACTATAGCCCTGTAATAGTTTGAAGTCTGTTATGGTAATTTCCCCTGTATTGCTCTTTTTGCTCAGGGTTGCCTTCCCTATCTGGGGTATTTTGTTTCTCCATATGAATTTTAGGATGTTTTTTCCTAAGTCTGTGAAGCTCATGGTGATTTTAATTGGGATTGCATTAAATCTGTATATTACTTTGGGCAGGATGGTAATTTTTACTATACTGATTCTTCTAATCTATGAACATGGGAGGTTTTTCCATCTTCTAGTATCTTCCTCAGTCTCCTTTTTTTATTTTTTTATTTTTATTTATTTTTTTATGTGTATGAATGTACGGTCTGCATGTAGGTCTGTGCACCCACGTCATGCAACGCCGCGGAGGTCAGAAGAGGGTGTCAGATTCCCCTGGAACTGGAGTTCTCCTGGAATTGGAGTTACAGACGGTTCTCAGCCGCCATGTGGGTGCTGGGGATCGAACCCGGGTCCTCTGCAAGAGCGGTTGGTGCTCTTAACCGCTAGGCCATCTCTCCAGCCCTTAGTCTCCTTATGGGATTTAAAATTTCCATTGTAGAGATTTATAGTGCCTTTGGTCAGATTTGTTCCTAGATATTTTATGTTTTTGGAGGCTAGTGTGAGTTGGAAAGTCTCCTTGTATTCCTTCTCCAATTGCTTGTTATTGGCATAAAGAAAGGCTACTGATTTTTCTAGGTTAATTTTGTATCCCACCACTTTACTGAACCTGTTAATGGTTTCTAGGAGTTTTCTGGTGGAGTTTTTGGTGTCCCTTAAGTAAAGTATCATGTCATCTGCAAAAAGGTATAGTTTGACTTCCTCTTTTCCAATTAGTACTCCTCTAATTTCCTTTTCTTGTTTTATTGCTCTCATGAGCATTTCAAGCACTATATTGAAAAGGAGTGGGGATAGGGGCAGCCTGGCTGGGTTCCTGACTTTATGGGGAGCACTTCTAGTTTTTCCCCATTTATGATAATGTTGGCTGTGGGTTTGTCGTATATGGCTTTAATTATGTTGAGGAATGTTCCCTCCAGTCCAAGTCCCTCTAGGACTTTAAACTTGAAGACATGCTGAATTTCATCAAAGGCCTTTTCCACATCGATTGAGATAACTGAATGGTTTTTGTCTTTCAGTCAATTTATGTGCTTTATGACATTTATTGATTTACATATGTTGAACCATCCCTGCATCTCTGGTATGAATCCAATTTGGTCATGGTGGATATTTTTGATATGTGCCTGTCTGCAGTTTGCAGTTTGCAAGTATTTTATTGAGAATTTTTGCATCTATATTCATTAATGAAAAGGGGCTATACTTTTCTTTTTTGGATGTATCTTTGCCTGGTTTTTGTATTAGAGTGATTTTAGGTTCATAGAAGCAACTTGGGAGATTTCCTTCTGTTTCTATCCTCTTGAATAATTTGAGTAGTAGTGGCTCTAGGTCTTCTTTAAATGTCTTATAGAATTCTGCTATGAATCCATCTGGACCTGGGCTTTTTTTCTTGTTGGGAGGTTTTTTTATCAGTTTCAATTTTCTCCTTTATTATGGGTCTATTTAAACTGTAGATCTCTTCCTGGTTAAGTATGGTGGATTCCCTGATGTCAGGTATTCATCCATTTCTCTTAGGATTTCAAATTTAGTAGAGTATAAGTTTTTGAAATATTCCCTTAAGATTTTCTGAATCTTGTCTCTGAGTGTTGTGATGTTTCCCTTTTCATCTCTAATTTTGTTGATTTGGAGTTGCTCTCTCCTTATTTTAGTCAACGGGGCTAGCAGTATATCTATCTTCTTTATCATTTCAAAGAAACAGCTCTTGGATTCGTTGATTTTTTTTTTTTGTATTGTTTTCTTTGTTTCTATTTCATTTATTTCTGCTTGGAATTTTGTTATTTCCTTCTATTTACCAGGTTTAGGATTCATTTGTTGCTTCCTCTCAAGTGTTTTTAGTTGTAGTGTTAAGTCATTTATTTGTGCTCTTTCTGTTTTCTTTTTTTTAATGCTTTTATTGATGTTTTGTGTATTTCAGACACTATTTCTCAGTTCATTTTAGACATATTCCCCTTTCCCTTTCTCCCACCCCACCCCAGATCATGCATTCTGCCATAAATGTCCTTCATCTTTCACTCCGTCTTTTTTATATGTTTAGTATTCACATTCTCCTCCTTTAATTTTATATTACTCTAAAATATGAATACTTTCCACTCATATACAGTAATTACAGAGTCCAAAACTAAGTGGTGGATTGATTGTAGAGCCCATTAAGAGATTTACATTGTAACAACATAGTTGCTTTAAGATAAACAGAAATATAACAATAATGTTGTTCAGCTTGCCTTTCATCTAGGGAGTCAGTATTCGCATCCACAAATGAGGGAGACCATCCACCACTTGTTTTTCTGGGACTGTGTTACTTCACTTAGCATAATGGCTTCGAGTACCATCCATTTATTTGCAACGTTCATGATGTGCTCTTTCTTTATGGCTGAGTAATATTCCATTGTGTAGATGTAGATTGTAGTAGTACTCCATTGTGTCATACACTCCTCAGTTGAGGGGCATTTGAGTTGGTTCCAGCTCTTTGCTATTGTGAAGAGAGCTGCAATAAACATGGATATGCATGTATCTTTGGGGTAGGATGAGTCATGTGGGTGTATACCCAACAGTGGTATGGCTGGGTCAGGTTGTAGGCTCATTCTGAGGTTTTTAGGGTTTTCCACGCTGCTTTCTATAGTGGTTATGCAAGTTTACATTCCCACCAGCAGTGGATGAGTGTTCCCCTTTCTCCACAACCTCTCCAGCATTTGGTGTCTTTTGTGTTCTTGATCTTAGCCTGTCATACTGGAGTGAGATGATATCTGAGAGTGGTTTTAATTTACATTTCCTTAATTATTAATGGTGTTGAACACTTTTTAAGATGTTTCTCAGCCATCTTTACTTCCTCACTTGGTGAAGTCTTTGTTCAGCTCTTTACTCCATCTTTTGAGTGAGTCATTTGTTTTCTTACTTCTTTGTTTTCTGGGTAGTTTATATATTCTTGACATTCCTCCCACTCTGGGGGTTTTGTCTTCACTTCCTTGATTGTTTCTTTTGCTGTACAGAAGCTTTTGAGTTTTATAAGGTCCCATTTGTTGACTATTTCCTGTGCAGCTGCTGTCTGATTTAGAAAGTCTTTTCCTATGCCTATGTCTTGTAGGTTGTTGCCAACTTTTTCTTCTATCTCCTTCAGGGTTTCAGGTTTCACGTTGAGATCTTTGATCCACTTGGAGTTGATTTTTTGTACAGGGTGAGAGGTACAGGTTTAATTTTGTTCTTCTACAAATGGTGATCCACTTTTGCCAGCACCATTTGCTGAAGATGCTATCCTTCCTCCATTGAGTATTTTCCCCCTTTGTCACATATGAGGTGGCTAAATTTGTATGAGCTCAAGTTTGGATCTTCGATTTTGTTCCATTGGTCAATGGGTCTGTTTTGTGCCAGTACCAGGCTGTCTTTATGACTATGGCCCTGTAATATAGTTTGAAGTCTGGTAGAGCAATCCCCCCTGTATTGCATTTTTCACTCAGGGTTGCTTTATCTATTTGGGGTCTTTTGTTTTTCCACATGAATTGAAGGATTTTTTTCCAAGTATGTGAAGAAGCTCCTGGGGATTTTGATTGGGATTGCATTCAATCTATATATCAATTTGGGTAAAATGGACAAAAAAAATCGTTCACGACATGAACAAGATCAAAGAATGCATGTCTAAGAAACCAACACTTCAGAAAATCCTTGAAGTAATCCAAAGAACAGAGGAAAGGAACAACTATCCCTAACCAATTAAGGAGAGAAATCAACAAAAGTATAACATCATAAATACAAACCTAGACCAAGAATGCAAACAGAAAATAATGTGAAAGGAAGAAACACACATCTCTCAATAATAACCTTAAATACTAATGGTCTAAACTCGCCAATCAAAAGACAGACTAGGAGAATGGATTAGGAAACAGAATCCTATATGCTATCTACAAGAAACCCATCTCACCCTCAAAGACAGACACCATTAGTGGCTCTCCAAGACTACCCTGAATAGGAAGACTGATGACCCACACTTCCAGGACATTTCAAGAGATGCCTCCAATCCTCTAAGACTTGATCGACCTCTGAGGGCACGGAACAAAGTTATACTCAGCACCTCATGTAACATTCTCCAAAATCGACCACATACTAGGGCACAAAAGAAATCTCAACAAATACAAAAGGATTGAAATTATTCCATGCATTCTATCAGACTACAGTGGAATAAAGCTAAATATGAACACCAAAATAAACCAACTAGCTACAAGAACATGTAGAGACTAAACAACACCATCTTGAATAATGAATGGGTCAGGAAAGAAATAAAGAGTGAAATAAAAGTATTCATGGAAATGAACAAAAAAGACAATACAACACAACAAAACCTGTGGGATACTTTAAAAGCATTCTTGAGAGGGAAATGTATAGCCCTAAGTGCCACACATCAAAAAACAGAAAGGGAACAAATAAACGATCTAACACTGCAGCTAAAAACACTTGAGAGACAACAACAAATGAACCCTAAACCCAAAAGACAGGAAGAAATCACAAAAATCAGAGCAGAAATCAATGAAATAGAAACAAAGAAAATAATACATAGAATCAATGAATCCAAAAGCTGGCTCTTTGTAAAGATAAACAAAATAGACAGAACTCCAGCTCAGTTAACAAAAAAAAAACAAACAAACAAACAAACAAAAAAAACAAAACAAAACAAAAAAAGCAACTCCAAATCAATAGTATTCATGATGAAAGAGGAAACATCACAACAAAGAAAAGATCCAGACAATCATACATCAAAAACCTATACTTCACTAAATTTGAAAACCTAAGAGAAATGGATGAATATTTGAAATCCTGGGAACCAACAAAGCTTAAACAAGAAGATATTGAGAGTTTAAACAGACCCATAATACTTGAGGAAATTGAGGATGTCATAAAAAAAATCTCCCAACTAAAAAAAGCCTGGGCCCAGATGAATTCACAGCAGAATTCTACAAAACATTTAAAGAGGTCCTACAACCATTACTACTCAATCTGAGATGGGTCTATAGTTTTCTTTTTTGGTTGTATCTTTGCCTGATTTTGGTATTAGGGTGATGCTGGCTTCATAGAAGAAATTTGGGAGAATTCCCTGTTTGTATCCTTCTGAACAGATTGAGTAGTAATGGTTGTAGGACTTTTTTTTAGTTATGTTTACAATACTATGTTTAGCTATGTTTACAATACTACCCCCCACCCCCTAATAAAAGAGCCACCACTGCCAGCAGAGATAGTTTGCTGGGTCAGTTGTTGTGTTTATTAGACTGTACAACTTGGTAGGACCATTTATTTGTTTTCTCTCTCAGCAGTTTGCATAGTATCCTCTGATATTATGAGAGCTAAGTGTCAAGCAGGAGGCTTCCAGATTGGTTAGAGCTCCATTGCTCCAAGTCCTCTGTTGAAGTATGTTCTTTCTTCAACTATAGGCTCTTACCTTCAAGTTCTGGGAGGCAGTCAAGGGCTATGACAATAGCCTGTGCTATTTGGGGAGTCTTTTGGAGTAACCTGACCAACAACTTGAAAGGTGGTTTCTTGTGCACCTAAACTATTTGAACATTGCTTTCCTTAACTTCAGTATTGTATTCCTCATATCCATCTTTGTCTTAATTTCAATGATCTATCTAAAAAAGCAAACCCTGCCCTGTCATTGCTTTGCCTAGATCCTTCCCTTTGTTTCCAATTCTCGTATTATGTCAGATTTCATTTGTTATGTAGCTGCTGCTTGCCTTTTCTGCCACTTCTTTTTAAATGTGCTTCTGTAACAAATATGCTTGCAATACCTCCTACAAAATCATGTTCTTTATTCCTGGGCTCTAAAGCCATCCTTTCTGAGTACTTCTTAGTCTTTCTTTAAGATTTAGTTGAAGAAAATTTCCCTTAGCCCTCTGAGGTAGAATAAGCTCCCTCACCCTGATACCATAATATCCTGTGCAGTATCTTGCACTGAAAGTATACGTTTTAACAACTCATGTGTGTAGACATATGCCACTTAGGCTTGTCTCTTCTTTATCTGTGTGTCCGCAACACTTATTATGCACCCTTTTTTCAATAAGCGTTTAGTAAATATATTAAATGATAACTTGTTGATTTTTACCACTGAGAAGCTTCTTCAAAGTAGCTGACCCTAGATCACTTTACATTATACTATAACACGTCTCATTTCCTGTATAAGTGATATAAAGAATAATATACAGAAGTTTAGATTAAGTACATGAAAACTACTAAATGGCAGTAAGTACAACAACTTGAAAAATATTTTTTTTTTTTTTTTGCGGTTCTTAGCCTCAGCCTTTAACGGCTGCGCTATCCCCACAGCCCAAAGACATAGGTGTAGGAAAAGACTTCCTAAACCAGACAGCAGCTGCACAAGAAATAAGATCGGCAATTGACAAATGGGACCTCATTAAACTCAAAAGCTTCTGTACATCAAAGGAAGCAATAAAGGAAGTGAGGAGAAGACCCACAGAGTGGGAGGAAACCTTCACAGCAGATACATCTGACAAAGCATTAATTTCCAGAGTATACAAGCTACTCAAAAAACAAAGAAGAAAGAAAACAAATGAATCATTCAAAAGATGGAGCAAAGATCTGAATAGAGACTTCACAGAGGAGGAGTTAGAGATGGCCGAGAAACATCTTAAGAAGTGTTCAACATCTCTGATAATTAAGGAAATGCAAATTAAAACCACTCTGAGATATCACCTTACTCCAATAAGACTGGCTAGGATCAGGAACACGAATGATACCAAGTGCTGGAGAGGTTGTGGGGAAAGGGGAACACTCATCCATTGCTGGTGGGAATGTAAACTTGTACAGCCACTATGGAAAGCAGTGTGGAGAACCCTTAGAAGACTCAAAATGAGCCTTCCATTTGACCCAGTCATACCACTCCTGGGTATATACCCACAAGACACAACTTACTGCAAAGATACATGCACAGCTATGTTTATTGCAGCTCTGTTCACAATAGCAAAAAGCTGGAACCAGCCCAGGTGCCCTTCAACTGACGAGTGGATAGAGAAAATGTGGTACATGTATACAATGGAATACTATGCAGCAGTAAAGAGGGACAACATCATGAAATTTGCAGGTAAATGGATGGAGCTGGAAGACATTATGTTAAGTGAAGTAACACAGTCCCAGAAAAACAAACGACAAATGGTGTCCCTCATATGTGGATGCTAGTACCAACAACCCAGATATAAATATTTCTCATGGAGAGGGAGGCATAGTAAAAGAACAACAGAAAGACTGCATCAGAAAATGGACTGAAATGGTGAATTGGAAAGGGGGGATGGGTGGGAGAGGGACACGGGTGTATATTCGATTAAGGCATATTTAATTGACGTGAGCTCAGCAAGTACCCAGTTTCGCCTAGACACTGTCTACAGGACACATGGTGTTTTAGGACTTAGTAAAAGTAAAAGTAAACATGTGTATATTAAACAACATTGGTTTACAGAATCTGATAAAAATGGTAATGCATCTGAATTAAATGGAGATATAATTCGCTGTTGCCCACATTTGCTTTACATAAAATCTGTAGAGCAAGAACTTTGGGATTGACACATACAAATGTTCTCTATAATTTCTCTGTTGTACAGTATCACCTTGTAGCATTCTCTTTAAGATGATTTAACGTAAAAATTAAGTTTGCTTCCCAAGTTAATCATATATAGTCACCCAAAACAACATGGGTGAATTTGATGAAATCTATGCCTTGACTCCACCCTATAGTCATGTATAATACAACTATCTTCTGGAGACTCATACGCAAAAAAAAAAGGGGGGGGGATACAGAAAGACATGAAACCTTTTCATCAAACCCCTGCAATTCAAATCTTAAAACTAACTATGGGAAAAGATTTGTTTGTTCCAACAGGACAAAACGTCACCAACTTAACGGCTGAGAAAGAAAAGATACAGGTTTGCATTGAGTAGGATGTACCAAAAAGTGGCAACGGAAAGGCTGACCCGTCTGAACATTCAAAGGAAGAAAAGCCTCAGATTGCCATAAACATCGAACCCCTCTGTGGATCCTACATGTAACAACTAGTTATAATGAGTCCTAATGAAACTTACCTTCTAGGTGCCACAAAGGTTCTGATATGAGAGACTTCCTTGCCTTCCCACCCATAGAACAAGGAGAAATATGACAATGATGAGGTCGCTCCCCAACTGTAAATTGGAGACAACTATTGTAGAGGTAATCTCTTATAAAACCGGTAAAACTGCTTTCTTTAATTGACTACTAGACATGGGAACTGTGGAAGGGATTACTCTCTGTTCAGAACCAAATATAATACTAAAGTCCTAGGGCTATGCACTCAGGCAAAATATATTAATACAGGAGCTCTGACATCAGCAATGGATTGTTCTACCAGGTGGATGTTGGCCAGGGGATCCAAGGCCCCACAAAAGGTAAGGGCTCCTTGCCTCTAAGTTGGGATACCTACAGGAGGAGAGGCAATAAGACCCTGCTGCCGAAGACCTGACGTTAACATGGGAGGGATGTATTGAGACCACACATGCAAGTGTACAGATGGCCTCTGGAATGCCAGAGAGTGTTACCAAAGGCCACTAAACCAATAAAGCAAATATGGGTCTCCCTGAGTCAAGCAAGACTCCACCGTCAGCACCAGCTACACCTCACCTGCCTGGAAATACTGTGCAGCAGAGGCAGCCATGTGCCTGTATATCCCAAATCTAATTGGCTATTGGCTCTCCCCTTGGAGAAATAACCCATGGCTGATGCCACAAGCTTACATCCTCTACAGGTTAGGAGATGTTATAAGCCACAGTAAGACCCTGTCATATTTAACAGGGGGGAAAATTGTAATTCATGGATTAACATATCCAAACATGTGTCTATGCTAAAGTAACCTACCATAACTATTAGTGCTGCTTAAATACCTATATATCTAATTGCTTGTTCTTCATTAGTAGGATCGAAAGGTTATTCCTGGACAAACTGTCAGCCCATGAAAGGAAACAGCCAGAATTGACCAGAGTCCAAGTCAACAGCTCCAGAGAGAGTGGACTGTTTTACCTCTCATCCACCTGTGCCCCTTTTCTAAGCCTAGGGAACAACCTGCGGAAGAGGGGGCGTGGTAGAATGTAAGGGCTGCGATTGGGGTGAATGGTGAAACTACAGCAATGTAGTCTGGACACTCATTTGATCAACTTGATTGAACAAACAACCTGTCACCCCCCACTGGATGGTGGGGCTGTAGGTGTTTGGGCACAACAGCCTGCAGATAGGTTTTGCATGAAGGATGCTTGTACTCATGGATTATCACTTATAGCTAAAAATGAAAAAAAAAACTGAGAGAAAGATGCAGGACAGTTATGGCAGAATGCATGATCTGGGATGGGGTGGGGGTGGGGGGGAGGGAAAGGGAAATAAGCCTGAACTGAATTGGAAAAAATGTATGAAATGCACAAAGCATCAATAAAAATTAATTTAAAAAAAATATTTTTATCTTCTTTGTTTTTCTAAGAACTTAGTTTACAATCTTGGTCAAAGCACTGATATTACTTCACTGATATTAGCACTTCTCTGAAGCTTGAAGCTTCGTTGATCCATTGTACAAAGCTACATTTACTGAGTACATTTTCTACCAACTGGGAATACAAAGACAAACAAGATAAATAAGATTAATTCTTAAAGGAGCTTATGCTTTCTGGGGAACTGAAGAGAAATGAGCACATATGTGGACAGAGTCTCTTATTTTGGCTATGGGACAGGAAAGTAAAGTTGATGGATTATTTTTCTTTTTGTGTTCTTGGTTGGTATTAATCTCTTTTTAACTACCGACTCACCATAACAAAATCGGTACAATAGCCAGGAGGAAAACAAAGCTGAGGACTGCTGAATGATCAGAAAAAATTCAAAGTCTTCTGGAAAAATTAAAGAAAAGCATCAACCAGCATAAATGAAAAAAACTTAAATCACCTTAAAACTCATGTGTTACAGATAGTGAATTAGTAATAGCACTTTTTAGGTAAATTAAAGGTCCTGGTTCACCAGTGTCCGTAGTGGTAAAGATGATCTAGCTTTGCCAATGAAAGCCCTGAATTAAACTGGTAATATTAAAGCCTATAGTTTAGAACTTTATGTTATACGAGTTTTTTTCCAGAGTTGAAATTGTTATCATAAAGACTTTATGGAAGAATGTAGAAAGTAAATAATTACTTGATTTGTTTTATTTTTTTAATGAGAATGATTCAACTCTATAACCACGTATCATTTTTTTTTCAATTAGGTGAAGTCTCTAAGAACAATCAAAACATACATTCATTCATTTTGCCAGTACTGTTTTATAATATTTGCTTTAATTTGAAGAAAATAAGGTTACTAAAGCAGACAATTTTTTTCCATTAAGGGAGATTTTTACGTATTATCACTTGGGTCAAGTCAATGTGTTTTCATCAACAAGCAATTTTTCTTGGTAAGTTGTATTTTCATTAGATCAAGCAACTAATTTTAATTTTTTGCTTAGTGCCAAATAAAACTACCAAGACTCCTTAACAATATAGCTATCTTTATATAGATTTCATGAAAATCTATTTTTAAAAGGAGAATGAAGTTTTGTTTTAGTAATCAATAAGATTCCATACTCTAAGTGTGCAAACACTAGTATTAAAATCCTTAGTTGATTTTCAAATATTTAAACCAGCATAATAGGATGTGATATCTTTCCCACATTTCCATTCTTAAGCAACTGTATCTTCTTGTCCCTCATCTATCACTTCTTTCATATTGCTTGAAGTCCTGAGACTTCACAGGAAAGTTAACATGCTGTATGTATTAGAAAATATTTATTAAATAGATGAACATTCAATAACTATATAACCTTAGAAGGGAAAATTAATAATGAAGACCTGTAATCAGAATAGTTGATGTCTGAGAAGGAGAGAATGAAGTATCTCAGTCAAGATCCACTTAGAATAACAGAAATCATGCAATATGTTCAAATAGATAATAATACAAAATAATGCTAACAGGTGTTGGAAGGCTGAAAGAAGAAATGGAAACAGTGAAACAATTATTCTGGTTATAATAAAAAAGAAAATAATTGAGTAATGGTGAATAAAAGATAAGATAATATACACATAACAAAGAAGAAATATGCATAGTTGCTTTGATTTTGTTTCTGTAATTGGTTAAAAGGTAATGTTGATATCGATAACTTTTTTCCTTCCAGCACTCTTTGCCAAATTTGCTTTAATGTCAGACATACTATCAGTTTATTAGTTTAATGAGTTTCATTGGCGAGATAGTCCCAAGCTTTGTTCCTGAAAAATCTAACTCCTTAATATGTATATCTAAGTTGGGTGTCTCTAATTTTCCTTTAAATTTTACTTTTTTGAGGGAAAATATGAATTGGTACCCCCAAGGAATCCCCTGTTTATAGGCATAGTCACCTGTATGGTAAGAGCAGCACAAGCTTCCATTGATGATAGAAATTGATGAACATCGTAGTTTTTTATTTGACCTTTGGCTCAATGATATGATCCCCGCCCACCCGAAAGATCAGAATGATCTGGGATTTCAACTCAATGGAAATGTTGTCTTCTCATGTAAAATCATACATTTTTGGGGGTCTTTTTGAGACAGGGTGTCTCTGTAGCCCCAGCTGCCCTGGAACTCACTCTGTAGACCAGGCTGGCCTTGAACTCACAAAGATCTGCCCGCCTCTGCCTCCCGAGTGCTAGGATTAATGGCGTGCACCACCACACCTGGCAAAAGCATACATTTTTTTTAATGATACCTACAAAATTATAGAATAAAATTCTCTTATATCCAACAGAAGCTGGAGCTACTCTTGTAGTCACCTCTTATGATTTCCATAGTCAGATATTCTGGATGCATTTGTGAGTAGATCAAAGCATGTCCTACTACCTATGGAATAATGTGCCAATCATCTTCAGTGGAATCGTGTGCAAAGATAAAATATTTCAGTTTTCTATTGCTATGTGACAAGTGATTGCAAACGTAGACTGTTTATTAGCTCATGGTTCTGTAGGCCAAAAGTGGCACTGACATTTCTGCCTATTTTTTGACATTTGCATTTTTTATTTGAAAAGTGTTTATTCAGTCTATATGCACATTTATTGATTGAATTCTTTGTTTATTAATGTATAATTTATTGAATTCTTTATATATTTTGGACACTAATTCACTGTTGGACAAGTAGTTGGCATTTTTAAAATTTTCTGGTTATTGTTTCCTTTGTTGTACAGAATGTTTTCAATTTGATGTGATCCCACTTACAAATTCTTGTGTCCTAGCCTATTGGATTTCTATTCAGAAAGTCCTTGCCTATGCCTTTTTTTAAAATTTATTTTTAGTGATGCTTTGTGTATTTCATACATCATTTTCCAATTCAGTTCAGGCATATATCCCCTTCCCTTCCCCCCCACCCCACCCCTACCCATCGCAGATCGTGCATTCTGCCGTAAGTTTTCTGCATCTTTCTCTGCTTTTTTGTTTTGTTTTGTTTTCATTTTTTTTAACAATAGGTGATAATTTGTGAGTACAAGCATCCTTCATGTAAAACCAATTTGCAAGCAGTTGTGCCCATACCTTTCAGTGTTCCTCTATGTTGTTCTCTGGTTGGTTTCAAGTTTCAGGTCTCACTTTAAGACTTTGGACTCATCTTCATTCAATTTTTGCTATAGCTGAGAGCCATTCTCACGGCCTGACTTCCCTACCATGATGGAGTATACCTTCAAACTACATAGTTCAAAATAAAATTTTCCCTTCCTTAGGTTGATTCTTGTTAAGTATTTGTTCACAGCAATAAAAAAAGTGACTAATACAATGTATATGTTGGGGAGAACTGTGGAAAAATACTGCTATCTTGACATGACAGAGCCATTGCAATCCAGAATTTAGTGGCTGTGGTTGCCTGCAAGAGACTCAAACCAGTAAAATATCCAGTGTAGATTGTAAGACCCAGGGTTGGAGCATGAACATAAGGAAACAGATTCTTCCAGGCCTCTGTTCTTCCAGGTTATTGCTTACATGAACTTGCAGCAATGGTGAAAGCAGCATAAGACCAATGCAGATACAATCAGAAAAAATAAAGCCCAACATGGAACTGGGAAAATGGCAGCAGGCCCCAAGTTTATCTGAAGAACTACTGATAACTGATTACTGCTGGGTCAAGCAGAGCTGATCTTAAAGGGAGGGACTCTAATTAGGCTGACTAGACTCTAGCAGATGAACTTGCACCTAGGGACATCTGGGTACAAAAGTTTGACTCATTAGGGCTTAACATATATGATAGAATGCATGCAATCTGGTGGGGAGGTGTGGATGGGATTAAGTGAATGAAATGAACAATAAGTCAATAAAATGTACATTAAATAATAATCTAGTATAGATGGGTCAGGGTCTTACAAAGTCATATGCCTAGTTGGGGAGCTTTGGCAGTTGGAGGCTGCTGGGGCAAGTAGAATCAATTTTCTTCAGGTAAGTGTTCCCTGTTAGGTTGCTCATGCTTCAGTGGAAGGCCCTACCCCCATGCACAGAAGGACAGCATGGAGTGAACTCAGTAGGCTATGAAAACAGGGCACAAAGTTGGGAAGTGGACATGGCAAGAGGCCTTTGCGGAACTGGAAGGGGAGTAGAGATTATTATGATCAAATATATTGTACACACATATGAAATTCTCAAAGAATGTATAAAATTAAAACAGAGCCAAAATAGAAAGGAGAGAGATATATCTTCATATAGTCTACATCTTCAAGTATTACTGTACTCCAAACTCTATCAACTATAGAGTGAATTAATTAATGTTGGTACATTTATAACTGAGATATCATCCAGCAGGGAGAATAAATCAGTTATTGCTGTATCCAACTCAGGTAAATCTCACAAAACATTCATATTAAGAAACATATTAGGATTAACAGTACCTTAGAGCACTGGTATATATCCTGCCAGAATTCCTTCCTTGAAAATAAATAATTTATATTATTATAATTGTAATTTATCATTTATAAGTCATATATTAGGTAGGTTGCCTAAAAATTTCTTTGCTTGATGCTCTTACTTCTTAAGTTTGATTTTCCTTTAACAGTGATAGAAATTTCTGGCTTTGGCCTCTCCTTTGTTAGGGTTTCCATTTATTCCAACATTTTTTATATCTTTTGTATTAAATTCCCTATTTGAGCTACTTACTTTTGGAATCTTTTTTCTTCCTGTCTTGCTGATTTGTTATGTTGTTCAGGATTAGCTTTCCTGAGGAAGCTTAAAATATCGTTGGTTATAAGAATAATCATTATTTTATATACCTCTCCCAAAGAAAAATATTACCAGTTAAACTAAAATGTTATAATTTAATCTAAATATATTTTATACTTTTCTTGAATTTATAGTATTCTAGACTTAATTATATATGGTTACATAACATAGTCCTCTTATGTATAAATGAAAATGTATGTCAATAAATGATTTGATTATATTTCTCACTCTAGAAACATATCTCTCATACACATATATATCTCCTAATTTACTTTATATCTAACAGTGGTAGAATTTTATACTTTCTTAACACTACAATAATTTAGCCATTATAAACTTTAGCATTCTCTTCACAATAGTGAAGAGCTGAAACCAACCTAAATGCCCCTAAACGGATGAGTAGATGACAAAAATGTGGTAATCTACACAATGGAGTACTATTCAGCAGTAAAGAAAGATGGCATTATGAATTTTGCAGGTGAATGGATGGAGCTCAAAGCAATTATGCAAAGTGAAGTATCACAGTCCCAGAAAAACAAAGGACGAATGATTTCCCTCATTTGTGGATACTAACACCAAATCCCCAGTTGGCAGGCAAACTGAGCAGCATTATTGTTATATTACTTTTTATCTGAAAGCAACTGTGTTGTTAGAATGTAAATCTCTTAACAGGCTCTGGAATCGACCTACCACTTATTTTCAGAGAATGTAATTACTGTATATGGGTGGAAGGTATGTATTCATATTTTAAAGTAATATAAATTTAAAAGGGGAAAATGTGATTTCCTAAACATATTTTGGAATTAACATGCAGCTTATTCCCAGTGGTCATAATTTTGATGCATATGTGATGATTATATAGGCATTTGTTGGAGCAATACAAAGGGGAGGGAAAAACAACAACATAAAGACTGGGTTAAAGAACCTAATGATAGTTAAACTCTGCCCAGAACAACAGCCTCTGCAGGGAAAAACTTTGGAAAGACTGAGAGAAAGATGCAAGACATGTATGGCAGAAGGCATGAACAGGGGTGGGATGGGGGCAGGGAGAAGGAAATGTGTCTAATTTGGACTGAAAAATAATGAACGAAATACACAATCCATCAATAAAAGTACTTTAACCATTAAAAAAAATGTTAGCAGTATTGCATTTATTTTTAATCATCCATAAAATATGTGCTACATTTATTGACAGGATTCATGTCAATATGAAAAATGAAAAATTATTAGAATGAATAATCATAAAGTTAAAACTACAAAATAGCTATGAATCAATTTAGCTAAACGATAATTCATAGTCTTTTAATTACTTACTTGGGGAATAATTTTTTAACATTTTATTTATTATTTTCATTTTATATGTATGAGTGTATTGTCTGCATGTATGTAAGTGTAACTATGTTGTGCAAATCTTGTGGAGGTCAGAAGAGGGCGTCAGATCCCTGGGAACTGGAGTTATAGACATTGGTTATTGCCAAGTGGGTAGTAGAAATTGAACCCAAGTCCTCTATCAGTGCTCTTAACCTCTGAGCTGTCTTTCCAGCCCCTGGTGAATAATTTGGATTCATTACTCCCTCATGCACAGTTATTTGGTTTGGAAGAATTTAAATAATGCTTCAGTATTGTTACCAGGACTTTCTGGTTAAGACTTGGATACTCTTTCTCTAAAATGTGATGTTGGAATTTTCGATGTTCACACATGATTAGGCAATCATAGCTATATTTCAAAAAGCTACTAATTTGAGAAAAATGAAAATTCTTGTTCTTTGGAATTGATGAGATAGATAGTGAATTTTATCTTTGAAGCTTTGTAAGAATTATTTGATCCTGAGTTGATGTTGACTTCTAGAGAAGATAACTTGTTTCCTGGGGTCAACTTCTAGCCTTGAACCACACTAAATTATATTCTTTGCACAAATTACTGTTTGACAGTGCAGGTAAAATGATTTGGGACTGGAAGATCTCCTGGGGACCAGTTTGTGTTTGTGAATGACAGTTCTCAGGGGAGATATTTTTTCCCATTCTGCTGAGCATGATTGGTTAAACTTGTCAAATTTTTTTTCTTTCCCTTCTGTTTGTGGTTTGTTAATTCCATTTTGAGTTTTTAACAATCTCATTTACTATCATATCCTTCAGTCTCAATTTCATGAGTGATTTTGTTTCATTTTCTATATCTTGGACAGATTGGCTTATCTTTGAAAGACTCTTTTAACCTGATTATCTCTCTCCATAAGTTATGGGTTGGATATAAAATCATCATTGAAAGAAATGGAAAATTCCAATATGAGAAGTCACTAATCCGGAGGGGTTTCGAACTTAGGAAAATAGTCTCATGCCTTATCTCATATCATCTAGTATTCAAAATTGATTTAATATCTACTCTCTCACAAAAGCAGGAATAAGTTACCAGAGGTTCTTAGGCTAAAGTTGGGGCCTGCTGCCCAGTTCCCTTGTTCGATGCTGTTTTTTTTTTTTTTTTTTTTTTTTTTTTTTTTTTTTTTTTTTTTTTTCTCTGGTTTTTTTTTTTTTTTTTTTTTTTTTTTTATTTTTTTTTTCTTTTTTTTGTGTTTTGTTGTCATTTCTACGTCTTTCTCCTCTTACCCCTTAGCATATCAAGGCGTATATCCCCTTCCCCTCTAACTCCGCCGCCACCCCTACCCATCGCCACTCCGTCTCATAGCCGCTATTCTGCAGCCACATCTTTTTTGCATCTTCTACTGTTTTTTTGTGTATTTGTTTTGTTTTCAACTTTTTTTTACAACCCTAAGTGCACTTTTTGTGAGTACGCAGCTCCTCCCTTCCTGTCACCACCCAATTGCGCGCAGTGTGTCCCAACACCCATCAGCCGTCATGGGTCCCCCCAACTCACGGCGGAGGGGGGAGGTTGTACTGCTTCACCTCAGTTGATCCAAATTGAGTGATCCAGCCTTCTCATTTGTTGTACGTTTCCCCCCTTTCACCCCACTCGCAGGCCTCATTCTCTCTCCGTGCCTCCTCCTCTCTCGCAGATTGTTCCTGCGCTACGAAGCCGGGCCACCGTGATGCGATGCAAACACGTCACTTTCTCTGGAGCTGTTGTTACCATTTTTTACAACCGTTTCCTATGCGACACTCGGGAGTGACAAGCCTCCTGTTTCCTATTGTTCATGTACCAATCTGCTGGCTCTATCCCACCTTCTGGCCCCCCCATCTTTCTGCATGCTGACTGGATCTTGCATACGGGACCCGGGTTAAATTCCACGAACTCACATAGCAGATAACTTAAGAACCATAATTAGGCTGAGCTGTGGTTGTCTTATCCCAGCAATCAGGAGCAGAGGCAGGCAATCTCTTAGTTCAAGGCCAGACCTGTGTCGAACATATTGAGCCATAGGCCAGCTGGGACTAAGGGAAGACTCCTGTCTCAAAAAGAGCAAACAAACAAAAAAAAATTAAATAAAATAAATAATTAAAAAAATCTTTAAACGTCCGTCAGGAAAGCAGAATCACTGAGAGACAATGCTTAAAGTTTGGAAGAATGCTGTAAAATCATCAAGAGGAATCCAGTTTTATTTGTAGCTACAGCCATAGATAATCAACATTATGCTAGGGTTCCCAAACCCATATTCTATTAAAAACATAAACTATGGGCTGGAGAGATAGCCTAGCGGTTAAGAGCGCCGACCGCTCTTACAGAGGACCCGGGTTCGATCCCCAGCACCCACATGGCGGCTGAGAACCGTCTGAAACTCCAATTCCAGGAGAACTCCAGTTCCAGGGGAATCCAAGACCCTCTTCTGACCTCCGCGGCATTGCACGACACGGGTGCACAGACTTGCATGCAGACAGTACATTCATACCCATATAGAAATAAATAAAAAAAAATTAATAAAAAAAAAATTAAAAAAAAAAACATAAACTAAAATATGGATATTGACAAAAGACAAAAAACAAAATGCAATAAATATAGTCTATTTTAAAAAATAATTATTTGGTGAAATTTTTGTTTTAAAAATATCTTGTAGAAATATGTGTTTCTCAAATGCATTGCTGGATATCATTTTATTGAATTATTTATTCACAGAGCCAATAGAAGTTTATCTAGATACAAAAATGTCCTTACAGTGCTATCTGCATGTTACAAACATTAAAATTGTCATAGATTCCTGAAAATAATAATATGCTTAGTATAAACAATTCAAGAAGAGATCATTTCGATTTTGCTCACAAAATTTTACTCTCAGAGAAGATATTTTTACCAAGTACAAATATGAAGTCTTGAAAATTATAGCAATTTAATGATTTTTACCAATTAATATTTTTATTCTAAGAGCTTTTCTTCTTTAGCTTCCCTATTTTGGTTGGAAACTTTGCTTTATGCTCATCACAAAGTTGAAAATTAAAGAAAAAAATTTACATCAGAGTAACAGTTAAAGATGCACTTTAAAGCTCAAAATCTATTCTTTAAGGAATTAATCTTTCAAAAATATAATCCTGATTATTTCAAATAGTTTGAATTAATTAATGAATTGCTATAGTATTTTGCACTCTGGTCACGATTTTGGTATATTATACAACCTGGTGCATATGTAAGAAAATGAATGCCTAAGAATTATGTAACTTGTGGGCTGAAGGTGAAGTTTAGTTTAAGAGTGCTAGCATATCATGCATAGAACTCTGAATTAAGTATTCAACACTGAATCCCCCATCAAAAGATACATGTAACATAAAACATTCATAGAAATATACTTTGTAATAGCTCACTTCAGAGAAACTATACCAGAGGCCTAAGTAAAACTTCTTTATTTTATGGTTTTAGTATGTCAAACTACATATTATCCATTATAAAATTTAGTGTATCACTTAGATTCTTGCTTAAATAAAATGCCTAAAAGAATATGGATTAAAAATAATTCTATCTAATGTAAGTTATATTAAGAATTTGTACTCCATCACACATTATTTGAATGGTTAGGCTATGAAGTTAAAACTGGAGATCACAAATAAATGGTGAAATAGTATAGTTGTAAAATGTGAGGCAACAGAAGCGGACAAATCTAGGTTGTAGCAATTTTACCTATGGGAAGGTACTGGTTTGATGGATTTCTATTTTAATTGGAAAGGTATAGGATTCTAGGCTTGATTTTTTTGACTATTCATGAAAAAAATCAACGCAGCTTGGTGTAACTATATGCAGTGAAAGACACAATTTTGTAGGAGTGAATACAAATATTCTAATTTTTAAGGGTTATTATGTTCACATTGTGCTATTCTGGTGGTTAAACTAGTCAGTGATAAGTAGAGGAAATTTGTTGTTTCTGTGTTAATATATCATGTTTTATGCTTTAGGTAGACATTTTGGATAAAAAGCAAGAGAACTATGAATAGCAATAAGCCCTCTATTTGTGGCTATATTAAGTTAAATCTTTTTGTTATGTGCTCTAGTTCTATACTCATCAAGCTTATAAAAACATCTGATTTTTTTCTCATTTGACTATAAATCCCATGAATGGAGAATAATTTGCTCTTGTTTCTCTTCTTAGTCTACATAGTTATTTTAGCTGTTATTTGAAGGATAGCCCTTGTAAACTTTGAATAGAGAAAATACTATTTATTGAACATTTTGTCCATATGTTGCCCTTCTGCCACACTAGAAAAAATGCCAGTTGCAATTTAAATAATAATGGTTGTATGTCTTTTTGAAATATTTTATAGAATTCTGCCGTGAAACCATCCAGGCCTGGGCATTTTTTGGTTGGGAGGCTGCTTATTACATCTTCTATTTCTTCCTGTACTATTGGTCTTTTTTGACTGTTGATCTCTTCTTGTTTGAGCTTTGGTGATTCCCAGGATTTCAGATATTCATCCATTTCTTCTAGGTTTTTAAACTTAGTAGAATATAAGTTTTTGAAGTAGTCCCGTATGATTGTCTGGATCTTTTCATTGTCTGTTGTGATATTTCCCCTTTCGTCACAGATTCTATTGATTTGGAGTTGTTCCCTTTTTCTTTTGGTTAACTGGGCTAGAGGTCTGTCTATCTTGTTTATTCTCTCAAAGAACCAACTTTTGGATTCATTGATTTTTTGTATGGTTTTCTTTGTTTCTATTTCATTGATCTCTGCTCTGATTTTTGTTATTTCTTCTTGTCTGCTCCATTTAGGGTTCATTTGTTGTTGTCTCTCAAGTATTTTTAGCTGCAGTGTTAGATCATTCACTTAGGGTGTGATGACGCCTGTTGGTTGACCATGCTTCAGGGGATGGATCCATATCCAAGACATTTAGAGAACAAAAATTAAACTGGCTATGCCTACAAAGAAAGAAATTTTATTCCAGGAAAGCCTTCCTGACTGTCCTTTGATGAGACATTGATTGTTTGTACTACATGTCTTCTTTTTCGTTTATGTGCTTTTTTTTTGGTGAATTGCATCCTTTAGCAGCTTTGCATAAGAAGTGTGGAGAGATAATTTTTCTCTGAAAATTTGCCTCTGAAAATTTGTTTAAAAAGCTATCACATTTGAGAAGCTATAAATAGAATTTAAAACTAGAAAAACTTTCTATTGTTGTTTAAAAAAAAAATATATATATATATATTACACATGTACCTGTGGAGGCCAGAAGAGGATGTTGGAAGTCCTAAAGCTGGAGTTCCAGGTAGTTGGGAGCTGCTTGATCGGGTTGCTGGGATCCAAACTTAGATCCTCTGGAAGAGCAGGAAGTGTACTTAACCATTGAGCAATCTCCATCCCCTCTAGTGTTATTTCAAGGACAATTCTATAATAAGTTATAGGTTTTTCTTTTAAAAATAATATATCTTAAATTTTAAATAGATTCTTTGAGAGGTTCATACAATCATTGATCATGATCAGACTCCCTTCCCCATCTCTCCTTCTAGCCTACTACTCTCTCCCCTCTGATTAAAAATTATTTTAATTTTTTACACAGGTCTATCAAGTCCAACTTCTATTCCCTAAATGCTCTTGGGTATGGGTTCATCCCTTGGAATCTGGTCAATCTACCAGGCGGCAAGCCCTTCAAGATAACTAACTCTCCCTCTACCTGTAACTATCAGTTGTTAATAGTTCCTCTGCTAGGTGTAGAGTTTGTTGCCCACCTCCTTCCTCTCCATGTTGGGATTTAGCTTGGCTTGAGGTTTCATAGGTCTTGTGCATGCTGTCACAAGTGCTGTGAATCCATTAGTACAACAGCCCTACTATCTCAAGAAGCATGACTTCCCTTAGGTTATCTATCACTTCTGGTTTTTACTATCTTTTCCCTTCTTCTGTAATGCTTTCTGAGGCTGGGGAGGGGAGGGTGTGGTATAGATGTCCCATTTAACCCTACTCTGGATTCTCTTTTCTCCTGCACGTTGAGAATTTATGGGTTTCTGTGTTAATCACCATGGGCTGTAAGAAGGAGTATCTCTGGTGAGATTATAGAGATGGAAAAGTAAACTAAAACCCTCAAAGAATACCACTAATATAAGCAGTGTAAGCTGAGAGTCTCCTGTAATTATTTCGCCTGTGAGAAACACTTCTAGTATTTTTCTGTGAAAATTTTTGTGTGCACATAATATGTGTTCGTGTTACCATGGTTATTATTTTACAAATGAAAACAGTATAACTTAGATATGTTCAAAGTCTATTTTAAGATGACTGCAGAATATCACATTTTATGTATGCAACGTGATTTTACTATTCATTTATTAACAAATATTTTAAATTTTGATAATTTTTATGTATATAAAATGCTTATGGCAGAAACTTATACATATGAATTTGTATGATTGTACCTGTGGAATAATTTCCTGCAATTGTTGTAACTAGGGGCAATAAATAAAAGATATGATTTTTACATTTGTAGGTTACATTTTATTTTATTTATTTTTTTTTAAATTAATTTTTATTGATGCTTTGTGCATTTCATACATTTTTTCCAATTCAGTTCAGGTTATTTCCCTTGCCCGTCCCACCCCAACCCCCACCTCCATCACCAGATCATGCATTCTCCATAACTGTCCTTGCATCTTTCTTCGTTTTTTTTTTGTTCATTTTTAGCTATAGGTGATAATCCATGAGTACAAAGCATCCTTCATATGAAACAAATCTGCAAGCTGTTGTGCCCAACCCCTACAGCCCCACCATCCAGTGGTTGTTGACATGTTGTTTGTTCAATGAAGTTGATCAAAATGAGTGTCCAGACTAATTGCCTGAGTTTCACCATTCACCCCATCGCAAGCCCTTACATTCTATTCTACCACGCCCCCGCTTCCGCAGGTTTTGTTTCCCTAGGCTTAGAAAGGGGCACAGGTGGGGAGGAGAGTATTCCATACTCTCTGGAAGCTGTTAATGGACTCTGGGCAAATATCCTTCTGGCATTGGTTTTCCCCCGTCATGGGCCCTGACAGTTTGTCCGGAAGAACATTTCATCTTTCGATCCTACTAAGAAGACAAGCAATTAGATATATAGGTATTTAAAAGTAAGCAGCACTAATAGTTAGGTTGGTTACTTTAGCATAGGACAAATGTTTGGATATGTTTAATCATGAATTACAAAATTTTTCCCCCCTGTTAAATATTACAGGGTCTTTAACTGTGGCTTATAACATCTAACCTGTAGAGGATGTAAGCTTGTGGCATCAGCCATGGGTTATTTCTCCAAGGGGAGAGCCAATAGCCAATTAGATTTGGGATATACAGGCACATGGCTGCCTCTGCTGCACAGTATTTCCAGGCAGGTGAGGTGTAGCTGGTGCTGACGGTGGAGTCTTGCTTGACTCAGGGAGACCCATATTTGCTTTATTGGTTTAGTGGCCTTTGGTAACACTCTCTGGCATTCCAGAGGCCATCTGTACACTTGCATGTGTGGTCTCAATACATCCCTCCCATGTTAACGTCAGGTCTTCGGCAGCAGGGTCTTATTGCCTCTCCTCCTGTAGGTATCCCAACTTAGAGGCAAGGAGCCCTTACCTTTTGTGGGGCCTTGGATCCCCTGGCCAACATCCACCTGGTAGAACAATCCATTGCTGATGTCAGAGCTCCTGTATTAATATATTTTGCCTGAGTGCATAGCCCTAGGACTTTAGTATTATATTTGGTTCTGAACAGAGAGTAATCCCTTCCACAGTTCCCATGTCTAGTAGTCAATTAAAGAAAGCAGTTTTACCGGTTTTATAAGAGATCACCTCTACAAGGAGAAATATGACAATGATGAGGTCGCTCCCCAACTGTAAATTGTAGGTTACATTTTATAAGAATTTAATAGTCACTCGCTGCTTTAATTGGGATTTAAAATGTCACAGAATTGCTCTTTCTCCTGTAATCAGCATAGTACTTACTGCTAATTTCTTACTAAATAATCAGTTACAATATTACCATTAGAATTGGTTATGAATCAATTCAAAGCTTGTAGAATATGCATAAATAAAGGGAAAGATAGAACAAATACTACACAAAATGACCAGCTCATTGACCAACTGGCATGAACTTTTTTCGCAGACATATAAATCGTCCATATTCCCTTTTAGGTACATCACTGAACTATAAATAAAACACATGGATTTGCATGGAAAATAAGAATAGAGATTGCTTACATCAAAGCTTACTCTCAAGATAAGGGATGTTTCAGAAATGGATAATTTCAATACAGATGTATAGAAAACTTTCCAGCATAAGGAAATATTCATGGACCAAAGGTTTCTTTTTGTAAAAAACATTTTCTTTTTTTTGGTATTTTTGTGTATGAGTTTGTTGCCTGCATATACATAAGTTTTCCCATGCAATGCAGTGACTGCGGAGCTCAGAAGAGGGTGTTGGATCCCCCGGAACAGAAGTTACAGACAGTTGTTAACCACCATGTGGTTGCTGGGAATGGAATCCCTGCCCCCTGCAAAAGCAGTCAGTACTCTTAAACACTGAGCCACCTCTCCAGATCCCAAAGATTTCTTTTGACATCAGATAAATCTGTCCTTTCTCAATGATTTATAGACAGAGGACACTGTGCAGTTATGTGGTAGTTTATTTTACAGTGCATAATATACAAGGAGAATGCTAGAATACTTATAACAGTTATTTACAAAATTACTAATGAGCATGATTCACCAATATCTGAAAGCATAAAAGGATAAATGAACTTTCCCAAAACCAAGTGAATGAATTTCTACTAAATAGAATCTAACTCTCTTTACATTGTATGAAACAATAAACTGTATGTATGTTATTTAAGTTATTGTTTCCTTCAACAAATATTAAACATGAATGGTTGTTGTTATCGTTATTATGCCATTTGGAAACATATTCGTATTTTACACTTGGGGAATTAAATTAAAAATCTAGAGTCCTATTTAACATCACTCTTAGGTTATGTAGCAAACTTTGCAAATGAAAACTAAGACATGGTAATAAATGTATATAGGTAGTATAAAGCCTCTGAACTATAAAATTATGGTGGATTATTGAGGTAAACTAAGATTGTTTGGGGAGCATTGTTTTAAGATTAAAAAAATTATGTGTATGAATGTTGACCCTGCCTACATTCATTCAGTCCCTGCAGGGGTCAACAGGAGGGGGTATTGGGTCCCCTGGAACTGGATTTACAGACAGTTGTGAGTAGCTAATGGGGAATGGAACCCAACCCCAGGTCCTCTGCAAGAGCAGCCAAGCTCTATTAACTGCTGGGCTATCTCTCCAGCCCCACGTGTATATTTTTAACATTATGAGAATAATTATCCCCAATCCACAAATATCTTATTTTTATTTGCCCAAAGAAAATGTGCTTCAGTTTTTTGATTCTTGAAACAAACCATTTCTTTATCCATTTTCTTCATTTAAAAGAAAGGGATCCAAATCATAGTCACCCTATTAAAAACAACAACAATAATAAACAAACAAATAAGCAAACAAAGTCCCCTTCTTGATTTTTTTTTTTTTTTTGCTACTCTTCTTTCTCTGGAGTTTAGTTAAGTCACCCAAGTTTAGGCACCGATCTGCCATTAATTTTCTCTATTAGTATGTTTTAGTCTTCAGACCTTGACCTCAATAGAACACTATTAAACAAAATTATCACTATGGTATCTTCTAATTTCGTATTTTGGAATGTAAAAATGTTATTTCTCCATACCCATAAGTGGTTTCCTACTACAATAAAAACAAAATGAAAGTTTATTTCAGTGGCCTCTAATACATTATAATTATCCTTGCCAGTATCTTCTACTTCTATTTAACTCTCCAATCCTTTGATCATTATAATCTGACCATATCACCCTCTTATTCTACAAATCAGCTCAAATGGTATTTTCTGAGGAAGACACTCCTTGACCTCTTTATTTGTTTAAGTTACCTCATGGATGTTATTATGGTGATACTTATTACCTTTAGAAATTTACTTTAAACTTTTAAATCACAACTGATTATTATCTTTGTTTTGTGTCATGACTTCATGGAGGCTAGCTTCATAGGAGATCACCTGATTTTATTTATCACTGAATCTTTAACACCAGCACAGTAACTGACACATAAAAAATGTTCAAAAATACTTTCTTTTTTTTTTAATTTTTTTTTAATTTTATTTATTTCTATATGTGTATCAATGTACTGTCTGTATGCAGGTCTGTGCACCCGTGTCGTGCAGTGCCACGGAGGTCAGAAGAGGGCGTCAGATTCCCCTGGAACTGGAGTTCTCCTGGAATTGGAGTTTCAGACGGTTCTTGGCCGCCATGTGGGTGCTGGGGATCGAACCCGGGTCCTCTGTAAGAGCAGTCGGCGCTCTTAACCGCTAGGCCATCTCTCCAGCCCTCAAAAATACTTTCTAAATGTTTATAGTTAGGAGACTGATAATTTTTATTTTATTTTATTTATTTTTGTATGTGTATGAGTGTACTGTCTGCATGCAGGTCTGTGCACCCGTGTCGTGCAATGCCTCGGAGGTCAGAAGAGGGTGTAGGATTCCCCTGGAACTGGAGTTCTCCTGGAACTGGAGTTACAGACGGTTCTCAGCAGCCATGTGGGTGCTGGGGATTGAACCCGGGTCCCCTGCAAGAGCAGTCGGTGCTCTTAACCGCTAGGCTATCTCTCCAGCCCCGAGACTGATAAATTTAGAATGCCCTATGGCATATTAAAGTCCTTATCGTTGTCAGTGAAACCCCGTAGTCTACTTATAAGAACTACACAACAACTCAATCAATCTAAACTGTCATTTTGGACAGCTCTAGTATGAGATAAAAGAGAAAATACAACACTTAATGTATTCTTCTTGGGAAGATTTTCCCATTGAGAAGACTGAAAGCCTTGGTGGGTTTGTAAGTCTCTATTTCTGTCTAGAGAAGTATATTGGTTTCTTTCCTCATTGTACTGACCAAATATCTGACAGAAGCAGCTTAAGAAAGAAGAGGTTTACTTAGGTTCATAGTTCAGAGAGGACAGTCTATCATAGTGTGGAACTCATAGTGGCAGGGACGGGTCAGTCTGTGGCATAGTCCTCATATCACAGAAATGGACAAAAACAGAGCTTGTGCTAGACTTGGGGCCAGGCCATAAGTTTCAAAGGCTTGCCTGAAATGACCCACCTGTAATAGCCATGTCCTCTGCCCCAAATGTCCCCAAACCTTCAAAACCTCAGCACCAGGAACCGAGGAACAAATAGTCAAACACATAAGCCTGTGGGGGACATTTCAAATTCTGACATCACTAGATTTTTTTTCTATTACCTCCACTCAGATTAGTCTACATTGATAATAATATTAGGATATTTAAATGGAAACGGATTCCATAGAATATTCAGAGAAGAAATAAAGATTCAAGATGGGACATGGATGATACAAATAATTTATCATTTATATTTTATTTATTTTTGTGTATGAATGTACTGTTTGCATGCGTGGAAGTGTACCTGTGTCATGCAATGCCCATGGAGGTCAGTTAGAGGCCATGTGGGTGTTGGTAATCGAACCCAGGTCCTCTGCAACAACAGTCAGTGCTCTTAACTGGTGAACCATCTCTCTAGCTCCAGGATGATACAAAATAATTTATCATCTTTTTGTCATTACAATAGCATTAGAACAAAAGTCTAAGAAAACATGCTGAAAAATAGATTTTACGATTTAGTAAATTATCCATGTAATTTTACCCAGATGCTAAAACTAGTTTGATATCAATTTTTCAAAAATAATAAAATCAACCTAGTTAATATAAAAGAAACATATTTAGGCTCTGTTTTACTGTAGCCTGACTAGTGGTTTCTTTTCAAGCTTTATTGTCCATATATCTGTGTGTGTGTATGTTTGTGTGGGTGTGTGTGTATATTATAATACATAAAATGTCAACTATGTCTTCTTCTAACTTAATATTTTGTGACTTTATGACATAGAGTAAATAGTAATAAACTGACCACAATCTTTGCCTTTAGGTTTTTCTTGGATGTTACATTTTACAGTAAGAAATTACACTGTCAGAACTTTGAACATACCTGAATATTTAGAAATAAAATTATAGTCCATATTGTATTTATATTCTTTATAATGCTTGTGAAATTGTAGGCACCATTTTTTGGATACTATAACTGAATTGAGCCCCACTGTATAAGATTGCTTAATTACATCAAGCTTATGATAAAATTCCTTTGTAAGAATATATTTTCCCCAAATTATACCTACAACATTAATAGCAATCAAAATAAAATCATAATAATATTCATGCTGAGAACTAGTTGTCCATTGTAGATGATGACTTGATCTCTTGAGAGTCATTTTCCCTTTTTTCTTGGATTGACAAGAGATGTTGATTATTAGATTTGTCAATACCCACGTTTTTATGTTTAAGCATGACTGACTTATGAAAATTACAACATAGCTATTTTTTGATTTACAGTAGTAATCTTTCTAATTCAATTTTACCTGATACCTTCCACATGACACAGAGGAATCTGGCCACAGGTGAGGAATTAGTTATTTAAAGAAAATGCAGCTTGCCGGGTGTGGTGGCGCACACCTTTAATCCTAGCACTTGGGAGGCAAAGGCAGGTGGATCTTTGTGAGTTCAAGGATAGCCTGGTCTACATAGCAAGTTCCAGGACAGCCGGAACTACAGGGAGAACCTGTCACAAAAAGACCAAAAAAAAAAAAATCCCAAAAGAAAATGCAGCTTAAAAAGATAATTTCCTCTTTTACTAACATATCTTAGTTTGGAAGTTGTACTACAGTGACTAGGTGAGACTGTTCACTTGGGCACCATATTCAGAAGAATCTTATTTATGCTACTCGACATAAGTGATAGTTATATTAACAAAAGCATCGAGAATTTTGAATTGCTTTGTATTATATATCCATACCAGGTGCTTTTATATTCTGGGAAATCATGCTATGAAAGCAGTTGCAAAATAGAGGAATTCTATTTGAAAAACCATACAATCTAAACTAGAAAGAGAAAACAATTGCTGGGAAGAGACTCCCTGAGGGTATAAGTTATATGCAAATATGTTATATGTTTGCAGTGATTAGAAGATTTTAGTGCTTTTCTATGTTTGTTTTCTCCTTTTCATCTCATTAGCTAATGAGTTATCAAGGAAGATAGTATGATTTTTTTTTTAGAGATGAAACCGTATCATTCTCTTCAGAGATAACTTGGGCATTTATTGATAATACTTGCCTTATTATGTGATTTGTAGAGATTTCCAGTAATTTATGTCTGGGCATAAGGATACTAACCAGAAGTTGTTGAGCATTTGTAGAGTCTGCTCTTTTGGCATTCTATTGGATTACACACATATGAGAAACTTCATGTTCACTATTTAAATACTTTATTGCAGGAATTCAAGACAGGTTGATAAAGATTGTATACTATTTTTATTTTGTTGTTTTTAAGTGATGATTTGATATTTATCTGACGTAATTTAAAATTTTTCATGTTATATTTAACTCATCTCCAAATAGATTTCAAAAGAATGGTGGTGTTCACTGGCACATGCCAGCTACTGGAGAGGCTGAGGAGGGAAGTTTATTTAAGACTAGGAGTTTGAGGTCAGCTTAGGCAACATAATGAGACCCTTTATCAGAAACAAAACCAAAATAGATCCAAGGAATAACTGCAACAATGGTATGGGTACAACTTATTTGAAAATTAAACCATTTTTCATTGGAATAAAATTATGTCATGACATTTGTGGTAGCTTTCAGTTCACCTGAAAGGTACCTTCTTGTAACTCTGCGTCATTCCAGTCATCTATGATTGTACTTCTGTTATCCCTGCTTATGCCTATACACTGGTTGCTATTTTGTTCCACAAAGAAGGGCATGATTTTCAAATTTTAAAAGGCACACTTCCTTTAAATCAGTCTGTGAACAAAATGACCGATACTCATTATTGTAGTGAAATCAATGCTTCAAATTTTTGTACAAAGTTAATTAGGACCAACTCTTTATAGTATTATAATAAAAGTCACTTTTTCTCAAATTCAAGAGAGACATGAGTTGATTGGAATAGTGACAATGAAAAACCTCTACATTTGTTTTAGCGTTAAGTTTGCTAAGGTCAGGTAAATAATGAAGAAATAATTTTCAAACTATCATCTTATCAAAGTGAAAAACATTTTAATTTGAATTTAATTGAACAAATATTGAGGGGACTGCTAAGGGAGAGAGATGATGCATCTCTCTTGTGAAAACTAAAATCTTCCTTCTTTTGGTGGCTATGAATGCTCCAACCAGACCATGAAACTTAGAGAAGACTCAAGAAAGCATATGGTTTTAGCAGCTTAATGAAAGAGCAGAGCCTTTACTTAAGGACCTATAATTATAAAGACCTATAATCATCCTGCTAAATCAGGATGGGGAATTCTCAGCACCTTGCAGTAATTATCTGGGGGTCTGACAGAACCAAGAACACCTGGACACTCCAAGAAAATACATGACCCAGGCAGGGTCAGCTTTATGGGCATATGATGTATATAGTTGTACAAGGTTAAGGATTCAGAAGAGCCCTCTATTTACCTTAATTCTCTATTTTCACTTTTTGGAAATGCTTAATAACTTTCAAGCAAGGAGATACACGCTTCATTTTTCTCAAAGTCCTGAAAATGTATAACCAATGCTGACTCAAGAGCAATGGAAAAAGTATTACTTGCGTGAGGCGGCTGGACAGTGGGGTAGAATCAAGCTAGCAATTCTTGCCAGTAGATTATACTGAGAAAACTGTAGGAAACAATGCAGATACTGTCCTCCCAAAAGAGGTGCATTGATTCTGAGAATAATGACATTTTTGAATGAATTGTGAAGAAGAAAGTGGAAAGAATGGAAAAGATGTTTCTTTCCTTCTGGGATCTTAATATATTCTACATTATATTAAATGGATTTTTCAACTAGGTTTCAAGAGGAGCATTTTCCAAACATTTGTAATTGTCCACTTCTCTCATTATATTAAGAATTTAAATATGCATTCATCCAATACCGGGGTTTTATTTGTTAAAAGTTCCATTTCACACTGTATTACTATAAATTGTTACTTTTCATAGTTCAATACAAATATAGTTTGGATAACAAATAAGCACATGTATTTTTACAAATAAGCACATATAGTTTTAAATTTTATAGTAGATACAGAAACCAAAACTGAAAAATTAAAATTAATGTGAATGATGTGTTTTGATTAAGCCAGCATTTTAAAATTTCATTTCAAACTGACATTAGTATTTTTCTGTCTTTGAAATCTGATGCATATTTTAAAATTTCAGTATCTCAATTCATACTACTATATTCAATTCATAGACTACCAGTGTTTGTCTAATTGCCATTTTCATCAATAATACAGTCTTACATGCTTTAAAACATAAATTTGGGCCAGGAGAGATGGCTCAGTGTAAGAGCATTGACTGCTCTTGCAGAGGACCCAGGTTCAGTTACCTGGGCTGGGAGCTAACAACCATCTGTAACTCCAGTTTCAGCAGTTACAGGGGATCTGATGCAGTCTTCTGACCTCCATGGTCATTGCACCACATGGGTGTACATAATACATGTAAGCATATGGGCATATGCATAGAATAAAAAGAATAAAATAAAATAAAAAATTACAGATGAGAAAAAAGAAATTTTATATTCTACTATTTTCTTCACCTATTCTAAGAAAAGACTTTGTAGCTCCCTTGTGATATATTAATGATTTACAATTATAGTTAGATTTGCCACATTTCTCAGAATGAGAGTTTTTTTTAATTAATTTTATTTATTTCTGTATGTATATGAATGTACTGTCTGCATGCAAGTTTGTGCATCCATGTCGTGCAATGCCGCGGAGGTCAGAAGAGGGTCTCGGATTCCCCTGGAACTGGAGTTCTCCTGGAATTGGAGTTTCAGACGGTTCTCAGCCGCCATGTGGGTGCTGGGGATCGAACCCGGGTCCTCTGTAAGAGCGGTCGGCGCTCTTAACCGCTAGGCCATCTCTCCAGCCCCAGAATGAGAGTTTTAAAAGATGAATTGGTTATATTTATTGATGTCATGGTTAACACCAATGTAAGCATAAATATGCACATACACACACATACACAAAGAGAGAGAGACACACACAGATAGAGACAGAAAAAGAGAGGGAGAGAGCGTTTATTGCAAAGGAAAAGAATGTCAACACAATCTTTTGATAGGAGGATCATAATTTTTAACATTTATAAAGATTAGTTTATGAAATGTATTCTCTTCCAATTCCTTACTTTTGTATATTGCAGAAGTTCTGGAGAACTGTACTATACTGACCCCTCTAATATAGTGTTCCATACATCTGGAAACATGCTTATTCTTATTTGGAAAACTAGGAAACAAATGCAAGGAAACTAAAGTTAGAATCCACCAGGTCACGAAAGATGATTTTTTCAATGTATGTTTTTAATTGAAATTTTGTGCATTTCCCACAAGACTGCATGTAATTCTGTTATATATCTTAAGGCTTATTGAGTCAATTTTGTGTACCCAGATGTCCCTCTGTATGAGGTCATCCACTTTTTTAGCTATCAAAAAGCTTACATTTTACCTCATTGGAGGATTTTTTTTTTTCCTAAACAGGGGTAGGCATAGTTAGAATTGCCCTTTTAAATAGACACTTCTAACTCCAGTGGTGAGGATAGATTTAAGAGGTCAAGACAGGGCCTACAGCAAGCAGAAAACAAACTAGTGTATTACAGCAATGATCTCAGCTTGCTCACCAAATCTCATCAGACACACATGCTTGCTTATTAAGATGTTCCACTTGGAACACTTGTCAAGTTAGGTTCTAAAAATAGTAAGTTAAAAAAGAAGCAAGTTGAAAAAGCTTGTAATGAAAATTTAAGTGTTTGAATCTTGACTTGATTTGAACCTATACTTAATGTTGTCCACTCCTATTTCCTTCTTTACATTGCCCTTCTACTACCTCAAAACTCTAAATATAAATCACAGAGAAATCATCAATGGAGTCACCTTCAGCAGTCTGTATGGCATCTATAGATCCTCAAGGCCCAGGGAGTCAGGGCTAAATTAAGAAAATAGAGAGCCATTCTTGAACACAATTGTTCTGTATTTTTTAAATGGCTATAAAAATATTTAAATTATATCAATATGTTAGCAACAAAGAATTAAGAATTGTTAAATTATATTTAAAAGGTATAATAAGTAAATGCAATTCTGGATTGATCTGATTGAAAAAGTTTATTGTAATGAGAATTATTGGAACCAGTGGATAAATTTAATATAGACTACATGTTAAATATTTTTCAATATTTTATTTTTTATGTGCATAAGTATATTGCCTGCATATGTGTGAGTGCGCCCATGTACTCATGTCATGCAATCCCCACAGAGGTCAAAAGAGGTCGTCAGATTCCCCTGGAACTGGAGTTATGGACAGCAGTTAGCAGCCATGTGGGAACTGTGAATTGAACCTGTTTCTTCTGCAAGAAGTTTCTAACTGCTGAGCCATCTCTCCAGCACTAAATAATGGTTTTACCTAAGTGTTAACTTTCTTAAGTTAAACATCCTTTGGCACACCTGTAATCTTAGCACCTGGGAGGCAGAGCCTGGAGAACTGCTTCAAGTTTGATGCAAGCCTGGGCTACAAACTGATTTCCAGGCCAGCCTAGGCCACAGAGTGATATATTAAAAAAAGCCTTTAAACTTCTGAATTTAATAAAGTTTTTATGTGGGGAGAGATGGCTCAGTGGTTATGAGCACTGGCTGTTCTTACAGAGGACATAGGTTCAATTCCCAGCACCCACATGGCAGTTAACAACTGTCCTTAACTCTAGTTCCAGGGAAATTTGTCCACTTTTTCTGACCTACATGGGCATTGCACAACATGGATTCACTTACATACATGTAGGCAATACACTCATACCCATAAAATAAATATTATATGAAAAATATTTTTTTCTTCAGAGATATATGTCAAAATATTTCAGGATAAAGTATACCTGCAACTTCAGCTTACTATTCATGACTCAGCAAAATAATTTTAAATGTACTCATATATAGATATCGATATTTGTATAAAGAAATATAAAGCAAATAAAACAAAATGTGAAAAATTGACTTGATAAAAAGCACATTCATTTTACTATTCTTATAATAGTTGTGAATACTTGCATTATTTAAAATGAGCTATTTTAGAGATATACAGTTAAATAGTTACAAATACAACAACATGACCTCTGAGATCTAGTTCAGAATAATGTCAGATGGGGAGTAAGAATGTGTAGCAGTATAGATGGAATAATTATCAAGATTTAGAGATGACACTATTGCACCAGTGGACACATTTGTCTGTCTGTAGTGTTGTATGCTGTCTTCACAGATGGGAAAAAAATTTGAAGACCATTCTCCCCCATCAGCTCATAGTCCTGTCCAGCACTAACACATCTAGCCAACGAGGAAGAATCTTTTAGCTCAACTCCAACATGGCTTCTCTATGTTCTCCAAGTAGAGCCTATGATATTTTTGGTAATGGGCTCTATCCCATCAAGGCTCAGGGAACATTAAATTAGAAAGCTCAGAAAGAATGTAAAAGCCAGAGGAGGGGTTGGAGGGCTGTGGAATGCTGACTGCCACAAATGATATGGCTATTGCACTCTTGATCTCAAGGCAGCTATGATTACCTGCACAAGATTGGGCTTGCTAATCTCCTGACATGGAGTAGGGAGGAGCTCACAAGGCCCTAACTTCTCAAGGATTTATACACAGTTAATGGATGATGGGGAATGTACAGACATTTTCTACTTCTGGTAGCCACTGGTAAAGTGCCCGTGCTCCTGAAAACAATTCCTTACCTGTTTTCTGGTAGGTAACCTTAATGTAACTCACTGGGTCATTAAAAAAAAATGTTAAGAGGATTAACTGGGAAGAGAATCAATTGGCATGAGAGAGGCATAGTAGATGGTAACAGGGATTAAGATGATTAAAATAAATTATGTATATTAATGAAAATGCCATATCGAAATCTATTATACATAATTTAAATCTACTAATAATATTTTAAATATGGTCTAGAGAGATAGATGGTTTAGTGGTTAAGGGAACTTGCTGCTCTTACAGAGGACCCAGATTCTGTTCCCAACACCTACATGGTGGCTAACAGCCATCCCAAATCTCAGTTCCAGGGGATTGATCAGGGTCTTCTAGCCTCAACTAGCACAAGGAACAGGCATGATGCACACAGATAGATGTGGATAAGTGTTGACACACATAAATTTTTTTAAAATCTTTAAAATATTAAAAAAATACTTATTGATTATTGAAGTTGTGCAGTAGGCACATGGGAATTCATTATGGTAATTTTTATGTTTATGATTTGAGCCCATGTTGTATTTTTTACTGAAATTTTATGTGTTTCATTACATGATTTTTCTTTTTTTTTGGTCTTTTCTAGACAGGGTCTCCCTGTAGCCCCAGCTGTCCTGGAACTCACTCTGTAGATCAGGCTGGCCTCGAACTCACAAAGATCCACCTGCCTCTGCCTCCCAAGTGCTAGGATTAAAGGCATGCACCACCACGCCCAGCTCATACACGATTTTTCAATCAGTCTTAATTGCCTTTATACCAGCTTCTCTCTTGGCATCCTCCTGAAGCTTCCCGCTCCTTGCAGAGTTAACACATTCTGTGATTTGTGCTAGAGTCCATTGCATCAAACTACACTCCCTGGCACTCCTCAGTGCCAGCTCATCCCCTGAGCTCTAGTTAGCCCATCCTGAGTCTCTTTCCTAAAGAAGGTTAGGGTTTCCTCACCCAACCATCATCAGCTGCCAATATTTCTTCAAGCAAGTTTGAACTCTGCTACCCATTTCTGCAGTCTGTGCTGGGATTTTGTCCAGCTGTGCTTACATGGGTCTTGTGCATCCTGATACGAATGCTGATACCAACCCTAAGAACAGGGTCCCAGGAGCTTGTAGGATTCGTTTCCATTTTGTCTTGTACCACCTCCTTGGCTCTTACAATGTTTCCTCTCACTCATCGAAAATGTACCCTGAGCTCTAGGTGGGTGAAGCTTAATATAGGCAACCTGTCCATGGGACCACACACTGTAGACTCCTAATCGTCATGGTTTGGCCTTTTAGGCCTTTTTGAGTTCCTGATCTGTTAAATGAAGAGCTTCCTTAATGACAGTTAAAAAAAAAAAAGCTCTGGAAAGACTCAGAAAAAGATGCAGGACATGTATGGCAGAGTGCAGGGACTTGGGTGGGGTGGAGGGGCATGGAAAGGGAAGAGACTCTAGATTCGATTGAGAAATGATGTATGAGTTATGGAAAAAGTTCAATAACAAAAAAAATTGAAAAAAAAGAGGTAGTTAATGCCCTCTTGGGTCCTTGTTCTATGATGCTTGGGGCTTATGTGTAGAAGTTGCATTGTAGATGTGCTGCCTAGGCATGAATAATTCACAGACCATGTCTGTGTGTGTCCAGTTGTGGGACTCCGTACTATTCTCATCTGGTGCAGAAGCAGATTCTTTTCTTAGTGATGTCTGGAATATTTGTCTGTAACTATAAGGATACCTCTTTTGTAGTTAGTAAAATGTTACCTTATCCTAGAGATGTGTCAGCTTTGGGGATTTCTCTAAGATCTGTGACTTCTTCAGTTGTGTGCACCTGGATATGTTTAAATACCACACATGAGTTTCCTCCCACTGAGTGGGCTTTATGTCTAATTAGTTAGCCATTGATTTCCCCCAATATAAAAGTACCGCTATCATCCATGTCATATGCCATGCTGGTCACTGATATGGATATTTGGTCTTAAAGCTGGTGTTGAACCATAGGTTGATGTTCTCCCTTAATGGCTTGCATAGTGCTCTCCAAAACTATGAGAGCTAGCCTTCAGGGGAGGTGGCTTCTAGGTCAGAGTCCAGCTCCATTGCTCCAGATCCAGCCTTCAAAGTATGTACAGTTTTCAGCAATAGGGTCTTACCTTCAGATTTTGGAAGGGAATCAAGGGCTGTGACACTAGCCTGTGTAATTTTGAGAGTCTCATGGACTACCATGGCCAAGCACTCAAAGGAAGGTTTCTCCTGTCTGGTACTGTTTCTTGTTATGTAGCTTTCATTTGTGCACAGGATTCTTATATAGATATTGAATGTGTAGTTTGTCAATAGGTTGTTAGACTAATATAATTCTCTCAGGTTTTTATCCCAGCAAGGCATTATTTATCTCTCCTCTCTCCCCTTAGGGTCTTTAGCTCTCCCTCTATGTACCTTCCATTGTGGGAAGATCCAATTTGAATTAGGGGCTAGTTCTCAGCTGGAGAGTGCATTAGGGCTTCTCCAACCACACACAGAACACTGCAAAGCCAGCCCTTCCCCCACCTGCTGTCATTTCACTGGAGCAGGAGAGGGCACAGAACAACAAACCTTGGACTAAGTTAACCAGAGTATTTACAAACAGCTACAAACTGAAAAGTGTAAGAGCTTCATTTTGTTTTTGGTCTTTTCAAGGCAGGGCCTCCTTCCAGTCCCAGCTGGCTTGGAGCTCACTATGCAGACCAAGCTGTCCTTGAACTCACAGAGACCTGCCTGTCTAGGCCTTCCTAGCACTTGGACCAAAGGTGTGTGCCTCCAGCTCTACAAGCCTGGAATTTAAGAACCCAATTTGCATTACAGAAGACTGGCCTCTAGAATGAGGAATTTAGCAGACAAAACAGAACCAGAGCTGAGCTAACCACAACAAAGACAGTGTTTACAGGAAAAAAAATGATTTCAAGGGGAACTTTTAAAACATATTTAAACTGCAGCTAGCTTTTAACAAGCTCCCAAACAAGCTAATTCTTAAGTGGGGAGATGTCTTCACTACCCTAGCTGGCCTAGAACTGAGTGGCCTCCCCCACCCCCTACTCTGGCAAACAGCCTGGGTCCAAGGCAGGGGCACACCAAGGTCAACCACCTTAGCATCCAACCAAGCAAAGCCACCACAGGGTGGGGGAAGGGGTAGCTTTGCAGTATTCTGTATGTGGCTGGGGAAGCCCTAATGCACTCTCATGCATTCTTGCCCTGGAGCAGTGGCTCATCTTAAACTGGTTTTTAAAGGTGCAGCTTTGCTTCCAGTGCTCTGGAAACAGAGATAATGTACTTCTGTGAAAATTTAAATCCAACCTTAATTGTGGAAATTATTTTGTGTTTCTCATTGAGTATAAGAAAATAATGTAACTTTCTTCCCACAGATTGGTCTCACAACCTTCTTACTTTTGTACATATGTATGTGTATGCTTGTGTGTATGTGTGTATGCACACATGTGTGTATGGGTGTGTATTTGTTTTAATCCCTATGACTTTCTAAATTCCTGTGGATTAAAAGTAGACTATAAATCACTGTTAACAGATTCAAACTATACAAAACTATTGGTCTATACCTTTTGGTGTTAACAATCTTTAATTGGGTTTATGTAACCATTAATATGTATTTGTTTAATCCTAAAAAACCTCTGAGTTGAATCTGGCCCTTGCAGCTCAGATGCAGCTCTATTAATATAGTTAAACTTTTATGGTTATTTATGTAATTTACTTGTCTTGGTTAAGAATTACTAATAAAATTATATAGGTGTGGTAACAGGTAAATAATTTGTGGGTGTATGCCACCACCTGCTGGTTGCGCTTTTTCAAAGCCTAAGAGAAAAATTCAAACTGGATCTTTCCCTCACTCCATGTCTTCATTTAAAGTATCCCCATTTCTCCCTTGATACTGCCCGTCTCCTATGGCCCCACTTCTCTTCATAGTTTTGCATGTGTTTCAAATTTTCTGTATAAAACTTTTTTTGGTGTTTTTGAGACAGGGTCTCCTTGTAGCCCCAGCTGGCCCAGAACTTGCTCTGTAGACCAGGCTGGCCTTGAACTCACAGAGATCTGCCTGCCTCTGTCTCCTGAGTGCTGGGATTAAAGGTATGCCACTATGCCTATCCTAAAACATTTTTTAAAAGTCAATGATTACAAACACCAAACAAGGAAGATAGTGATGCCTCACACTCCAAAATAAGTAAACAGACACAATACTAATACTAAAAGAAGATATTCTATATAATTGTCACTTTGCCTGTCAACTCTACTTGAATGCTTTGGAGAGGAAGGCACTAAATATCTTATTCATTCATAAATAAATTCTGGATGCTGGTGGTGTATTGTTGTCTTAGCATATAATAAATTTGCTTGTTGAGTAGAACTGAATGAAATAGGGAGATAAATTAGGACTACAATTCAGAATTTTTCTTTTTTTCCCTTTTTTTTTTTGGTGTGTGTATGAGTGTTGGATACACCCGAATTGAAGTTACAGATGGTTGTTAGTCACTATGTAGGTAATGGGAGTTGAACCTGGCTCCTCTGAAAGAGCACCCAATGTTCTTAACTACTGAGCCAGTTAAGAACTCCTTAACACCTTAACAGGAGACTTATTAAAGAAAGAGATGGAAGAAATTGGTGTGTTATAGTGTGGAAGGAAATAAAGTCAGAGCCAAAAATACAAAGAAAATCGACTCACCTGATAGGCTCAGATTATACTAGTTACCATATTAATTTTTCTCAGTTTAGTATATGAATTTCGGCTTTACAACCAAAGAAACAAGGCATATCTGAATGCGGGTATGCATGTGTTCGTGAGTGTCCATGTGAATGTATATGTTGGTGCATGTCTGTGTGTCCATGAGTGTACGCATATGTCCGTGTTTGTTCATATGTGTGTATGTACGTGATGGTGTGTGTCTGTGCAATTCAGAATTTTTCAATAAATAGATATATTTTGCTTGATAATGTTACATGATAAAAACTTCAAGAAGGTCTGTATTTCTCCAGACTCTAGATTGTTAAAATGTTCATCTATACACAGCTATCAAGTGAACTGATAATATCTAAATACTTCTATTTCCCAGATTTTTAAAGACTAAGAATTTTCTTTTCTTTTTCTTTTTTTGGTCTTTTTGAGACAAGGTCTCCCTGTAGCCCCAGCTGTTCTGGAACTCACTCTGTAGACCAGGCCAGCCTTGAACTCACAAAGATCCGCCTGCCTCTGCCTCCCAAGTGCTAGGATTAAAGGCATGTGCCACCATGCCAGGCCCAAAACTAAGAATTTTCTAACATAGCTATTTTCCTTTCATAACACTCTTAGCCTACACACAGAAATGTTTGTCTGCCAAACAATTGCCAGAAATAATTCATATAAAACCTCATATTCTTGATGAGAAACAAGCTCTTTTTTCATCCTCGTGTTTTTCAAAATTATCAAGGTGATATTTTTCCCAAGCTCAGCAGTACAAAAATATGAAAATAATTATTCCAGAATTTTGAGTTCTTTCATTAGTTTAATTACAAGGCCCTTTAACTAGTACACAAAGAAACAAAAACTTCATGTCACTCATGAAATATAAAGGGACTGACATTAGAAGAGGGCTTTGATGGGAAAATAATGTGAGTCACACCACAGTGAACAGATAAATCACTTAAAAGAACATTTAGACCCACTATTTAAAGTGAAGCATCTGTGTGGATATATACTTCCTCTTCACATTAGAGAAATTCACATGACATTAACAAACCCCAAACGCCAGAAAAACTGGGGACTATTGGCTTTAGAATAAGATGCTTTTCATCATTCTAATACCAAAACTGGCCAAAGATACAACCAAAAAGAAAACTATAGACCCATATCATTAATGAACATAGATGCAAAAGTTCTCAACAAAATACTTGCAAACCACATATAGATCTACATCAAAAAGATCATCCAACATGACCAAGTTATATTCATAGCAGAGATGCAGGGATGGTTCAGCATATATAAATCAATAAATATCATAAAACACATAAATGGACTGAAAGACAAAAATCACACGATTATCTCATTTGACACAGAAAAAGCCATTGACAAAATCCAGCATGCCTTCATGTTTAAAGTTCTAGAAGGAACTGGACTGGAGGGAACATTCCTCAACATAATCAAAGCCTTATACAACAAACCCACAGCCAACATCATCCTAAATGGAGAAAAATGAGAACCATTCCCCTTAAAATCAGGAACTCAGCCAGGCTGCCACCTATAGCCACTCCTCTTCAATATAGTGCTTGAAACACTTGCTAAGGCAATAAGGAAAGAAAGGAAAATTAAAGGAGCATTAATTGTAAAAGAGGAAGTCAAGCTATCCCTTTTTGTAGACGATATAGTTTACCTAAGGAATGCTAAAAGTTCCACTAGAAAACTCCTAGAAATGATTAAAAGTTTCCCACTCACAATAGCCTCAAAAACAATAAAATACCCGGGGACAAACCTAACCAAAGACACCAAAGATCTCTACAACAAAAATTATAAACCCCTAAAGCAGGAGATTGAAGAAGACATTAGAAGATGGAAAGACCTCCCATGCTCATGGATTGGAAAAATTAATATAGTAAAAAATGTCCATTCTACCCAAATTAATATACAGATTCAATGCAATCTCAATTAAAATCCCCAATACAGGGGGAATCTATACCAAGACTTCAAACTATACTACAGGGCTATAGTCATAAAAACGTGGTGGCACATGCCTTTAATCCTAGCACTTGGGAGGCAGATGCAGGCAGATCTTTGTGAGTTCAAGGCCAGCCTGGACTACATAGTGAGTTCCAGGACAGCTGGAGCTACAGGGAGACCCTGTCTCA
>VZQC01013594.1:1726778-1755840 GCA_009823505.1 Rhizomys pruinosus
AAAAAAAAAAAAAAAGAACCAAAAAAAAAAAAAAAAACCAGCCTGGTACTGGCACAAAAACAGACCTGTAGATCAATGGAACAAAACTGAAATTCCAAACTTGAGCACATACAATTTCAGCCATCTCATATTTGACAAAGGGCCAAGAAGACTCAATGGAGGAAAGACAGCATCTTCAGCAAATGTTGTTGGCAAAACTGGATCACCACTTGTAGAAGAATAAAATTAAACCCCGACCTCTTTTTTTTTAATGTGTATGAATGTACTGTCTGCATGTAGGTTTGTGCACTCGTGTTGTGCAATGACACGGAGGTCAGAAGAGGGTGTCAAATTCCCCTGTAACTGGAGTTAAAGACAGTTCTCAGCCATCATGTTGGTCCTGGGGATCGAACACCAGTCCCCTTCAAGAGCAATCGGCACTCTTAACTGCTAGGCCATCTCTCCAGCCCCATAAACCACTACCTCTTATCCTGTACAAAAATCAACTCCAAATGGATCAAAGACCTCAACGTGAAACGAGATACTCAGAAGGTGATTGAAGAAAATGTTGGCAACAACCTACACGACATAGTCATAGGAAAAGACTTCCTAAATCAGACAGTAGTTGCATAGGAAATAAGGTCAACAGTTGACAAGTGGGACCCCATTAAACTCAAGAGCATCTGTAAAGGGAAAGAAACAATCAATGAAGTTAAAATTACATAACATTACACAGAGTGGAAGGAAACTTTCCCCAGTGATACATCTGACAGAGCATTAATTTCCAGAATTTCTAAACTTCTTAAAAAACAAAGAAGAAAACAAATGACTCACTCAAAAGATGGAATAAAGAGCTGAACAGAGACTTCATAAATGAGGAAGTAAAGATGGCTGAGAAACATCTTAAAAAGTGTTCAACATCACTAATTATTTTTTCTTCTTTTTATTATTTTTTGTATTTTTTTATTCTATATTATTCCAAAATATGCATATATACACTCCACACATATGTCAGAATTACAAATTTTGAAAATAAACTGTAGGTTGACTCCAAAACACACTTAGAGATTCACATTTTAACAGTAAATTTTCATGCAGGTATAAAGATGTGTAACTTTACATTCTTTGTTTTTGGAATATGACTACATATCTTCCATCCATATATGGTAATTACAATGTATGAATATAAGTGGTAGGACAATTCTTTTTTTAATTTATTTTATTTTTTTAAATAATGGGTCATAAGTAATGAATACAGGCATCCTTCATGTCAAACCAATTTGCAAGTAGCTATGCCCAAACTTATACAGCCTAAGGCCCCCATTGTCCAGCTGGGGGAGGTTATATGTACTAACATGTTGATCAAATAAGAGTCCAGTCTATGCTTTTGTAATTTGCAGTTCACCCCAATTGCAGCCCTTACATTCTACCATGCCCCCTTTTCTGCAGATTGTTCCCTAGGCTTTAGAAAAGGGACACAAGTGGGCAAGAAGCCAAACAGTCTATTTTCTATGGAGATGTAATTTTGGACTCTGATCAGTTCAGGCTGTTTCCTTTCATGTTTTGGAAGTTTATCCAGGAATAACCTTTTACTCCTACTGATGAAGCACAGGCAGTTAGATATACAGGCATTTAAACAGTACTAATTATTATGGTAGGTTACTTTTGGTATAGACACAGATGTTTGGATGGTATGCTAATCCATGGACTATAGCTTTTCTGTAAAAGCCAATAAGGTCTTCCTGTGGCTTATAACATCTCCTAACCACTAGAGGACTTAAGCTTGTGGCATCAGACCTGAATTATTCCTCCAAGGAGAGAGCTAATAGCCAATTAGATTTGGGGTATATAGACATTTGGCTGCCACTGCTGCACAGTATTTCCAGGCAGGTGAGGTGTAGCTGATGCTGACAGAGGAGTCTTGCTTGACTCAAGGAGACCAATATTTGCTTTGTTGATTTAGTGGCCTTTGGTAACATTCTCTGGCATTCCAGAGGCCAACTGTACACTTGCAAGTGTGGTCTCGATATAGCTTTCCCATGCTTACACCAGGTCTTCAACAGCAGGGCCTTACCATTTCTCTTCTTACAGGTGTTCCAGTTTTCTGGCGAAAAGCCTTTATCTTTTGGGGGGCTTGGATCCCTTAGCCAACATCTCCTTGGCTGAATAATCCATTTCTGATAACAGAGCTCTCCTGTATTAATATATTTTGCTTAATTACCCAGCTTATATAGACTTTAGTATTATATTTGGCTCTGAATAGAGAATTATCCTTTCACAGTTCCTATGACTATCAGTCAATTAAAGAAGGCAACTATATCACTTTTATAAGAGATTACCTCTATAACAGTCAGCTCTAATTTACAGTTAGGGAATGACTTCATTACCATCATGCTTTTCTTTGTTCAATGAAAAGGAGGTAAGGAAGTCTCTTATATTAAAACTTTGCGGCACCTGAAAGGTAAAGTTCATTAGGACACATTATAAATAGTTGTTACAGTTAGGATCCACAGAGATGTTAGATACCTGTAGCAAGCAGTCTGAGGCTTTTCTTCCTTTTAATGTTTACCTGGGCCAACTTTTCTGCATTAAGTTTACTCAAGCTGTTTATCATTACCTGTATGTTGTTAATTTGGGAAGCTAACTTAATTCCTTTAGTTAGATTATCCTACATGTAGAAGAAAATGTTAAAAGTTGATACTGTACAACACAAACATTGTAGAGAATATTTGTATCCATTAAACCCAAAGTTGTTGTTATACAAATTATAAGTGAAGCAGATGTGGACTACAATTTATATTTCCAATTAGCTTAAATATATTACCTTTCTTTAAAAACCTTTTAGCCAATGTTGTTTAATACAGACGTTTTTACTTTTACTATGACCTAGAATACCATATAATATGTAGACAAAGTTTGGGCAAATTTGGATACCTGTTAAACTCACATCAATTAACTATACCTTAATCTAATGTAGACCCGTGTCCCCCTCCCAACCCTCCCACCACACCAGATTCACCATTTCAGTCAGTTCTTGTTGCAGTCTTTTCTGTTGTTTTTGTTGTTCTTTCAAATATGCATCACTCCCCACACGGAATATTTACAACTGGGTTATTGGTGCTAGCATCCACAGATGAGGGATACCATTCATCATTTGTTTTTCTGGGACTGTGTTACTTCACTTAGGATAATTTCTTCCAGTTCCATCCATTTACCTGCAAATTTCATGATGTCATTTTTCTTTACCACTGCATAGAACTCCATTGTGTAGATGTACCACATTTTCTCTATCCGCTTGTCACTTGAGGGGCATTTTGGTGGGTTCCAGCTCTTTGCTATTGTGAACAGAGCTGCAATGAACATGGCTGTACATGTATCTCTGTGGTATGAAGAGTCTGGTGGATATCTTCCCAGAAGTGGTATGGATGGGTCAGGTGGTAGGCTCATTTTGAGTCTTTTAAGGGTTCTCCATACTGCTTTCCATAGTGGTTGTACAAGTTTGCATTCCCACCAGCAGTGGATGAGTGTTCCCTTTTCCCCACACCCTCTCCAGCATTTAGTATCATTTGTTTTTTTGATCCTTGCCAGCCTTATCGGGCTGAGGTGGTATCTTAAAATGGTTTTAATTTGCATTTCCTTAATTATTAGAGATGTTGAACACTTTTTAAGATGTTTCTCAGCCATCTCTATTTCCTCACTTGTGAAGTCTCTGCTCAGTTCTTTATTCCATCTTTTGAGTGAGTCCTTTCTTTTCTTCTTTATTTTTTGAATAGTTTATATATTCTGGAGGTTAATGCTCTGTCAGATGTATCAGCAGTGAAGGTTTCCTCCCAATCTGTGGGTTTTCTCTTCACTTCCCTGACTCTTTCTTTTGCTGTACAGAAACTTTTGAGTTTAATAAGGTCCTACTTGTCAATTGTCGACTCCTAATTGTTTCTAGGAGTTTTCTGGTGGAGTTTTTAGCATCTGTTAGGTAAACTATCATATCGTCTGCAAAAATGGGATAGTTTTACTTCCTCTTTTCCAATTAGTATTCCTTTAATTTCCTTTTCTTGCCTTATTGCCCTAAACAGTGTTTCAAGCACTATATTGAAGAGGAGTGGTGACAAGGGGCAGCCTTGTTGGGTTCCTAACTTTATGGGAATCCTTCTAACTTTTCTCCATTTAGGATGATACTGGCTGTGGGTTTCTTATATATGGCTTTGATTATGTTGAGGAATGATCCTTCCAGTCCAATTTCCTCTAAGACTTTAATCATGAAGGGATGCTGGATTTTGTCAAAGGCCTTTTCTGCTTCGATTGAGATGATGGTGTGATTTTTGTCCTTCAGTCTATTTGTTTTATGATATTTACTGATTTTCGTATGTTGAACCATCCCTGCATCTCTGGTAAGAATCCAACTTGATCATGGTGAATGATCTTTTTGATGCGGGTCTGTATATGGATTGTAATGGTAGGACAATTCTAGAGCTCATTTTTTTCTTTTTCCTTTATTTTTTTATTTTTAAGTGATTCTACAATATAAGAAAACAGTTGTTTTCACATAACATTCTCGTTGCTCAGTTTGCTATACAATTAGGTAATTGGTGCATTTTTTTGAAGTGAGCCAAATTATTAAGCATAAACAATGAATGTAAATAACATTCATGTAAAACCAATTTTCAAGTATCTATGTCCAAATTTTGAACAACCCAAGTTTCCCATAGTCCAGTTGGGGAGGTTTGTATGCACAAGCATGTTGATTGAATAAGAGTCCAGTCTATATTGCTGTAGTCTCACGATTCACCCCTATCTCTCCCCAGCCCTTACATTCTACCACACTTCTTCTTCTGCAAGTTGTTCCCTAGCCTTTGGGAAAGGGGTATAAATGGGTGAGAAGCAAAACAGTCTATTTTCTCTGGAGATGTCATATTGGACTCTAGTCTGTTCAGGTTGCTACCCTTCATGGGCTGACATCTTATCCAGGGGTACCTTTTTAATCCTACTAACAAAGCACAAGCAATTAGATGTACAGGCATTTTAACAGTACTAATTATTATGGCAAGCTAAGATGTGAGCATAGACACAGATGTTTGGATGGCATGCTCATCCACAAACTGTGGTTTCTCTATAAAGGGTGACAAGTTCTTATTGTGGCTTATAACATCTCCTAACCACTAGAGGACATAAGCTTGTGGCACCAGCTGTGAATTATTCCTCTAAGCAGAGAGCTAATAGCCAATTAGATTTTAGATATATATAGACAGATGGCTGCCACTGTTCCACAGTATCTCCAGGGCAGTTGAGGTGTAGCTGATGCTGATGGAGGAGTCTTGCTTGACTCAAGGAGACCAATATTTTGCTTTATTGCTTTAGTGGCCTTTGGTAATGCTCTCTGGCATTTCAGAGGCCAATTGTACATTAGCAAGTGACGTCTCAAAATGTTTTCTCATGCTTACACTAGGTCTTCAACAACAGAGACTTACTGCCTTTCTCCTTGCATATATCCCATTTATAGGCAAAAGGCCTTTATAATTTGGGGGGGCTTGGATCCCCTAGCCAACATCTCCTAGGCAGAATAATCCATTGCTGATATCAGAGCTCTCCTGTATTAATATATTTTGCTTAATTACACAGCTTATAAAGACTTTACTATTGTATTTGGCTCTAAATAGAGAATTATCCTTTCACAGTTCCTATGTCTATCAGTCAATTAAAAAATTATACCTGTTTTATAAGAAATTACCATTATGACAGTTGGCTTCTAGAGCCCATTTAGAGATTTACATTGGAATAACACAGTTGCTTTCAAATACAATGAAATATAATAATAAAGTTGCTCAGTTTGCCTGCCAATTGGGGATTTGGTGTTAGCATCCACAAATGAGGGAAACCATTCTCCTTTTTTTTTCCTGGGACTGTGTTACTTCACTTAGTATAATTGCTTTGAGTTCCATCCATTTACCAGCAAAGTTCATGATGTCATCTTTCTTTTACTGCTACATACAACTCCATTGTGTAGATGTACCACATTTTTGTTTTACAGTCATCAGTTGAGGGGCATTTGGGTTGGTTCCAGCTCTTTGCTATTGTGAAGAGAGCTGCAATAAACATAGCTGTGCATGTATCTTTGTGGTGGGATGCATCTTGTAGGTATATGTCCAGGAGTGGTATGGCTGGGTCAGGTGGTAGATGACCTACTCAAAATATGTAAGAAATCAAATGACCCACTCAAGAGGTGGAGTAAAGAGCTGAACAGAGACTTCACAAGCAAAGAAGTAAAGATGGCTGAGAAACATCTTTAAAAGTGTTCAACATCATTAATAATTAAGAAAATGCAAATTAAAACCATACTAAGTTATCATCTCACTCCAATAAGACTAGCCAAGATCAAGAAAACAAAAGACACCAAATGCTGGAGAGGTTGTGGGGAAAAGACAACACTCATCCACTGCTGGTGGGAATGTAAACTGGTACAACCACTGTGGAAAGCAGTGTGGAGAACCCTTAAAAAATCACTAATTATTAAGGAAATTCAAATTAAAACCACTTTAAGATATCATCTCATTCCAATAAGACTGGCTAGGATCAAGAAAACAAAGGATACCAAATGCTGGAAAGGTTGTGCAGAAAGGGGAACACTCATCCACTGCTTGTGGGAATCTATGGAAAGCTGTATGGAGAACCTTTAAAAGACTCAAAATGAGCCTACAGCCTGACCCAGTCATACAACTCCTGGGTACCCACAAGACTCATCCTACCACAGAGATACATGCACATCCATTTTTATTGCAGCTCTCTTCACAATGGTGAAGAACTGGAACCAACCCAAGTACCCTTCAACCAACTAGTGGATAAAGAAATGTGGTAGATCTACACAATGGAGTTCTATGCAGTGGTAAAGAAAGATGACAACATGAACTTTGCAGGTAAATGGATGGAAGTGGAAGATATTATGCTAAGTGAAGTAACACAGTCCCAGAAAAGCAAATGATGAATGGTATCCCTCATTTGTGGATGCTAGCCCCAAATCCTTAGTTGTAAGGCAAACTGAGCAATGTTAATGTTATATTTTTCTTTTCTTTTCTTTTCTTTTCTTTTCTTTTCTTTTCTTTTCTTTTCTTTTCTTTTCTTTTCTTTTCTTTTCTTTTCTTTGGTCTTTTTGAGACATGGTCTCCCTGTAGCCCCAGCTGTCCTGGAACTCAACACTGTAGACCAGGCTGGCCTTGAACTCACAAAGATCCACCTGCTAGGATTAAAGGCATGCGCCACCATGCCCGGCCATGTTATAATTCTTTTTATCTGAAAGCAGCTGTCCTCTTATAATGTGAATCCTTTAATGACCTTTGGAATTAACCTAACACTTATTTTCAGACTTTGTAATTTATGTATATTGGTGGAGGGTATGTATCCATATTTTAGGGTAATATAAAATTAAAAGAAAAAAGAATTGCCTTGAGATAGGCCTTTTCGCTTGCCTGTGAGACATTATCTCTAGGGCTAGCTATTGTAGGAAAACCCTGCCCACTCTGGGAGACACTGTTCCTAGGCATGTGGTCCTGAGCTGTATAAGAAAGCTGGTTGAGCAAACCAGAGAGCAAGCAAGCCAGTGAGCAGCATTCTTCCATGGTTTCTGTTTTAGTTCCTGCTTGTTGTCCTGCCCCTATGTCCCTCACAGACAGAATATTACCTGGGAATGTAAGCTGAAATAAACCTCCTCCCCTAAGTTGGTTTTGGTCAGAATATTTTAATCACAGTAACAGAAGCAAAGTAGAACATGGCCTCTGATCTCATGAGTGTTATTATTAGAGCAAGCCTTGGTAAAGATTAGATGGGTTTAAAATCAACATGAAGAAAATTATATAAAATATTGCATGTGAATATTAAAAAGTGACCAAAATGAAGCTTAGGAAATCTTGTATAGTATACTATTAGACTTAAATTAAGGATACCTTTTATTATCTAACATGCCCCAAATAGAGAGACTGTATCTAGCATCCAGGGTAAAGGTCCCCTATACCACCATGGTCCCCCCAGCTTAGTGATCTGGAAGACCCCAGAGGAATCTTGGGTCATAGGTGCCTATTTAAAATTGAGTAACTTAAATACCTGCCACAGAACCTAAACTTCAAGAATTAAAAAAAAAAAGGAAAGTGGTGAAATAATATGAATAGGGATTTGATGCTGTGAAAGGATTATATTTCAGTGTAGAAAGGATTTATTTAAATACCCAGAGTGAGACGTCACATACAAGGTTATTCTGACCAAGATGATGGTCACAAGTGGTTTTATTATCATTATTTATTAAGCACTGTGCTCTGCTAGCATAGTGGTACATATCTTTAATCTCAACACTTGGGAGGCAGAGGCAGGAGGATCTCTGTGAGGTCAAGGCCCATCTGTTTACGTAGCTAATTCTACCTCCCTCTCTACACAGGGAGACCCTATCTATAAAAAAAGAGATCTGTGTTCTGTGCAACCGTGCCTCTATCCCAGATCTTAGTAGGGAAATGTTTACCTTCTCATTTCTATAGAAGAATGCTGGGTGTGAAGGCAGGCAGCTCAAGACCATAAGACTCTAGATTGATAATTTGTTATTTCTAGCTTTATAGTATTGAATAAATTACTTAAAATCTTATTACTTTAGAAAAAGAATAAGATGCTATTAGGCCATCCTACTGAAAACTTACTTATAATACACAAAATGTCCATAAAATTTGAGGATGATCTGGAAATGTTTTTATTAAAAAATTTTGTGTGTTTCATAAATAATTTTTCAGTCAGTCTTAATTGCCATTATACCCTCTTCTCCTTGGTCCCCTCCCTCATCCTTCCCAGAGTTCAGGCCTGTCATTTGTGCTAGAGTCCATCCTGCCAGATTCTTCCCACTCACTCCTTAGTACCAGCTCCTCCCCTGAGCTCAAGTTAACCTATCCAGAGTTTCTAAAACTAGTGATAATTAGATTGTTTAGAGCACATTATATACATACATATATATGCATATTTTAATGGTGGGAATATACTTTGAGAAAATATTCTGAGAAATGCATTGTTGGAGATTTCATCATGGTATGAACATCAGAGATAGAACTTACATAAACCTAGATGCTACAGCCCAATAGACATTACATCTAGGTTGTATGGTACATGGCAACATATATGTGGTCAATAATTATTGAAACACTGTTATGTAGAACATTACTATATAGAGAGAGTAGGGCTCTGGGTGTAGCTCAGTTGACAGAGCATTTGTCAAGAATTCATGAGGCCCTGGATTCAATCCCAAGGACTACAAAATCTGTATATGGTGGCACATGCCTGCAGTCTCAGCACACAAAAGAGAAGACAGGATATCAGAAGTTCATGGTCATCTAGAGAGTTTGAAGACAGCTTGGGATATGTGAAACCATTTCAATAAAAGAAAGGGACATAAAAACATGTTGACTAGTTTTGCAGATAGTATTTTATATATATTTTTTCAGTAACTGAAATATAGTATTTTATATCATTATAGAAAATTTCAATTTCAGAAACATAAAACACAAATTTTCAGTCTTATTAGACAAATACATACATTCATAACCATAGCATAATAAATTATGACTATGGAAATGATATTATGTCATTATGAAATTACTTTCATTATTCATGTGTAAAATGAACTTCATTAGTTTTCTCATTGTTAATTATGAATGTAGAAATAATTGCCTAAGATTATTACAGGTAAAATATATAAACCACTTTGTTTCTAAAGAAAGAAAACATTTCTAACATAAAAATGTAATTAAAGTAGTTGGCAGATTAGCCATATCCAACCTTTTGTGTACCTCCACAAGATTCAAACAAACCAAGTTTGTGGTTACAGAAAGAGATAAGGATGTCCTGGAAAGGCACTGGAGTGCAATAGTAGTAAGCAACAACATGAAAACCAGAAATACTGGACTTGAGAATTTTAAGGGAGAGGGAAAAAAGAACCCTGGAATCAAATGCACAGTGGCAGTGGAAAAGAGAAAGATCCTTTATGGTCAGGCTGCAAATAAAAGAGGGCAAGATCTAGCACCTAGCAAACTTAAAGCCTAAGGCACGAGATTTCCTATCCTTGTAGTAGTGTGATGCTACAAAACTTGTCTCTATTGCTTCCCAGTCTAGAGATATGTATTAAAAGTTGTAACAGTCTTAAGAAGGCTCCTACATTAGGTTGATCAGAAACCCCTATATTTTCATATCTCCAAGTCTCAACAGCTTTCCCGCTTCACTGGCTCATTGAATGGCTACCCCAAAACCAGTGTGTGCCAAGAAATCTCCCTATGACATTGACACAAATTTGTGGACAGGAGTCTCCATGGTAAGCAGTATAGTCTGTGTTACATAGGAAAGTTAGGTCATGTATTACAGAGGAAAATGAAAGCCACTTCCATTAACACATTTTAGTTGAACTTTTGAGAAGAGACTTCTGAGAAGGTACATAAGACCAACTGCATAAAGATTCAGGGAAGGGACTGGTATGGCACACATGTATCATTGACATGAATATTGCCCTGTAGTGTCCATTGTCTTAGCTAGTGTCAGCCAGCAATGTGAAGCACTACTTACCCCCCATGTTCCCACATTGTTGTAATGGGTTTTAGTAGAATAGCAAAGAACAAGACAGGTCTCTGACTCCATTGTTGAAAAATTCCCTGTATTAAATAGCTATCTACTGCTGTGATAAAATGCTGTCTGAAACCAACTTGGGGAGAAAAGGGTTTGTTTTATTTTACACTTCCCAGGTCATAGTTCATTGCTGAGAGGGTCAGGACAGGAGATCAAGCAGGAACCTGGTGGCAGAAACTGAAGGATAGAGCACAGACAATTGCTGTTTACTGGCTTGCTCCCTTGCCCTGTGCTCAGCTTTCTTTCTTACATAACCCAGGATCAACTGCTGAAGCAGTTGAAAAAGATGGAGTCCATCTCTTGCTTGGGCTTTTATATTGGTAGTCTATGGGGTCTAGTAGTGTCAATGCCCCCTGTTATAAGGTAACTTCTTTTAATCTTCTTTTATAATGCTTATGCATATACTTTTAAAGGCTTCCACAATGGTAGATTTCCATACAGCATTTTCTTTTTCATTTTTTTTTTTTGTCTTTTTGAGACAGGGTCTCCCTTTAGTCCCAGCTGGCCTAGACCTCTCTATGTAGACTGGATTGGCCTCGAACTCGCAGAGATTCACCTGCCTCTGCCTCCCAAGTGCTGGGATTGAAGGAATGCGCCACCACACCCAGCAGCATTTTCTTTTTTAATGCAATATTTTATTGATGTTTTGTGTATTTTGGACATCATTTTTCAGTTAAATTTAGACATATTTCTCTTTCCCTCCCTGCCCCCGCCACAGATCATCCATTCTGCCATACATATCCTGCATCTTTCTCTCAGTCTTTTTAAAGTTTTTCTCTGCAAAGGTTTATTGTTTGGGGCAGAATTTAACTATATCAGTCCATTCTTTGACCCAGTCCTGTGTTGTTGTGGTTCCCTCCCAATTGTATTGCTCCAAAAAATGCCTATATAAACATCATATATGTACCAGAATTATATCCTTCAGGAATAACCTATATGTTAACTCCAATATATGTTTAGAAGTTCACATTTTTCCCTTTAATTTCATATTACTCTAAAATATGAATATATACCTTCAGCCCATATACATTAGTTACCATTTCGGAAAGTAAGTGGTAAGTTAATTCTAGGGCTCATTAAGAGATTCACATTATAACATCACCGTTGCTTTCAGATAGAAAGAAATAGAACAGTAATGTTTTTCAGCTTGCCTTTCAGTTGGGGGATGTGGTACTAGCATCCACAAATGAGGGAAACCATTCTGTTTGTTTCTTTGGAACTGTGTTACTTCACCTAGCATAATGGCCTCAAGTTCCGTCCATTTATCTGCAAAGTTCATAATGTCATCTTTCTTTACCACTGCATAGAACACCACATTTTTGTTATCCACTCATCAGTTGAGGGGCATTTGGGTTGTTTCCAGCTCTTCGCTGTTGTGAAGAGTGCATGTATCTTTGTGGTAGGATGGGTCTTGTGGATAAATACCCAGGAGTGGTATGACTGGGTGAGGTGGTAGGCTCATTTTGAGTTTTTTAAGGGTTCTCCACACTGCTTTCCATAGTGGTTGTAAGAATTTACATTCCTACCAGCAGCAGACCAGTGTTCCCCTTTCCCCACAATCTCTCCAGCATCTGGTCTTTTTTTTTCTTTATCTTAGCCAGTCTTATCAGAGTGAGATGATATCATAGAGTGGTTTTAATTTGCATTTCTTTAATTATTAATGATGTTGAACACTTTTTTCAGGTGTTTCTCAGCCATCTTTACTTCCTCACAGGTGAAGTCTCTGTTCAGCTTTTTCCTAATTTTTGAGTGAGTCATTTATTTTCTTACTTCTTTGTTTTTTGAGGAGTTTATATATTCTGGAAGTTAATGCTTTGTCAGATGTATCAGTGGTTAAGGTTTCCTCCCACTCTGTGGGTTTTCTCTTTACTTTCCTGATTGTTTCTTTCGCTGTACAGAAGCCTTTGAGATTAATGAGGTCCCACTTTTCAATTGTTGACCTTATTTTCCTGTGCAGCTGCTCTTTAATTTAGAAAGTCTTTTCCTACGCCTATGTCTTGTATGTTGCTGCCAGCTTTTTCTTCTATCACCTTCAGAGTTTTGGGTTTCAGGTTGAGGTCTTTGATTCACGTGGAGTTGATTTTTGTACAGGGTGAGAGGTAGGGGTTTAATTTTGTTCTTCTACAAATGGTGATCTAATTTTTCCAGCACCATTTGCTGAAGATGCTATCTTTCCTTCAATGAGCTTTTTTGGCCCCTTTATCGAATATGAGGTGGCTGAAATTGTATGAGCTCAAGTTTCAATCTTCAATTTTGTTCCATTGGTCAATGGGTCTGATTTTGTGCCAGTACCAGGCTGTCTTTACTACCATAGCCTTCTAATATAGCTTGAAGTCCAGTAAGGTTAACCCCCTGTGCTGGATAGCTTTAGTGTCAACTTGACACACTTGGGTTGAGGGAACCTCATTTGGGGAATTGGCTCCATTGGATTGGCCTGTGGCCACATCTGTGGAGTATTGTCTTGATTGTCCAGCAATGTGGGAGGGCCCAGCCCACTATGGGTGGTGCCACCTCTGTGGGGTTGTTATGTACAGTATAAGAAAGCAGGCTGGGCATGGGCCAGGGGAGCAAGTCAGTAAATAGCATTCCTCCATGGCCTGTGCTTCAGCTCCTGCCTCCAGGTTCCTGCCCTGAGTTCCTGCTTTGGACTCCCTAAGTGAAGAACTGTGACCCAGGAGATGTAAGCTGAATAAACCGTTTCCTCCCCAAGTTTGTGTCGGTCAGAGTGTTTTGTCACAGCAGTGGAAGACAAACTAGAACACCCCCTTTATTGCATTTTTCACTCAGGGTTGCTTTAGCTATTTGGGGTCTTTTGTTTTTCCATATGAATTTAAGAATTGTTTTTTCCAAGTCTGTAAAGAAAGTGATGGGGATTTTAATTGGGATTGCACTGAATCTGTATATTAATTTGGGTAGAATGGAATTTTTACTATATTAATTTTTCTAATCCATGAGCTTGGGAGGTTTCTCCATCTTTTGATGCCATCTTCAATCTCCTTCTTCAGAGGTTTAAAATTTGTGTTGTAGAGATCATTGGTGTCTTTGGTTAGGTTTGTCCCCAGGTATTTTTTTGAGGCTATTGTGAGTGGGAAAGTCTCCTTATATTCCTTCTCTGGTTGCTTGTTGTTGGTGTAAAGAAAGGCTACTAATTTTTCTAGGTTAATTTTTCATCCCACTACTTTACTGAAACTCTTGTTTCTAGTTTTCTGGTGGATTTTTTAAGCATCCCTCAGGTATGTTATCATGTCATCTGTGAAGAGGGATAGTTTGACTTCCTCTTTTCCAATTAGTACTCCTTTAATTTCCTTTTCTTTTTTTTTTTAAATTTCCTTTTCTTGACTTATTGCCCTAGCAAGTGTTTCAAGCACTATATTGAAGGGGAGTGGTGATAGGGGGCAGTCTTGTCAGTTTTCTGATTTTAAGGGGGAATGCTTCTAGTTTTTCTCCATTTATGATGTTGTTGACTGAGGGTTTATTGTATGTGGCTTTGATTATATTTAGGAATGTTCCTTAGAGTCCAATTCCCTCTAGAATTTTAATCATTAAGGGATGATGGATCTTGTCAAAGTCTTTCTCTGCATCAATTGAGACGATTGTGTGATTTTTGTCTTTCAGTCCATTTATGTGTTTTATGATATTTATTGATTTATTTTATGATATTTATTGATATGTTGAACCACCTCTGCATCTCTGGTATGAATCAAACTTGATCCTGATGGATGATCTTTTATTTTGGGTCTGTATGTGATTTGCAAGTATTTTTTTGAGAATTTTTGCACCTGTGTTCATTAATGAGATGATTTGTTGTCCTTTTCTGATTGTGCCTTTGCCTGGTTTTGGTATTAGAGTGATGCTAGCCTCATAGAAGGAGTTTGGATGATTTTCCTCTGTCTGTATCCTTCTGAATAATTTGAGTAGTAATAGGTGTAAGACCTCCGTAAATGTTTTATAGAATTTTGCTGTGAAACCATCTGGGCCTGGGCTTTTTTTAGTTGGGAGATTTTTTTTATTATGTCTTCAATTTCCTCAAATGTTATGGGTCTGTTTAAACTGTCAATCTCTTCTTGGTTAAGCTTTGTTCATTCCCAGGATTTCAGATATTCATCCATTTCCCTTAGGTTTTCAAACTTAGTAGAGTATAGGTTTTTGAAGTATTCTCATATGATTGTCTGGATCTTTTCTTTATCTGTTGTGATCCTTCCCTTTTCATCACAAATACTATTAATTTGGAGTTGCTCTTTTTTCTGGTTAACTGGGCTAGAGGTCTGTCTATCTTGTTTATCTTTTAAAAGAACCAGCTTTAGGATTCATTGATTTTTTTTGTATCTTTTATTTGTTTCTATTTCATTGATTTCTGCTCTGATTTTTGTTATTTCTTCCTCTCTGTTGCGTTTAGGGTTCATATGTTGTTGTCTCTCAAGTGTTTTTAGCTACAGTGTTGGATCATTTATTTGTTCCCTTTCTGCCTTTTTTTTAATTTTTTAATTTATTTTTGTATGTGCATGAATGTACTGTCTGCATGCAGGTCTGTGCACCCGTGTCGTGCAATGCTGCGGAGGTCAGAAGAGGGTCTCAGATTCCCTTGGAACTGGAGTCCTCCTGGAATTGGAGTTACAGATGGTTCTCAGCCACCATGTGGTTGCTGGGGATCGAACTCGGGTCCTCTGCAAGAGCAGTCGGTGCTCTTAACTGCTAGGCCATCTCTCCAGCCCTCCCTTTCTGCCTTTTTAATGTGAGCATTTACGACTATAAATTTCCCACTTAGGACTGTTTTTAAAGTATCCCACAGGTTTTGTTGTGTTGTATTTTCTTAGTCATTTAGTTCCATGAATATTTTTTTTGGTATTTTTGAGACAGGGTCTCCTTTTCGTCCCAGCTGGCCTGGAGCTCACTCTGTAGACCAGGCAGGCCTTGAACACATAGAGATCTGCCTGCCTCTGCCTCCTGAGTGCTGGGATTAAAGGCATGCACCACCATGCCAGGCATTCCATGAATACTTTTATTTCATTCTTTTTTTTCCCTGACCCATTTATTATTCAAGATTGTGTCATTGCTTTCCATGTGTTCTTGTAGCTAGTTGGGCTTATTCTGGTGTTAATATTGAGCTTTATAGCACTATGGTCTGATAGAATGCATGAAATTATTTCAATGCTTTTGTATTTGTAGAGGTATTTTTTGTGTCCCAGTATGTGGTTTATTTTGGATAATGTTCCATGGGGTGTTGAGTAGAAAGTATATTCTCTGGTGTTTGCGTGGGATATTCTGTAGATAGCTTTGAGGTCCATTTGGTGTATTGTATTATTCAGTTCAAATGTCTCTCTGTTTATTCTTTGTCAAGTTGACCTATCTAATGGTTTCAGTGGGGTATTGAAATCCTCCACTATTAGTGTGCTGGGATCAGTCTGTGCCTTGAAGTCCTGTAGAATTGTATTTATAAAGTTCAGTGCACTGGAGTTTGGTGCATGTATATTTATGTCTGTGAAATCTTCATGGTTAATTTTTCCTTTGATACTTATGTAGTGTCCCTCTTTGTCTCTTCTGATTAGTTTTACTTTGAAATCGAATTTGTCTGATATTAGGATAGCAAATCCTGCTTGCTTTTTGGTACCACTTGCTTGGAATATTTTTTCCATCCTTTTACTTTGAGTTGGTGTCTGTCCTTGAGGATGAGATGGGTTTCTTGTACACAACATATAGATAGATTCTGTTCCCTAATCCATTCTCCCAGTGTATGTCTTTTGATTGGGGAGTTTAGGCCATTAATATTTAAGGTTATTATTGAGAGATGTGTGTTGCTTCCTTTCAACTTATTCTTTGTTTCCATTCTTGGTCTATGTTTGTATTTATGCTGTTATGCTTTTATTAGTTTCTCTCCTTAGTTGGTTGGGGATAGTTGCTCCTCTCTTCTGTTTTTAGAATTGCTTTGAGTATTTTCTGAATTGTTGGTTTTTTACATATATTCCTTCATTTTGTTTATGTCATGAAATATTTTTCTTTCTCCTTCAAGTATAATGGACATTTTTGCTGGGTATAGTAATCCTGGTTGGCATCTAAAGTTGTTTAGCACTGGGGATAGTTTGGTCCATGTTCTTCTGGCTTTCATAGTTTGCACTGAGAAAGCAGCTATAATTCTGATGGGTTTCCTCTTATATGTAACTTGTTGTTTTTCACTTGTGGCTTTCATTATTTTGTCTGTTTTTAGCATCTAGCATTTTAACTATGATATGGCATGAATTTATTTTCTGGTCTTGTCTATTTGGTGTCCTATGTGCTTCTTGTATTTGTATAGGTTTGTCTTTTTTTCAGTTTGGGAAAATTTTCTCTTTTTTTTTTTTTTGTTCTTTTTGAGGGATGGTCTCCCTTTTAGTCCCAGCTGACCTAGAGCTCACTCTGTAGACCAGGCTGGCCTTGAACTCACAGAGATCCGCTTACCTCTGCCTCCCAAGTACTAGGATTAAAGGCGTGTGTCACCACGCCCAGCTGGGAAAATTTTCTTCTATTAACCTGTTGAAGATCTGATTAATACCATTGTCTTGGGATTGTTCTCCTTCCTTGATCCCTATGATGCAGAGATTTGGTCTTTTCATACTCTCCCACACCCACATTTCCTGGTTATTAGACTCTTGTTTTTTTTTTTTTTAATTTTTCATAATCTTCACTTGAGCATTTTAGATGTTCCATGTTATCCTGCAGGTCAGATATTCTATTTTCTGCTTCATCCATTCTGCTTCTTAGACATTCTCCCATCCTTTCCTGTTAATTGGATGAATGTTCCATTTCCTTTTTCACTTCTTCCTGTGGTTTCTTTAGTATTTCCACTTCCTTTTGGAGCTTGTCATTTTCTACTTGTAGCTACTTGCTTCACTGGTCTGCTTCTTTTTTTTTTCATTTCAGCTTGGGATCTTTTCAGTGTTCCCACTTCCTTCTGAAGTTTGTCATTCTGTCCCTCTAGTTCTTTTTGGAGTTTGCATTTCTCTTTCTCTCGTTGTTTTGGAGCCTTTGTTTCTCTTCCTCTGGTTCTTTTTGTAGTCTGTGTTTCTCTTCCTCTAGTTCTTTTCAGAATTTGTCATTCTCTCCCTTTATTTCTTTCTAGAGTTTATCATTCTTCCCTTCTAGATCCTTCCTGAGTTTTTAATTTTCTCCCCTTCCTTCTCTGATTTGTTCTTTATATTCTCTGATTTCTTTGAATATGTCTATGAATGTTTTTCTAAGGTCCATGTCTTGGTTTTCTTCCAGGGGGATCTTGTTGTAGGGATCTTCTATAGTACTGGTTGAGTTTGGTGTGGATTTATCATGGGCTTTTCCCATGTTATTTTTTTGTTGCGGCTTCAGCATATGGGTTGATTTTTTTTTGTTTGGGTTCTGGAACTAGTCTCAAATGTTAGCATGGCTGGGTGACTCTGCCCACTCCAGCAGCATTTTCTAATGGCCTTCAGTTCCAGTGAGGATGTGGAGAAAGAGGAAGACTATTCCACTACTGGTGAGTGTGAAAACTGGTGAATCCACTAAGGAAATCATTGTGAAGTTTGTTCAAAAAGATAGAAACTGATCTTCCATATAACCCTGCCCTACCACTCTTGGGTATATGCCCCCCCCCCAAATTATATATATCCTACTACAGATATACTCATTCATCCATGTTCATTGCTGCTCCTTTCACAATAGCCATAAAATAGAAACAACACAGATGTCCATCAGCTGATGAATGGGTAATGAAAGTATAGCAAATTTATGTTATGGAATATTCTGTAAAAAATTGAAATAATGAAATTAGCAGATAAATGGATAGAACTGGAAACAATCATCCTGAGTGAGATAATCCAGACCTAGAAAGACAAACATCACATGGTCTCATTCATAACTGGATGATAGATTTGAATTATTTTTATTGGAAAATACAGAGAAGCCAGGAAACAAACAAATGGTCAAAAGGTGGGGGGAGGCTTCATGGGATGAAATATAGAATGCACTGATATAAAAGGGAGAAAAGCAAATAAAAGCAGCAAGTACTAATTGGGGTAAAGAAGGGGAGGGCATGGAGAGGAGAGTGTATGGTAAGATACCTAACATTAACATTTTTATTCATCCACTTTTGGAATCTTCTTTCTACTCCTGATATTTCTTCAATATTTGAGTCAGGTGGGAAATGTAAAATATAGGTTCGTTTTCCTGGATCCTGGTGTGAGATCTTTATCCTCAAGAACTTTGTGATTTTGTTTGATGTTATCTTTGCTGATAGAACTTCATTAGCAATAGTGACAGATGTCAGGAGAGGGTGTTGGCACATCTGGGAGAACTATAATGGACAAAAGGAACCTAAAGAAATAGGACAATTATGGGGCTGGAGAGATGGCTCAACGGTTAAGAGCACCAACTGCTCTTGCAGAGAATCCAGGTTCGATTCCCAGCACCCACATGGTGGCTAAGAACCATCTTTAACTCCAGTTTCAGGGGAATCCAACACCCTCTTCTGACCTCCACAGCATTGCACAACACAAGTGCACCAACTTACATGCAGACAGTACATTCATACACATAATAAATAATAAATATAAAAGAGAAAAAAAGAAATAGGACAATTAAATGTTTATTGCCTCTTGAACACATTTTTTTTCAGATCTCAGCATAAGTGTCAACAAATACATATACTTCACAAAAATCTAAAAAAAGTACTCTGAATCCAATTGTAGAAAATATTTGCTCCTGGCCAAGAACATTGTCTAGCGCATACTAGGTTTTCAGCAATTATTCATCAGTTAACACATGAGTAAAATTATATGTGATAAAACATAAAAAATCAGAGGGTGTCAGGTTCCCTTGGAGCTGGAATTTGAACATTTGAAAGAATTGGAAATAAATGCAAATTAAAACCACCTTAAGATTTCATCTTACTCCAGTAAGACTGGATATGATCCAGAAAACAAAAGATACCAAATGCTGGAGAGGTTGTGGGGAAAGGGGAACACTCATCCACTGCTGGTGGGAAGGCAAACTCATGCAACCTCTATCGAAAGCAGTGTGGAGAACTCTTAAGAAACTGAAAAATGAGCCTACCACCTGACCCACTCATACCACTTCTAGGTATATACCCACAAGACTCATGCTATCGAAGAAATACATGCACATGTATGTTTACAGCAGGTTTATTCACAATAGTGAAGAGCTGGACACAACCCAAGTGTCCCTCAACCAACTAGTGAATAAAGAAAATGTGGTACATCAACACAATTGAATTCTATACAGCAGTAAAGAAAGATGACATAGTGAACTTTGCAAGTAAATGGATGGAACTAGAAGCCATTATGCTAAGTGAAATAGCACAGTCCCCCAAAACAAGTGATATACAGTGTCCCTCATTTGCAGATGCTAGCACCAATTCTCTCTTTAGATGGCAAATTGAATAATTCCCTTTTAATTCTTTGTTGTTTTTTTTAGTAAATATAATACCTGATGTTACTCATCATCTTGCTTTGTAATATAGGAAAGTAAGTTAACATTGTTTCTTTTTCTGCATACAATCCTACTATCAAAATGGGAAACCCTAAACATATTTTGGAATTAACCTAGAGTTTATTTTCAGATGCCATAATTGTGGTATATCTGTGGCATCCATATAAGCATATTTTGGAACATTATAAATGAGAAGGAACAACAACAACAACAAAATGACTGGATCAAAGATCTGACTGAAACAGTAAACTTAAGCTGAAAACGGTAAACTTCAGCATCAAATAATTTAAAAAATACTAATCAAAAGATGTAAGACGTGTGGGCTGGAGAGATGGCCTAGCGGTTAAGAGCGCCGACCGCTCTTGCAGAGGACCCGGGTTCGATCCCCAGCACCCACATGGCGGCCGAGAACCGTCCGAAACTCCAATTCCAGGAGGACTCCAGTTCCAGGGGAATCCGAGAGCCTCTTCTGACCTCCGCGGCATTGCACGACACGGGTGCACAAACCTGCATGCAGACAGTACATTCATACACATACAGAAAAAAAAAAAAAGATGTAAGACATGTATCGCAGAATGCATGAGCTCTGACGGGGAGGGGTCAAGGAAGGGGAATTGGTTCTAAATTTGATTAAGAAATGTTGTATGAAATATACAAAACTTCAATAAAAGAAGACAGTTATTAGCTGCCATATGGCTACTGGGAATTGAACCTGGGCCCTCTGTAATAACAGCTAGTAATCTTAACCGCTGAGCCATCCTTGCAACCCCACAGCTATATATTTTTACTTTGAGGTTATTGCTCTCTTCCTTCACCTTTACCCTGTTTTACTTGATTGCTGTTTCCTAGTCTTTTTCTCTCCACCTCTGGGTTATTATAATTGGCTCAGTGCAGACTATGGTAAAATGAAGACAAATATCCACATGGTAGTGTTTCCTTTAACCCTGCCTCTCCTATAACAATACTTTGTAGAAACTGGCTCCCAGTGGAGTGTTTCTACTACCCACTGCCAACATTCTTCAGACTTTATTTTCTGGTTCAGAAAGTAGTTTTTAATGTGTTGTCTGATAAACTTACTTTGTATATTAGTCTTGGAATCCCGTTTTAGCTTGATCTTGATATTATTCATACATAGCAGATATTTCTCTGAAATCCACAGAGAAATCATCTTGGAGGTTTCCATTGCTTTATTTTGGATAGTTTTATCTTATTTTTATTTGTGTTTCTATGGATTTTAAATAGAGAAATTATACACCTACATAACCTGAATTTCCAATATAGCTCAATCATACAACTGACTTAAGAAATATATGGTGATTTCAGGTTAATTGAAAAGCTTTGTCCACATAACCAGCCTCAATAGATTTTTTAATGTAATAATAAGATCATTTGTACTCATCTTAAGGGTGAACTCATTGAATGTAAGACATGTCATTTATAAAAGCAACACTAAGGAATATGTCTCATGCTATATTTTACCTTTCTTTTTTGATTAATTATAGTAGAAAAAATTCTGAGTTTCTTAAGATTTCTGTTTTCATTTATATTAATATAAGACTAAAAAAATAAATAAATATAGGACTTTGAAATGTTCTCAAATCTACCTATAGTGATGAGAGGAACATATGAAATTAAGTATTATTTTATACTTTATAGTATAAATAAAGTAATAGTATAAATATACTTATTTATAAATAAAAATAAGTATAAAATAATACTTAATCAAATGTAATTATAATTTCTTGTAATATTCCAGTGCTGATTTTATTATTTTATACAAGACAAGGAAAGTATCCCACTTGCAATGCATTGCCTTTATTATTACCTTGCTTCCAGGTTAGTAAGATTCAATGCTTTCATAAATCCTAATCCAAACATTTTAGAGTCAATAGAGAAAATAGGCCTAGCGGTTGAGAGCGCCGACCGCTCTTGCAGAGGACCCGGGTTCGATCCCCAGCACCCACATGGCGGCCGAGAACCGTCTGAAACTCCAATTCCAGGAGAACTCCAGTTCCAGGGGAATCCGAGACCCTCTTCTGACCTCCGCGGCATTGCACGACACGGGTGCACAAACCAGCATGCAGACAGTACATTGATACACATACAGAAATAAATAAAAATTAAAAAAAAAAAAAAGAGAAAATAAATGTAGAGCAAGCAGTATTTGTTTTCTACAGACTTAACCACCATGGATTCATGAAGACAATCATATTCATTTGGAATCTTTAATTCAATAAAAATAAGATTCATGAAATATATATATATATATATCCATTTACATCCATTTCCTCACTAATATAACATTATCTATAAAGATTATACAAGGTACATGGTCCATATACTTGGTATATTGCTTCATGTGTAAATGACTGAGTTCCTGACAGCAGAACTCTCATAATAAGAACTGATCTTAAAGCGAGGACTCTAGATAGGCTGACTAGACCTTGGTAGATGAACTTTTACTGAGGAATGTCTAGGGACACTCACTTGACAAAGGTGGCCTTAACACAAATGACAGAGTGCATGAATTGCTGTGAGGGGCTTTGGGAGGGTGCCAGTGGAGAAGGGGGGTTAAAGATGATTACGATTGATTGAGATATTCTGAATGAAATACACAAAAATCAATAAAAATCAATAAAAAATGAAAAAAAAAGCTTCATGAATATTGAGAAAGAGATCCAGGTCTGTTTTCATTTTATTATTTGTTCCATAAAACAGAATGTTAATGAAATTAAAACTTAAGCAATATACCTCCTTTTTATGGAGAACTGTGAGGAAGAATGGTAAGTTTCAAATATATAATGTTGAGTGAAAGCACATTTGAAATACTGAAGAATTAACATCTATAGGTAATATATTTAATATTTCATTCATTATTTTTATTTTATGTATGTAACTGCATTGCCTGCCATGTAAGTGCACCTGTCTTGTGCCCATGGAGGTCAGAAGATGGACTTATGGATGGATGGTTGTTGGCCATCATGAGCATGCCTGGAACCAAACCTGGATCCTGTGCAAGAGCAACCATTGCTCTTAAACTCTGAGCCATCTCTCCAGCCTCTAGGTGAACTATTTTAAATGCATTAACAACATTTTCTTCAGCAGAGAAGTTACTACTAGAAATTTTATGATTAACGAAAATAGGATTCAACAATTGTTCCACTAAATTGGTCACAAATAATGTTTTTTCATCATGATAACAATAAATTGATAAGCACACAAATTTTTCATGAACAGACAGTATATTTGGAGCATTTTCTTTTATTTCATTAGTTTGTTCACTGCTGTCTTCAATTTCTCAGTATGAGATTGTTTCTTAAACCAAATTCAGGAAGAGCCAGAGTTAATCCTCATCAAAACATTGCAAAAAAGGCCTAAAAGTTGAAAGGTTATACTGTAATGAATGATGCTAAAGAAATAGTCAAGTTGCTGAGGAGATAATTTTGGATAGAACTGGAAATTTTTGGCCTATATAATCATAGCATATAGCAGAATATCAATATTTTAGACTAGGATGAGGACAATTTTTTTCTAAGCCCTTATTACTTCTTTTTAGAATGGTCTTCCTGGTTCATCACTACCAAAATACACATTTTCTTGCATAAATATTTATCATTCAATAAGCTTTCCAATTTATGGTTGCTTTATTTAATAATTTAATTAATTAATTATGTGAGTGTTTTACCTGCCTGTATGTAAGTGCACCTGTGTCCTGCAATGCCCCTGGAGGTCAGAAGAGGGTGCTGGGTACCCTGGAACTTAGGTTATGGATGGCTGTTAGCCAATATGTGAGTATTGGAAATGGAGCCTGGGTCACCTGCAAGAGCAATCGGTGCTTCACCTTCTTTCCAGCTCCTATGCATTCTTTTGTATACTTATATTTATAGCTATTTGTATAAACACCTTATCTTTGCAATTCCAGGGCAAGACATGATGGTATTCAATATAATCTTTGATGAGTGAGTGAAGAACCTACTCTATTTGGAACATGGTACTAGCTTGTTTGCCTAATTAATCATCTTATTTTATGGTATATTCATACATTAGAAATAATCATAAAATGACTAAAGTTATACATTATTATTAGCCACAAAATATATCTGTACCATTTGAAAACTAGCAAAGGCCTTACCCAAAGAACTAGAATGAGATAACTTATATTTGAGAGCTTATTTGGAAGTTCTAGCGGAGGAGTGCAGATATTCTTAGACCCTTGATTTAAACCCAGTCCTTTTCTTTTTTTTTCTTTATTTTTCTTCTATTACTTCTTTATTTTTGTTTTCATTTTTAACAATAAGTAATAATTTATGAGTACAAGCATCCTTCATGTAAAACCAATTTGCAAGCAGTTTTGCCCAAACCCACACAGCCCAAGTGTCCCACCATCCACCTGGGGGGGTGCTCATATGTACAATCAAGTTGATCAAATAAGTATACAGTCTATATTGCTGTAGTTTCACCATTCACCCCAATTGCAGCCCTTACATTCTACCATGCCCCCTCTTCAGCAGATTGTTCCCTAGGCTTAGAAAAGGGGCACAGGTGGATGAGAAGCAAAACAGTCTACTTTCTCTGGAGCTGTCGTTTTGAACACTGATCAATTCTGGCTGCAGAGGAGTGCATATATTCTTAGACCCTTGATTGAAACCCAGTCCTTTACTGTTCGGAACTTCATCCTTTTTTTTTCAATGTATATTTTTTTGGTTATTAAACTTTTTCCGTAGGTCATACATCATTTCGCAACTGAATCTAGAGTTGTTTCCCTTTCCATGCCCCCACCCCACCCGAGTCCCTGCACTCTGCCATACATGTCCTGAGTTTCTTTTTCAGTTCTTTTGTTGTTATTCTCTCCAACTTGTATTGCTGCAATATATATATATATATCATATATATAATATATATATATATATAGATATATAATCACTTGAAATGGAGGATTATTTTTCCTAAAAGAAGCATGTTTTCCTTTAAGGAAGTGCCCGAAGTTTCCTCCTTGGCAATCCCAAACAACCATCAATCCTGCATTTGTGCTGCACATTGGGGTTTTTCCTTCCCATGGTCCCCCAAATGAAATCCATCCAGTAAGCACGAGTCCTGTCTTGATCCCCCTGCACTGGCCTCCATGATACAGCCCAGGTAGTCCAACAATGGCAGTCTATATTCTAATGAGGCTGACATCCCCTTAGCTGTTTAGTCCACAAGCTGGGTATCTCAGTAGTCCCCATATGGCATTGAAGGTTTGTTTGGAGGATTCTTGAAGAGACATGAATCCTTAGTCCATATTAGAACATAGCAGAACTGGAAGTAGAGAAAATATTCATACATCTTTCAATTCTCAGCAAATGTTCTGCATACAATAGAGTGCAGTGGACACAGAAGGCCATAACTGGCCAAGTTGTAGAGAATAACATTGAGGAGTGCATGTCCTTGGATAGGACTCCTATATTAAACCTCAACCATTCATGACTCAAGGACCATTGCAGAAGAGGGGGCAGAAAGATTGTAAGAGCCAGGGCTGGTGCATGAACACAAAGAAACTGAGGCCTTCAGCCTTTTGGGAACTTGCTTATATCAACTTGCAACAATGGTGTCAGTATGCACAAGATCCATGCTGACTCAATAAGACAAAAACCTAGCATAGAATTAGGGAAATGGACAGCCTTATCAAAGGAACTATTACTTATTACTACAGAGAGAGTGGTGATCTTGTTTAGGGGAGTGACTCTAGATAGGCTGACAATGGAAGAACTTGCACCAAGGGACACCTGAGTATAAAAGCTTAACCTGATAGGCTTTAACATAATATGATAGAATGCATGAAATCTGGTGGGGGAGGTTATGGTTGTTAGAGATGGGGGAGGGGGGGGTCTAAATTTGATTAAGATTTATTACATGAAAGGCACAAAAATTCAATAAAAATATACATAAAATATAGAGTTGTAAAAAGTTTTGATAATATGAAAAAGGCATTGAAATTTAATATGATATAAAAGATTACTTTTTGTCTGTATTTTAGTTGAAACAGCTTTCAATTCATGTTTTGGGAATCTTCTGTGTAAAATTTTATGCATTTATATATAACTCCTGCATTTCCTACGATAACAGTGATGATAATTTAAATCAAGGTAGTTAATCACTGGCAACTTTCATGACATTACATGCTGACGATATTTGTGAGTGACTATAATATACATTTTACTCATCAATTGTGTTGTGCATTTCAGCTTCCTGATAAGTGCACTCCAGAAGTGAAGAGGACACTTCAGACTCAGGCATGTTTATTTCAAGTGTCTTCCAAAACTTCCTGTCTTTGGCCCCCTAACAAGAGAGAAAGAAAGAGAGAGAGAGAGAGAGAGAGAGAGAGAGAGAGAGAGAGAGAGAGAGTAAAACAGCCTAAGAAGCACAGAGTAAATCATTGGGCACTTAAGCATAGCTAGGAAGTAGACCATTTCCACCAACAGTTGTTTTTTTATGGTATAAAAATGCTTGAGTGAGAATGAGAAATGTAAATCTCAGCCATGGAGAAACTTCTCTGTTTTGATCTGCAGGAAAACCCTCAGGCAAGAAGAGCAGTCTGTTTTCAGCAGCATTTCCCCAATCCTTTCTGCAAGATGTAAGTACCCAGTGTGAGGATTATCTATCTTCTGGATGCTAATTGTCTTTTATTTGTTTTGCTTTATTTTACTTTTGCTTGCTTTCTCAACCAGGCTACCCAAGTTGTTTGTGCTTGAAATTAGGAATGCCCGATTTGATAATCAGGTATTTGTTCCTTATTCTTTTTTTATAAACATTTAAAAAATATTTTTTTAATTTTATGTATTTTTATGTGTATGAATGTACTGTCTGCATGTAGGTTTGTGCACCCGTATCATGCAATGCTGCGGAGGTCAGAAGAGGGTGTCGCATTCCCCTGGAACTGGAGTTAAAGGCTGTTCTCAGCTGGGGATAGAACCCCAGTCCTCTGCAAGAGCAGTCTGCACTCTTAACTGCTAGGTCATTTCTCTAGCCCTGTTCTTCGCTCTTTTATATTTGTTTGCTTCATGCACAATGCATTTGACCCTTCCAAACCAAGAGTACAGCTTTCATAGATCATGCTCTGTGAACAGGGACTCACCTGCCTCACTTTCCAGATAGAAAAAGGAATTTTAGAGAAATATACAAAACAACGATATGTTAATGAAGTCTTAGATTTTTCTAATTGCATAACAAATTACTTGAAAATTAGGGTCTCAAAACGACATATACTATATAAAGTTTCTATGAATTTGGGACCAGAGACTCTCACAAGGCTGGAATGAAATTGTTGGCAAATATGATGTCACCTTAAGGCTCGGCTAAGGATGCACTTCCTTCCAAGTTCACTCAGATAGTTCAACAACAGAATTCATTCTATAATGGGCCATTGAACTGATGGTCTCAACTTCTTACTGGCTGCTTGCTTGACTCTTAGTTCAGTTCCATGCCATCTGATCCACTTAATAGGGCATTTCACAATATAGCAGGAATCTTTGCTCCAGGCAAGCAAACGAGAATAAAAAGGACAGCAAGACAAAAGCTAGGGTCTTCATATAATCCGATGTTAGTTATGACATTCCATTCTTTTCCCATATTATATTCATGAGAAGTGAATAATTAGGAGTTGTCTACTGCCAAGGAGGAGGGATTGCAAAAGGGTGTAGTTAGTGGGGGATCTAGAAGCTGCCTATTACATACACATCTTAATGGAAAGAGAATCTTTTTTTTTTGGTCTTTTTGAGACAGGGTCTCCCTTTAGTCCCAGCTGGCCTAGAACCGGTATGCAGGCTAAGCTGGCCTTGAACTCACAGAGATCTGCCTACCTCTGCCTCCCATGTGCTGGGATTAAAGGTGTGTACCACCATGCCCAATGAGAATCTGTTGTTTTTAAATTAAACTTTTACTCTTACAATTTGGTGTAAATGGAACATTGTGTTTTTCTCATCTGATTAGGCTTATGGAGAATAATTCTAAACTCTTCTGTGGGATTGCAATTAGAGATACTTCTACAACACAAGACACAGAGGTATGGTTAATGATAAATTATCATATGATATTATAATTCCTCTAATAGAGTCAGAAAAATTTCCAAATGATGGTTCAAATAACAGTCCTAGAAATGAGATAACATCCACCAGTCCTAAAGGGTTCTCATTATGGGGCTGTCCTTTCTGTTCTACACTTCACCACAACTTGGTGTCTAGCTTTAGAGCTAAACAGATTGTAAAAATACTGCTTCATTTTGATTATCCTTCCTGAAATTATATAATTAATTACCCAGTCATTGAGAATACTGGCTATCTATATATGGCTACATCCTTCTACAGAAAGAATAGACTTTGCAAGCTGGTACTTGCTGGGGTCCAGCTCCAGATGGGTTCAGGATCTAAAGATGGTGGTCAAAGGAGTGGCAAAAGAATCAGAGTCGGGGGGGCTGGAGTGATGGCCTAGCGGTTAAGAGCGCTGACCGCTCTTACAGAGGACCCGGGTTCGATCCCCAGCACCCACATGGCGGCCGAGAACCGTCTGAAACTCCAATTCCAGGAGAGCTCCAGTTCCAGGGGAATCCGAGACCCTCTTCTGACCTCCGCGGCATTGCACGACACGGGTGCACAGACCTACATGCAGACAGTACACTCATACATATAAAAAATAGTAAATAAATAAATTAGAATGGTCTCAAATTCTTGAACCTCCTAGGTTCCACCACACCACACTTATTTTTGTTGTCGTTGTGTTTGGTATCGGAGATTTGACTCTTGCAAATGCTAGGCAAGCATTTTGCTACTGGGCTATATTCTCTTACATGCTTTTTGTTTTGTTTTGCTTTGTTTTGTTTTTGAGACAGTGTCTCCCTGTACTCTAGGCTGGCCTGGAACTCACAGAGTCTACCTGCTTTTGCCTCCTGAGTGCTGGGACTAAACCCGTTAGCCACTATGCTCAACCTATTACATCTGATTTTTTTTTTTTTTTTTTTTTTTTTTTT
>VZQC01013594.1:1756456-1774779 GCA_009823505.1 Rhizomys pruinosus
CACAGGATGTTCGAGCCCACGCTTTTGGTATGCAAATGAGGCATCGGATGGTGCACCAATCCAGAGCATGCACAAGCCCTCTAGACTGCTATATAAGCAGTGCTTCTGCCCCATTTCGGGGTCCTTCTCACAAGAGAGCTGTACACAATAAAGTTTGCTGCAGAAGAATCCTGTTGTCCGCGTGAAGTTCTTGCCGGCGAGACTGCTGCGCGCGACATACAGCGAGTCCCCAAATGTACTCAAAGCAAGAACCTTTCACATTTATGTATTTGAATGATCTAAGAAATGATAACCTTCCAGCTATTCTTCTCAAACAGCAGCTCTGTTCATTTTACATGTAATTCCTTTTGTAGAACAGCATCTCCTGTATTTACCTGCATAACTATACCATAATAACAAGGATTGCCTATTTTTCCTAGGTCTCATCCTGAAAAATTAGGGATGCCACAGTTTTCAAACAAGGAAGTTTGAATTTTAAAAGTAATTAAAGAAGAATATAATGATATAAGCCCACCCAAATGGAAGCGCCAGTGTTCCCCTACAGGAAAACTGAAATATAGGCACAATTTGTCTTTTCTTTTTCATGTCTTGCCTGGTGTCTCTCTATTAACTGATACCATTATAGCTTGTGGATTTTTGACTAGGGCTCATACTCTGCCATCTGTAGTTAAAATTTGCCCATTCTGTATCTTATATATTATGGCAATAATATGATATATTACCTTATTTAAGTTTATGGACTAAAATCTGTTGACTTAGTATTAATCATTTGAAGATATTCATATATTTATAGAATCAAGGGAGGATAAAATATTTAGCTCCTGCATTGTTAGTTCATCAACTAAATATGGCAGGAGATACAAGTTTCGAATGTATACAAAAAAGGGTAGGGCTGGATCACATCACTTTACTTTTTGGATTTTGAACTTTCCTTTTATTTAAGTGGTGGTAAAGCAGGCTTGTATACCAAAGCTTGCTTGAGAAGTTTAGAAGACAAACTGTGGGAGTCAATTCTCTCTTTCCCCCATGTGGGTCCCAGGTATTGAACTCAGGGCATCGAACCTGCAAGCAAGTACCTTTACCCACTGAACTATCTAACCACCACTATTTTTAGTTTTTTTGAGGAAACTTCATATGAATTTTCATAGTTACTAGAGTAATTTACATTCCCATCAATTTTATATTAAGTTCTGATTTCTAGACACACAAACTCACAAATATTTTTTCTTTCCTTTTCTTTGCAGAGGAGACACTGTCTGACGGGAGTGGCATGATATCTCAATGTAGCATCGGTATTCTTTTCTAAACATCTGGTAGAATTCATTAGCGAATCTGTTCAATGCTGTGTTTGTCTTTCTTCTGAAACTTTGTATTACTACTTCATGATTATTGTCATTTATCTGCTTAGGCTTTCTATAAGCTCCTGATGCTCCATTTCCTTTTTAGGTGGGGAGGTATAGATTTTTTTAAATTTTATTTTATTTATTATTTTTGTATGTGTATGAATGTACTGTCTGCATGCAGGTTTGGGCACCCGTGTCGTGCAATGCCGCGGAGGTCAGAAGAGGGTCTCGGATTCCCCTGGAACTGGAGTTCTCCTGGAATTGGAGTTACAGACGGTTCTTAGCCGCCATGTGGGTGCTGGGGATCGACCCTGGGTCCTCTGCAAGAGCAGTCAGTGGTCTTAACCGCTAGGCTATCTCTCCAGCCCCGGGAGGTATAGATTTTCAAAAGTTCCCTCATGATTCTGTGAATTTCTTTGTTATCTGTTGAAAATCCCAACCTTTGTAATAACCCTATCCTGGGCCTTGAGATTTTCATATGCTGTGTCTCTGAGCTACAGTTCTGAACCCTTTTTATAATTGTGATTTTGTTATTAGAAGTTCAATTATATTATTTATATTTTGTATAGGGCACAGGTGAAGGTACACTGAGGCTGCTGAAAAGTAGTAGAAAAATAATGGAAGACCTCTCGGTGCCTGGGAATGGGAAAGGTCCAACATCGAAATCTGGGCACCCAGGACCACATGAGGCATTCAGATCACAGCGAGCCATCAAGGGAGGTGCAAAGTCCATTCTCCTAAGACTAAAATCTACAAATGACAGAAACCTCTCCTTTTTCCAGCATAAGTCCAACATAGAGGCAAACTAACTGTCATGCACAAACTCAGAGGAGGGTGTGCAGAGTGCAGTCCCTCAGAGAAGCCTGAAACTGCTACCCAACTTCAGGAAGGCCTCTACCCTCCAGTATGTTTTACCATCTACACACCACCCATTTCAAAATTTTTGGATTTAGTTATTGAAGAACTATGAACTTTTGAGGACTTTGCTTCCTCATATTTATTGTATTATATTTTGATCTGTTTGCTGTTGGGATACATAGCTCTTCCTGGTTTTATACTGGGATTCTTAGAGAACAGTACTTTTTGTGGTCTCAGTCCCCAATACTGCTCAGACATGAAAACATAGACTGAAATAACTAAGGAACAAAGATATTTTAATATATTAAAAATTAGAAACAACAAGAATATATCCAGTAATGTTAGGAAAGGAAGAAGCTAGACTACTCATAAGACAAGATAGATTAAAAAATAATAATGATAAAAGTATTAATAACTAATACAAAGAATGGGTGAGGAAAGAATAAAAGAGATAGAAAATAGATAGGAAAAATAGTAGGTAAGATTTGAGAAAAAAGAATGAGAGGAGGCTCAAGAGATAACTCAACAGTTAACAGTGCATGCTGCTCTTTGCAAAGTACTCCGGTTGGCTTCCCAGAATCCACATGGGGGCTAAGAACCTTCTTTAACTCCAGTTCCAGGGGTCTGATACCCTCTTTCTGGCCTCCTTGGGCATTGCATGCACATAACAGTCTTACATACAGACAAACAAAACACTCACACATAAAATAAAAATAAAAAAGAAGCAAAAAAGACCCTATAGAGCTAAAACAATCCTGAGCATAAAGGATAATGCCAATGGATAATGCCAATACAGATTTTAAAGTATATTACAGAGCTATAGTCATAAAACACATGGTATTGGCACTAAAAGAAGCCTATAGATCAATGGTACAAAATAGAAGACCCAAACATACATACACACAATTATAGTTACCTGATATTTGACAAAGGTTCCAAGAAAACACATTGGAGGAAAAGCAACATGTTGAACAAATGGCATTGACAAAGTTGGACCTCTATGAATAGAAGAATGAAATCAGATCCATACTTATTTCCCTGCATAAAATTCAATTCCAAATGGACCAAAGACTTCTATGTCAAGCCCCCAAATCTGAAAATATTAGAAGAATACATAAGCAGTACCTTACCAGATATAGGTGCAGGAAAGGACTTTCTAAATCTGACATCAGGAATTAAGGCCAACAATTGACAAATGGGACCTTATTAACAGCTTCTGTACAGCAGAGAAAACAACCAGTTGGGTGAAGATGAAGCCTACAGAGCTGGAGAAAATCTTCATCAGATATTCATCCAACGGAGGATTAATATCCAGAATTATATACAAGCAATTAAAAAAAAAACAGACTCAAGAGAAATGATCCAATTTAAAATTGGGCTATTGATCTCAAAAGAGCCCTCAAAATAAGAAATAACAATGGCAAAGAAACATTTGATAAAGTGTTCAACATCTTTAGTAACTAGGGGAATGCAAATCAAAATACTTTACGATTTCATGTAACTCCAGTCAGAATGGCTAAGATTAAGAGAACAAATATTGGGGTGGATATGGGCCAAGGGGAGCCTTGTCTATTTTTGATGTGGGTGAAAACTAGTGTAACCACTATGGAAATCAGCACGGAGAACTCTTACAAAACTAAAAATAAGTCGACCATATGATCCAGTCATATAACTGCTTGGGATATACCAAATGAACTCAGCCTACTACTGAGGTACTTGCTCAGCCATGTTTGTTGCTGCTCTTTTCACAGCTGCTAAGAAATGGGAATAAACTAAATTTCCCTCAACTGTTTAATGGATAATGAAAATGTAATACAGTTACACAATAGAGTTTTACTCAGCAATAAAGAAAAATATAATAATGAAATTTGCAGGTAAATGGATGGAAATAGAAACTGTTATACCCATTGAAGTAGCACAGACTCAGGAAAACAAGGGACATATGTTCTCTTTTATTTGTGGTCTTAGCTTCAAATCCCTAAATGTGAATATATATTCTGATCCAACTACAGGAATCCAAAAATTGGAAATAGACAAGGGGATAAAGGCAGAAGAAGGAGCTTGAGAGAAGAAGATAGTAGGAGACAGTTATTATGTGTGAAATGGGAACGAGTGATATTTTTACTGGGGAAGGAGGGGGAGGGTTTTACAGGGGGAGCGAGAAGAGAAATAATGCTTAGATAGTATAAAAATCAGAGAAAATTATTATTTCAAATTACTATTGAAAAATACACATACAATAATTATATGAATAGATGTTTATAGCTGAAGGCCCCCTAACAAAAAACAGTGCCAGTTTGGAGAAACTTGCCTTTGAGTTCTTGTCAAGGTAGTCCAAGATACACCCCCCCCCAAATAACACAGGGTATTGCCACAGCCATGGATTGCCTCCCAGAACTTAAAGACCCTATTGCTGATAAACAGGCCACAAATAAGACATATGACTTGGAACAAAGGGTTTGGAACTGATCTGGAAGCCTCCTTCTGGATTACTAGCTCTCATGGTATCAGAGGATACTATACAACCTTCCAAGGAATCAATAGACCTACCCAGCTGCAAAGGTTAGTAAACACAATGACTGGCCCAACAAACTATCTCTATTGGTGTATTTTTATCTTGGGGGTAATGAACAGATGAATAATTGGGATTAAAGCTCAATGGGAAGAAACACATGTGTGGTACTGTAAACACAGTCAAACACACATGGCTGGAGAGGTCATAGATCCTAAAGAAACACTTCTCCCACAGCTCTACACCAACATTACTTTTAACTTTTTTCTAAATATGCATCCTGATATTTACAGACAAGTGTACCTTTCACTCCTTATCGAAGATGCTTCTTTTTTTGCAACAAATGCAGACTATTACAGAGAATAAGTGTTTATCTTACACTTAACTCTACATGACAGATTTTCAATGCAACCTCTACACATAGGATGGATGCATCTCTCAACTCTGACTAGAGAAGTTTTCTTTTGGATCAAATAGTGATTAATGCAGAAACCTACAATTGGCCAATGTGCAGAGAACAAGAGGCCATATAGCATCCTTATTCCTGAATAGGGTGCCAATTTCAAACATCTGCCTCCCAAGGCTAAAACATCATTGCAGAAGAGATAGTAGAAAGATTGTAACAGCCAGAGAGATCATATGTTCACAAGGAAACAGTCTTCCAGATAGCTGATCAGTTATTCATATTAACTCATAACAATGTTGACAGCATGCACAAATCCTTTACAAGTTCAAACCAGACAAAATCCTAACAGATGTGGAAGAAGTTGGAAAGAAATACCAACCCAACTTAAGAAATTTTGTAATTGTTGGCTGCTGGGAGGGGGAAAGATAGTATCTTACAGGGATGAGACTCTTGGTGGTACCCATGGATTTTCCAACACTGAAAGACATTTGGGGACACAAATCAGACACTGTGTATTGTATTATATATAGGAGAATACATTAACATGGGGTAGAACCAGTGGGGCAGGTGCAGATAGGGCAGGATATTTTGTGAAAATCCAAAAAACTCAATAAAAATAAATTAAAAAAAAAGAATAGTGCCAGAAGACAAAAATAATGCAGAGGAAGAAGGCAAAGCAATAAAGACCATTAGTATTTTTTTTCTTTAGTGTGGTGATGGGAGATAGAGATGCTTCAGATTTTTACCCAAACTCACCATTTTGTAAATAGCTTGGTGTGGGGAATAAAGAGGTTATATTCTTTCTGAAATATAAACATGTTAAATCAGACTGGACTATTTTGCATATTGAGCCCTGACCAGCTCATCTTGCAGGGCATCCTAGCTCCTATGGTCACTGATGACCAGCTCTTCTTGCAGGGCATCCTAGCTCCTATGGTCACTGATGACCAGCTCTTCTTGCAGAGCATGCTAGATCCTATGGTCACTGATGGGTTGAATTCCTGCCAGAGCTCTCTTAATGGAGGCCTGGCAACATGCCAAATATAGAAGCCACCCTCAAGCTGCTTCTGCCAGCTGAGCCCACGGACTGCCTGATAAATGTTCCCAGTGAGAGGCACTCTGCCAGTCCATATGTGGGCATGGGAAACATCTCTGAGCAGTGGCTTTGTTTCAATTAAATGTCTTAGGGGCCCTGAGGATGGGACCGCAAACCAAAGCATCATGCAGACAGTAGTTGCTTCTGTGTGTCCTGTCCACACTGGACTTTGTCCTAGACCTCCACCCATATTTACATTCAGTTTGCTCATTCATTTTAGAGCACAGGTAGAAGCTTCCAAATCTTACCATCCTGGATTTATCTCTGCAGTGGGAGACCCAAATTTCTAGCACTGTTCTGTGTCCCTAGCTTCATATCCAAGTTACAAATTTTTCTTCTCCCTGTCCAAAAGATTTGACCATAAGACTTTTTCATAAGATGGTTCCTCACCATGGTACAAATGAACAAGCTTGGAATTATGAGGAGGCGGGTTGTCTTCTATAGCATCTTCTTGCTTCTGATCAGGCTGTAGATCTCCTGCCTTAATATATTTTTTTTTTTACCGTGGCAGATTGTATGCCTAGTGAGATCACTGAGGGTTTTTTTTTTTTTTACTAAAAAACCTACTGAATATAATTTTTCTCCTTCATAATGCATTGTCTAGTACCTAATGTTTGTGTATTGTTTTTTCTTCTATTAATCTTACTTTGTTCTCTGTCTACTGTTTTCTGTGTTTTTCCAGACTTTAGAACTCTGTTCAGCCATATATCTGGTGTTTAGGATGGTAGTAATGCAAGAAAGTTTTGGGTGCCTCTAATATTCCATCTTTGTAATTGCTGAATACTCAAAACTTTTAATGATTATTTTTCCTTCCATGGCAAGCTAAATGTTTATTTTCAAGTATGCATTAGGCCCTCAAAACTATATAGTATGCTACAATGGTATGGGCTTGGGAAGCAGAGACACTGGAGTTTGGACCTCAGCTTTGTATTTTCCAGTTACATATCCTTGGCCAAGTAATTTAACTTCCTTCAAACCCAATTTCTCACCAAGGACTTCTCAAGGTCACTATATAGGTTTCATGATATAACTTTTTCAATGTACCCAGTTTAGAGTAAACATGAATTAGTACTTTCCCTGCCATGAATATAGCATAATATTAAAGTTACATAAACAAGGGTTTCAGTCAGCTCACTGAGTCTACATAATCTGTTCTGAAATGCATCAATATTACTGTATCATTAGTTATCTGACAGTAGATGAGAAATTTATTAACTTGTGATAGAAAAATCTTACTTTACTTTTTCATATCTAATAATACATATATTAAGAATGGTTGTATTATAGATTATTTGGAATAGATTAATTTTCTTATCTGTTTGAATTTTTATACAAGAATGTCAGAGTTATCTCTCACTATATTTAGACACTGAAATTTTCAAGAATTTGTTTGTAATACTTGTCATACTATTCACCTTAAACTGTTTATCCTTTTGGCCCTATTGTCCTGTTTGTTAAGATTCTGTAAGAGATTCTATCAAGGAACACTTAGAGTCTTTCTCTTTCCCTTTATTCTAACATATATGACAGTCTAGCATAAATGAATCTCCTCGAAAAGGAGATTCACATCTGGAGTAAAGAATCATAAAGACAAGTCAAGGAAATTAAAAACAAGATAAAGGAGTCGTGCCATCAATCTTGTTTGCCAGTACTTGTTTCTGGAGTAGTGAATTAAAGTATTTCTCCATGCTAGGAAATAACACAAAGAACAGTAGCATAACTTTAGCTCATTTCATTCTCTTCATCTGAAAGCAAATAAAAAAAAATCATGATCATAGAATGGCAAGAATGCAAGAGAGCAAGAGTTATTGAATGATTAATGTATACCAAAGAATTATATATTATCACCACAGTAGCCCTTGGGATTTGGGTTACATAGTTTTAGAAAATTACATAACTTGTTTAGGACCATACAGAGAATAGATCTAGCACCAAACACAGGGCTATTTTGAACTTAGCTTAGTGTTGTTTGAATATTTATCAGCATACCCCTGGAATTTTGAAAACACTGTGGTGGGAGTGGCTGGAGAGATGGTTCAGAGGTTAAGAGCACTGGCTCCTGTTGCAGAGGACCTGGGTTTGATTCCCAGGACTCACATGACAGCTAACAATTGTAACTCCAGTTTCAAGGAAATCTGATGCTGTGTTCTGACCTCTGTAGGCATTGCATGACATGGGTGTACTTACTCCCATGCAGGCAATATACTCATATATGTAAAATAATAAAATATTAAAAATAAAATAAAAACAATGTGGAAAATGATGCAGTGGGGCTGGGGCGATATTTCAGCACTTAACAGCACTTCTTACTCTTCCAGAATACTCCTTTGGCCTCCAGCCCCTGTACCAGTTTCAGGTGGCTCTCAGCCACCTGTAATTATAGCACCAGAGGATCTGAAATCCTCTACAGGCATTTACAGAAACTGCACACATGCCGTGTACATACACATATACATACACACATATACAAACACATATACATTCACAAACAAACAAACAAAACTAAAAAAGTTTCAAAAATCTTTGGAAAATGTAGTTTTGTCAGCCTTTCATTCAAGATGCCCAATATGAACAAGGGAGGGAAGATTTATTTGGGTTTACAGTGGCAAAGGTTTCAGTTCATGGTCGTTCGCTCCATTGCATCTGTTCCTGTGGTGAGATAGTATATTGTGAGTGAAAGGCATGTTGGAGAAAAGCTGCTCCCTCCTGGTGGCCAGGAAGCAGGGAGTGAGAGAATCTGGGATTCATAATATACTGTTTTAATGATATGTCCCCACTAACCTACTTATGCCAACACTACCTACTATCCATTCAGATATCAACTCATAAGTGAATATAATCACTACTGAGGTTAGTACCCTTAAGACTTAATCAGTTTTAGCATCCCACTAGACAGGGAAGAACCATTCAACACCTGAGGCTGTCAGGGGTCACTTCATATCCAAATCAAAGCACAATATCTATTAGAAGGAGCTTTATAATTAAAATCAATCCCAAATGCCATTTCCTGACTATGTAATTTGGCAAATGACCATTTCAGTAAATGGGTAGTTTGCCAGATTTTGCAATTTATCAAAAATTATAGTTGGTATTTAAAGAAAATTATTTTTTAAAATGAATATCCTTATGAATATATGCATTTATATATTTTATTTGAGAACATAGTTAACATTTCTCCATATTATTCATAGTTACTTTTCCTATGAATGACATAAATAGGCTCAAAAATGAGAATGCTAAATTATGATCCTTAGGTTTTGATTTAACATTCCTTAACTATTTCTGAGAACATAGTCATAAAATATATAAATGTTTGTTAAGATATCCTTTGGTAACGGACAAACTAGAAAATGTGCTGAAATGATGCTTCGAGCTTTAATGTGAATAGAAGCCATACAGAATAGTCACATGAACCTTTCTGTGCATCATTTGGGATTTTGTTAAAATGCTGATTCTGAGCCCATAGCTCTGGATAGAACTTCAGATTATGCATTTCTAACAAACTCGAGGAAGATGCTTTTGTATCAGACTGCATTATGAATTACATGGATTTATGTGCCACTATCTTTTAGTGAGTAGATATGTGGTTAACTAAATTAGAATCACACATATGTCACACAATTCATCCCTTAAGTTACTCTGACCTTTGTTTTAGACATTTTGTATAAGAAAGATTTTCCTTAGCTATTAACATAACTAATCTTTAAACAGATACAGATTTGAATAATGAGGCAAAAGTAAAAAGAATACTTTATTATTTTGTCAGTAATCTAAACAGTTTGAGGAAAGCAGTGATACCATCTGCTGTCCTGTCTAAGTCTGCCTGAGCTCTCAGCATAAAATATGTTCATACATTTTTTAGCAGTTAGAAACATGCATACTTAGAGTTATTGCATAATAATGGAGGTTTAACAATTCACTGACAATTTGAAATATCTGTTTTTATTGCACTTGATTGAATATGTTCATGCTAGAAATTTTTTGAAAAGTAGGATAAAAATGTGTTATCCATCACAATTCTTCGACCTAATTTATCTTGATAAAATTTATTTTTTATATAAGAAAAATGCATATCATTACCCACAGCTGTGAAAAATACTTCATTATACTAATGTGATTAAATTTTGTTTGGAGAAAAGTGATTTTCATTTTCTTTATGTATCCAGTTAAATATGGTTAATGATAGAGCTGAATTTGAGGTTTGTTGAGTTCAGTAGGCTTAAACCTTGCAACATCTCTGAACTAGAGGAGCTTTAAATAGTCCCAATACCTAAGTAACTTCCCAATGTAGCAAAATCTGAATCACAGTGTAGGGTTTTTAACTCCCTGGAGATGTTTCTAATATATAGAAAGAGCAATGACTTGCCAGTCTTTTCTTGTAAATGATTTACCTTCTGAGTTAAAATAGTCGTTGATGATGACTTTTCTCAGTCCCTCACTTTACACAATGTTTCCTTATTCCTTTTTCCTGATTATGCCCTTCTATAAGAATCCAAGTGATATGTACACTTCTAATATTTCCTGTTATTTTTATGTACATGTAAAATCACCTGCTAAATTACCATAATTTGTGCTTATAAATTAGATTAAGGTGTACATTTCAAAGACATAAAATCTTGGCAACTCCTTACAAGCCCATTATTTATTTTATAACAAAACTGAAATGCTGCTAATCAACAGTTATTATTTGAACCTTATGTCTTTGACTTGGTCTCACATATCATCATCAAACAGCAAATAAATAGATAAGCTATGGTAATTTGAGCTAAACATAAAAACAGATCAACAATTCATTCTACTTGACACTATGGTAATGGTGTGTAGTTAAAACAGTTGGGATTAGAAACTTCAGAAATTTCAGTGTTTTTCATTTTAGTGGTCATACAAGTTTTCTGAATAGAAATCATGCAGTCATACTAAAAACTGAAAAAAAATCCATGAAGAATGAATATGCTGGTATATGGACTTTTAATGATGTTTAGATAGAAGATAGATGATAGATAGATAGATGGATGGATAGATAGATACAATTGTATATACTATATACCTATTTTAGGGTGCAGATTTATAAAACATTTGTAAGTGAAAAGACATGTTGACACTTTAATTGATGAATTGAAGAGAGCATAAAATATGTTAAGATTTGCTTCATTAAATTCAATTTCACCAATTCCAGTTCTAAATTGTTAATCAAGAGTTAATGCTAAGCTTGGAGCCCATTTAAGTAAAGATAGGAAGACAGCAATAGCCAATGAGAAGATAGTGAAGGATTCTAAAATCTAGCACAATCAGCATTCTTTTTGTGATAACAGATGTATTTGTAAAACTCTATTTACCACCTTGAAATAAAAGCCACACATAATATAATCAAGTTGTACTGATATATTTTAAAAGTGAAGAATCAGAAGCTATTGAAATTATAATACAAATGAAAAATAAGAGGACAGTATTTTATAATAATTGTAACTTGATATGTTTTAAAGCATGTTTTGAAGATGTTTTATTATGCATAAAATAGGTAATTTATTATATATTGCCGTATGTATTTAGAAGTGACAGCATTTAAAGCCAAATGTCTTACTATCAAAAAATAATGCTTTTTACTCATTTTTCTAATCAGTCTAAATACTGCAGCTGCAGATTGACAGAGATGAGCCTATTACTTACTCAAACATGCAAGAAGAATTGCCTTTGAGATGTGATTTTTCTGAAAGGTAGAAAACACTTGGTTAACTTCCATACAAAAAGACCATGCATCCAAATATAATCTTCCTTTGATTTTTATATAGAAGTCAAGCTTCTAGAAAATTTGACTTTGTACCTTACTAAAACCACTTTTCTGAAATGGATTAAGGTTTTATATGTAAAAACTTATATAGGATTTTTATCTATATGTCTGTATGTCAAGACATTAGAACTCATATGAGATTAAAAATATTTTTATATGTCAGTGTCACAGTAATTCTAGGACATTTATTACATCTGACCCACCAAATGCAAGTATGGTGATCAAGTCATTGTGGAAATTAAAAATTCTCCCTTCAAATGTGAAAGTGATTCTTAGTGGATATTCTGATTAATGTTTAACCAACCTCAATACAGGGATATAACATTTCTTGTGAAACTTCCAAAGCTAATATTCTCTATCTTTTAAAGTGTCAGGGGGGCTGGAGAGATGGCCTAGCGGTTAAGAGTGCCGACCGCTCTTGCAGAGGTCCCGGGTTCGATCCCCAGCATCCACATGGTGGCTGAGAACCGTCTGAAACTCCAATTCCAGGAGAACTCCAGCTCCAGGGGAATCTGAGACCCTCTTCTGACCTCCGCGGCATTGCACGACACGGGTGCACAAACTTGCATGCAGACAGTACATTGATACACATACCGAAATAAATAAATGCTGGGCGTGGTGGCGCACACCTTTAATCCTAGCACTTGGGAGGCAGAGGCAGATGGATCTTTGTGAGTTCAAGGCCAGCCTGGTCTACAGGGCAGAGCTACAGAGAGACCCTGTCTCAAAAAGACCAAAATAAATAAATAAATAAATAAATAAATAAATAAATAAATAAATAAAGTGTCAGGGAAACAGAGTAATAATATAAGAAAACAATGTCATATTTTAAGTTGGGGAGAGGTCGAGTATGGTATCAATCATTTAGGGGTTTCAGGATGTCTTATTGAGGGGCTATACTTTGGGGGCTCTTCATAAATATTTTTCTGTGTTTCAGACCATTCTGTCATTAAGAATGCAATATTTTCTTTTTTTCATGTGACCCTTGCTTTATAATGCTACCTCATCATTTGTGAAAGTCAAGGCCAAGAAAATTCTGTGTGGGCCTCATCTCCCCAATACTAACTACCTGTCTCAGATCAAACACTTAAGTATACTTAATAAATATGCAAGGCAAAACTTTTCAGTTCTCATTTTGTACATCTAAATGTGCTGTTTGAGAAAGAAGTTCTGACTTAGATACCCAATAATGGTGTCTAATACTGAAACTGGGGTGAGAAATAGCGTATGTGAAGAGATAAGAACTTTAGCTTTAATTTTTTTTTCAAAATAATCAGATGGTCTCTAAGTAAAGCCAGAACCAAATTCTGACTCTTATCTTGAGAACCAGGAGATCTGAACTCCAGATGAATACTAGGCAGGGATCATTTCCAAACACTAGCAGCTAACATGTCTTGAGATACATATATAAACGATGTAAATATAGCCCTGGCCTGTGTGGCTCCTTTTTATCATTCATTCTAGAAGTCGAGCCTGAGAAAAACATGAAATAAAAGAAATGATTAGGAATAGCAGTAAAATGATATTCCATGTATGTTGCAACTGAGACAAATCTGCAGCAGATAGTGGCAGTTTGGTATGAATTGTAATGGAGCCCATATTGGAGAGCTGATTCAAAGTTAATTAGCATTTAGAGACTTGGTAATGAAACCTGAACAATCACGCTGGAGTGAGGGGCATCATTTACACAGCTGAAGGGAATTCTGGGATTGCCAATTGAGGTTGCTGAGGTGAAGCTTATTAAATTAAGTTTAATGAAGGAATGGGATGAAACACCATCAACTATACCTTTACCCACATTTTCAATTTAATAGGATCATAGAATATTTGCAAGTTGGTGAATGCCCTAGGATTTGGTCTTAGGTTTTCACTTTTACCAGGTAACTGAGACAAAAATATTGAGTACTTCTGCACAAATTCACACAATATCATACTTAACACTAGTGTATAAGATCCTAGGTCATTTTCATTTCAGAATTTTTTTACAGGATCTCCGGTAGCCCCGGTCCACTTGGAATGCCATTTTCATTTTTGGGCATTGTTTTCTTCTACATTTTACTCATTGAATCAAGTTATCTTGGAAAAACGATACCTTTTTTCTTTGCTTCCTAATCAAATGAAAATTTTATATTTTTCTGAGAGAATGTGGATAGTGGATTTAGACCATTATTTTGTTTTCATTTTCTACTCTGTCAAAGAATTTGAAAACGTTTTTCCATTCTTCTCATTTTAAAGCCTCATTTCATCTCAAAAAGGAATTTTTTCCACACATATCCACATGAGAGGCTTTTAAATGTAGGTCCCTAATTAGAGGGGTAGAAAGACTGTCTAGACCACGTCTTGTTTATGCTTAGTGAGTTCTGTGTAACACATTTTGAAATTAAATCTTTTATTTAAATAATTGTAGACTCACATATAGTTTTAAAAGTAGTAGAGATAGACATCAATGTACCTTTTACCACTTTCTTCACATAGTAGCATCCTACAAACTGTGCTACAATACTACAAAGGAAAATTACAGAACTGACCACCAATTTTAGTAAAAAATACTTTAGTATACTCCACTCTTACTTGTATTCGTGTGTATTTAGTTTTGCATAATTTTATATTATGTGATCTTGTTTCCACCAATAAAACCAAGAAATAGAAGTTTTTTCACTGCGGAGGCCACTTGTGCTGTACATGTCTGTCTTTAACCTCAGTATCCTCTAACCTGTCCTATAATTTTTCACAATATTGTAATTTTAATATTTTTATATTAGTAGAATTATACAAATTCTTTAGAGACTGGCTTGGAAATGTATTAATTTTTGTGTGTATCAAGTGTTCATTGTATTTCTTTTCCCTGAAAAGTAATCTACTGCATGTATAAAACATATGAATGTTTAAAATATACCTGTTAAAAGACACTTAGGTTGTTTCTTATTGTTGATTATTAATAAAGCTTCAATGACCATTTGGGAACAGAATTTGTACTGTTGACTTCCTCCGCGTCCTGAGGTTCCTGCCTCCCAGATCACCAGCCTTGCAGCCCTAGGTAGGGCATTCTTGCCCACCATGGTGCAACTGCCCAGGGCCACAAGGAGGGAAGAAGGAGGGAGCAGAGGACTGTCCCTGGGACTGCAAGCGAATCCGAAGGGATCTGAAGAAAAACCCCCGAGTTGAGTCAGCGAACAAGCTCATTAATTGCAGGGATTTTGAGCACTTATATAGAGTTTTGGTGGGCTCTTTGACCAGGAGGTGGGCAGGACATAGGGGGAGCCTACATGCATTCTGCAACAGTTAAGTTTTATGTCAGGAATACCGTAGACCCCTGAGATAAGCTTATGGTTTACGCTATTTGCCTTCTGAGGACAGGGCAGACATGTCTCAGGAGGGATACGCTTAGGAATGCTACACTTCAAGCTACACTCCCCTGGGGATGGGCTGCAGGTGCCTGGTGTCCAATACGATGAGTGGAGCGGCTCCCATCTGCTGCCGGCCTTTTAGACTATCAGGGCAGAAGCCAGCTCTCTTATATTCAGCCATAATGGATTTTTCTAGCCCCGCATTGTACATTTTCCTGAGATGACTGTCCAAGAGTACAGTTACTGGCTTATATAATAATTGCAGGCTTAGATTTGTTTTGTTTTTTCTTCTTTTATTATTTTGAAACAGGTTCTCCCTGTCGGCTGGCCTTGAATTTGCTACGTAGACCAAGTGTCCTTGATCTCACTGAGATCCTCCTGCCTCTCCCACTCTGCCTCCCAAGTTCTGGAATTAAAGGCACATGCCACCATGCTCAACTGCACACTTAGTTTTAAAAGACATTGCCAAACTTTTTGACAGAGTGGTTGTGCAATTCTACAATGATACTAGCAACATGTGAGTAGTCTACTATCTCCACATCCTCAACAGCCATTTGGTGTTGTCACTAGTTTTAATTTAACCTGTTCTCGGGGTGGGGGGAAGGGAAAGGGATATATGCCTGAACTGAATTGGAAAATGATGTATGAAATACACAGAGCATCAATAAAAAATGAAAATTAAAAAAAAATTAACCTGTTCTCTAAGATGTGCAGAGATATCTCATTATCATTTTCATTTATATTTTTCTGATGGTTAATGATGTTGAATATTTTTTCCTGAGTTTGATGTGATAAATGTGGTTTATTAAATTTCTTGATAAGTATACCATGATTTCCCTTTTTTGGCTTGTGCTTTTGATGTGGAGTATACCAAAAATATTTATTGCCTAGCTTGCATTTCTGAAGATCTCATACTATTTTTTAAAAGTTTTATAGTTTCAGACTTCAAATTTATGTATATTTTATATAATTTTTGAGGATTAAGTCATGGAGTCTTTATAATTTGTGTTAAATTTATTATTTGTTGAAGATGTTTTTCTCCTTTGGATTGTTTTATATGATCACTAGTTTTAAGAGATAGTTGGATAATTTAATGAATATTTTCTTCTTCCCTATTTTATCCCATTAATATATTTGTCTATCACTATTCCACACCACATGACCTGATGTTGTCTCAGATAAGTCTCATTACTTATAATGTACAGATTTATAATGTCAACATTGTTGTAGGTATTAATTTATCTATTTTAATATTGTAATTGAATTTTTATGTGTTTCATACATAATTTATCAGTCAGTCTTAATCGCCATTATACCTGCTTCTCCCTTGGCACCTCTCACATTCCCCTTCTCCTCCCCACTTCACATCTTCTGTCATTTGTGCCAGGTCCATTGAACCAAATTACTCTCCCCGCTCACTCTCCTGAACTCTAGTCAGCCTTCTCCTTCTAAAAAAGACTAGGTCTTCCTCACCGGATCTCCATCTGCTGCCAGTATCTCTTCAGCCAAGTTTGGGTTTTGCTACCCATTTCTTGTATTTGTATGGGTATATATTTCCTTAATTTTGGGAGATTTTCTTCTTCAATCCTCTTGAAGATCTGGTCAATACTGTTATCCCGGGATTCTTCTTCCTCTATACCTATGATGCATAGGTTTGGTCTTTTCATGGTGTCCCCACATTTTCAGAGTATTCCATTCCTGCATTTTTTTTAAAATGTTCATAATCTTTGCATGAGTGGTCCAATTCTTCCACTTTATTGTCCAATCCTGATATTCTATTTTCCACTTCATTTATTCTGTTACTGATGCTTTCTCCAATCCTTTCCAGATGGCTTATTGAGTGTTCTGCTTCTTTTTTCATTTCAGCCTGTTTTCTTCAGTGTTTCTATCTCTACTGTGAATTTATTCAGAAGTTTATTATTTATAATAAACTTGTTTATAGTTTGATAAGTGTTTATCTAAGTTCTCAACTTTCTTGGAAGTGATAATTTTCTTTGCAGTGATTGTTTTTAATTTGTGTTTCCCTATGTTCCTTGCTAGTATATACTGTTACTGACCTCTATGCATTCGTATTGTGTCTTGTGACTTGTGTAGTTGTCATAGGATTGATTTTGAACTTCTTTAGATTGATGTAGATAATCATGTCTTATGCAAATAGAACTAATATTATTTTCTCCTTCTTAAACAGTGTGCCTTGTCTTCTTTTTTCTTGCCTTATTGATTTCTTGGCTCTTTTGTTTCTGATAGGCCTAGATGCTCCTTGTCTTTGGACAGCATATTTCCAAATATCTCTGCCTTCATATTTACTAGACATCCTCCCTACTTTTCTTCACATTGTCTTCCTGTTATACATTTATGTCCTTATATTCAATTATTTCCTTTTTAATAATGATACTAATCATATTTTGTTAGGGCCAAGTCTAATTTTTATTGAATTTGGGGGTAGTCCAAATAATATATTTGTTGTTTGTGTTTCTGTTATGAATAAATGTTCCTTTATTGAATTGAAGATTAGCAGAGAAACCCACCATTGGCCAATGTGCAGAGAATAAGAGACTGTAAAGTGATTATTCCTGAATTGGATACCTATATCAAACTTCTGCCTCCTAAGGCTCAGTGATCATTGAAGAAGAGGTGGCAAGAAGATTGTAAGTGCCACAGGGGATGACTAACCATAAGGAAACAGTTTTCCAGTGAACTGAGCAGTTACCCATTTGAACTCACAGCAATGATGACAGCATGTACGAGTACCATATAAGCACAAGCCAGACAAAATCCTAGCATAGACATGGGAAAGTGGGTAAGAATCCCCATCTCTACCTGAGGAAATATTGGCAATCAGTGTCTGCTGGGAGATGGAGAGTCAGTCTTGTTTAAGCATGAGAATCATGGTGGTTGATCAGACTCCAATGGATAAACCCATACCAAAGGGCATTTGACTAGTTTAACTCACTAGGCTTATATATATATATA
>VZQC01013594.1:1777954-1807202 GCA_009823505.1 Rhizomys pruinosus
TTTTCAAACTTGGTAGAATATAGGTTCTTGTAATATTCCCATATAATTTTCTTGATCTTTTCCTTGTCCGTTGTGATATTTCCCTTTTCATCACAGATTGTATTGATTTGGAGTTGTTCCTTCTTTCTTTTTGTTAACTGGGCTAGAGGTCTGTCTATCTTGTTTATTCTTTCAAAGAACCAACTTTTGGCTTCATTGATTTTTTGTATTGTTTTCTTTGTTTCTATTTCATTGATTTCTGCTCTGATTTTTGTTATTTCTTCCTGTCTGTTGCGTTTAGGGTTCATCTGTTGTTGCCTCTCAAGTGCTTTTAGCTGTAGTGTTAGATCATTCACTTGTGCTCTTTCTGTTTTTCTAATGTAGGCACCCAGGGCTATAAACTTCCCTCTTAGGACTGCTTTTAAGGTATCCCATAGGTTTTGTTGTGTTGTATTGTCATTGTCATTCAGTTCCAGGAATGTTTTTATTTCTTTCTTTATCTCTTCCTTGACCCATTCATTATTCAAGAGTGTGTTGTTTAGTCTCCATGTGTTCTTGTAGGCAGGAGGGCTTGTCCTGGTGTTGATGTTGAGCTTCATTGCACTGTGGTCTGACAGGATGCATGAAATTATTTCAATCTTTTTGTATTTGTAGAGGTTTCTTCTGTGTCCCAGGATGTGGTCAATTTTGGAGAATGTTCCGTGGGGTGCTGAGTAGAAAGTGTATTCTCTGGTATTAGGATGGAATGTTCGGTAGAGGTCTATGAGGTCCATTTGGTGTATCATATCGTTCAGTTCAGATGTCTCTCTGTTTATTTTTTGTCCTGTTGTCCTATCCAAAGGACTCAGTGGGGTATTGAAGTCTCCCACTATGAGTGTGCTGGGGTTAGTCTGTGACTTGTGGTCCTGGAGAATTGTCTTTATAAAGTTTGGTACACCAGAATTTGGGGCATATATGTTCATAATTGTGAAATCTTCTTGGTGGATTGTTCCTTAAACTTTCATAATATTAATGCTTCTCTTGAACCAGTGGACATATTTTGCCAAGTCAGTTGTTGTAGCTTGCAGTATTCACAGCTGGGAAAGGTTGATGATAAATTTTCTCTACTAGTAGCATGCATAGCACCTTCAGCACTATGACAGCTTGCCAGCAGAGATGAAACGTTGAGGTCAGTACCAGGTTAATTTCTCCTTGTTCATTCTACAGCTCATGTCTGTAGTTAGTATCTTCAGCAATAGGGTCTTACCATCAAGCAATGGCGAGTAAGCAAGAGCAGGGGCAATGGCCAGTATTGTTTGAGGGTCTTTAGGACCATTGCTCGATAGCTTCAAAAGATGGAGTTCATTCATGGCATTGAGATTTTACTTTGCTAGTCTATAAAACCTCTTTAAATGTTTCAGTCACACCTATTTTGGATTAAGATTTCAGCAATTCTTCCTAAGAAAACACAATTTAATTTGTATCATCATTAGTTTTGGATGAAGAAAATTGTAATAATATATGTACACAAAGGAATGAATTGTAATAAAATTATGTTACATGCAGGAAAATTGATGGAACTGTAAAACATTTTAAGTTAAATTAAGCCAAACCCAGAAAGGGAAGCATTGCATGTTTTATCTAATATGGGAAAAGTAAGACACTTAAGATGAACTGAAAGCAGAAGAGGACAGCAAACAGGGACTAGGGCAGGGAAAAGCAAAGGCAAAATGACTTTGTTCAAACCACGATATAATTATGAGTGAAATGACCACAGTAAAACTGTTAATTTATATAATTAATATGCATTAAGTATACTAGTATTTATTTACCTATAGATATAAAACATGAAAACCTACTCTGCATTTGCTTCCCAAAAATCTATCCACAGGAACTATGTGCCTTCTATTAATATGTGAACATGTGCTTGTACCTACATCCATATTTTTTTAATTTTTATTTATTTATTTATGTGTATGAATGTACTGTCTGCATATAGGTCTGTGCATCCTTGTCGTGCAATGCCGCGGAGGTCAGAAGAGGGTCTCAGATTCCCCTGGAACTGGAGTTCTCCTGGAATCGGAGTTACAGATGGTTCTCAGCCGCCATGTGGGTGCTAGGGATCGAACCCGGGTCCTCTGCAAGAGCAGTCGGTGCTCTTAACTGCTAGACCATCTCTCCAGCCCCTACATCCATATTTTTAAGGCAGGGTTTTCTGGTTGCTCCAGGTGGTTTGGAGTTGGCTAGGTAGACCTGGCTGGTCTCCATCTCACAGATATACACATGCCTCTGCCCTCTGAGTGTTGGGATTAGAGGTATGTGCTACCACACCTGGCTTATATGTACATTTATTTTAACAGAAAAAAAGATTTTACTGGAAAAATATATGATTATCTTATCATTACTTTTTTACAACATTTATTGGTACTCTATCATTCTTTTTACTGTTGATTCTGTACTTTATGTTTAATTTTTGAAGGGTTTGCTAGGACATTTTCATCCCATATGAAGTTTAGAGCTGCTTAAACACTTAAAAAATGCTTGCTCCTTCTTTTAGGACTTTATAGATTGAGGTAAAATTTGAACTCATAGAAATCACGGTCTTATTACTTATAGTCTTTTATTACCAGAGGTATGTTTTTAAATGTTTCTTTGTGTCTAGTTTTCAGAAGTTCAATTAGGATATGTATTTGAGAATCACTGTGGTTTCCAACTCTAAGGTTTGTGCCTGACAAATTTGTGAGGTTTTTAAAGATCATTATTTCTGTTTAAACGGATTCATCTCCATTATTTTCCCCTTCCTTCCCTATGACTCCATTAATTGGTATATTAGACTTCTTGCCATTGTATCACGGATTTTTGAGGTTCTGTTCATTTTTTAGTTGAATTTTCTGTCTGGTTTTCAGATGAGGTAAATTGTATTTACATGTCTTCAAGTTTACCAATTATTTTCTGTGTCATCACTACTTTACTATTGACCCCATCCTGCAAGGTTAGTTATAAAAACATCTTACTGTTTTTCAGCTTTATATATTAAATTTGTATCTTTTATATGTGTGTCATCCTTGATGAGCATGTATTTTCATTTTTGAGAATTTATAATTGATTATTTACACATTTGTATAAGGGATCATTTAACTTCTTTCTCTAATATTTCCAGCATGTTACTTAGATCTATATTGGTTTCAGTTGATTGTCTTTTTTTATTTTTGCAGCTACTCTCTTTTTTTTTTTAATTTATTTTTGTATGTGTATGAATGTACTGTTTGCATGTAGGTTTGTGCACCCATGTCGTGCAATGCCGCGGAGGTCTTTTTTAAAGTATGCAAGCTTGAATAAGGTGACACGCTTCCTATGAAACTTTCCAAGGTACATGCCCAACCACTTCCATGGGTATGACTCTGTCTGCCCTGGCTCCACAGAAGAAGGTTCTGCAGCTTTATAATCCTAGGGGAAGTGTAACCATCAATCTTCAGGAACAAGTTTTATATAAGGGCCAACCAGGGAAGGTCATGGGAAAAAATGATCAGGGCCACATTAAAAAAAATGGATTGGTAGAGATCTTAATTGAAATAAAGTCTCCTATTCAAACCCAGTCAGGTTCCTGTGAAGGTTAAAAGTATGAAAATAACATGAAGACAACAGGAATGAAACCCACATAAATCACTGTGGCATCCAGTTTCTGTTCACAAAGAAAAAGCTCCAGTCCATCTTTTAATTTTTTTGAAAAATTCCTGACATTACAGAACTAAACTGAAATGTATTAATATTCCACTCTTACATTTCCATGACAAACAAAAATTCATGAGCCAAAAAAAAAACATCAAAAAAAAAAAACCCAGAAAAAAGGGAGAAGCTTATAAAACTAAATATGGATCTCAGCATAACAGCTGAACAGAGATAAAGGAATTAAAACGCTTTAATTAAAAAATCACGAGTGGATGATAAAGTGTGTAGAAACTGAAAATTTACAAACTATTGAAAACCTGGAATCGCTGACTGTTCAGAAACTACACAGATGGATCATGGGTGGTGGTGAACAGCAGAAAGAGATTGTGGGCGAATCTGCACTGTTCTAGCTGCTCCCCATGCCACCCGTCTCCAAGGAAAGCCTGACATTGATTAGATATTGAGCCAGGCTAATGCTGGCAGCAGATCCAGTGATGGTAACCTGCCTATCAGTAGATCCTTCCACTGGGTGTGCAATTTTGATCTGCGCCCCAGACATCTGACAGATCTCATTGATTTTGGCTCTTTGAGGCCCGATTATGCAGCCAATCAAATCGTTTGGAATGGTGAGTTCATGAGAAGTAGTCTGAGCAGATGCATCCAAACCTGCACTGAATCCAGTGTTGCCATGCGTCATGGGAAAATGAGACTGTTGCATTGCCAACTGGTGCAGCTTGGTCAAATCTGGCTGTGGAATGGCATACTGTCTTTGAATGGTATAGGCCTCTAGAGGTGGTCCCTCCAGGTTAGGGTTGAGGCACATGGATGGGGTGGTGTGGGGAAAGCTCGCACTGTCACTGCCTGTGCTGTACCTGTCCTGACCACCTGCAAAGATGACTGGAGAACTCGAGGGCTTGGGCAGGTACGGGATGGTCATGCCCTTCGGGGGTGACTGGTAGAGAGTCTCCAACATGACCACACAGATCTAATTGACACACTCGATGATCGATTGCGGAATGCCAGCAATAGTGATAGCCCGCTCAGTTGAGTTGGGGACATATCCCCTGCCACTTGGACCTGACCCCTGTACTCTCTCTTATTTCCTTGATCTTGCAACCACCTTTTCCGATGAGAGAGCCACAGTGACTAGCAGGGACCACCAGTAGTAAGGTAACTGGAGGTCTGCTCGCAGCTGTGCTGTTGGTCATAGAGCTGCTAATATCCTCTTCCAGTTTGTCAATGATCATAGCAAAGGCTTTGAAGATGGCATTAGTAGGTCCAGCCAAAGTGATAATTCTCTCAGGGCAATTCCCTTCTGAGATGTTGATACGTGCACCGCTCTCCTAGCGCATCTTCTTAGCAGATTCTCCTTTCTTTCCGATGATACTGCCAACTTCCTTTCCATGCATAAGTAGCCGGACGGTGAGAGTGACATTTAATCCACCTTCAGTCACACCGGTGTCCATGTCTAGCAGTTACAGGGAGCTGGACTTTTGAGTGGTCAAATCTTTGGTCACTGGAGGTGCTAGGCGACTGAGGGGAAAGGGAGCAGGGCCGGAAGGGGAAGGGCGGGAGGCCAGGGGCAGAACAATAGGGGCGAGCGGGAAGTCAAGCCCCCCCCCCCCAACCCCGCTGGCAGGCGGAGGAGGGGGAGTGGAGGAGGAGGAAGGGGGAAAGAGACCCCGGGGCGGGGCGGGCGGGAGAGGGCACAGGCTGCAGCTGCTCCAGCTGCTGCCTCTGCTGGTCTGGGAGTCAGTTGATTGTCTTTTACTATTCCACCTGTAATTTCTTACTTCTTGGTACTATGGTGCTTTTGTTTATATGCTCTATGTGTAGTAATCTTGTTAGGAAAGTTTGGATCCTATTTAAATCTTTTTGGGGGTTAGCAGGCAGTCACCCTGTTCAGAAGTACCACACAGATCATGGCCTACTTTTGTGTACTTTGTTTCCAATGGCAGTTTAATTTTCAGGGCTTCTAAGTAATTTGTTCTGTTTGGTTTTTCTAGTGCCACTGGAGCACCAACTGGTACTTGTTGATTTTGCCTGAAGGGGCAGAAAGAGATTTCCCAGATTGGATTGCACAGCTTCTCTTGATAGCATAAAGAAACCATTCTCAGGCTTAGAAGTCTAGAGCCCTGCCAATTTAGACTGCTTTTGTGGGAAAATCTCTCTTGCTGATATTGTCAGTCGCTGGTTTGGTTTCCATTACTGTTAAAACGCACCGACCAAAAACAAGTTGGGAAGGAATGGGCTCATTACATCTTATAATTTCAAACCAAAGTCCATCTTTGAGGGAAATTAAGGCAAGAACCTGGAAGTGAGAGCTAAGTGAGAGACTATGGAGGAACTGGCTTGATCCCCTGACCCATACTCAGATTACTTTTTTTTTTATTGATGCTTTGTGTATTTCATACATCATTTTCCAATACAGTTCAGGCATATATCCCCTTCCCTTCCCCCCACCCTACCCCTACCCATCCCAGATCATGCATTCTGCTGTAACCTTTCTGCATCTTTCTCTGTTTTTTTTTGTTTTGTTTTCATTTTTTTAACAATAAGTGATAATTTGTGAGTACAAGCATCCTTCATGCAAAACCAATTTGCAAGCAGTTGGCCCAAACCCACACAGCTCATGGGTCCCACCATCCAGCAGAGGAGGCTTGTATGTTCAATCAAGTTGATCAAATGAGTGTCCAGTCTATATTGTTGTAGTTTCACCTTTCACCCCAATCGCAGCCCTTACATTCTACCATGCCCCCTCTTCCGCAGATTGTTCCCTAGGCTTAGAAAAGGGGCACAGGTGGATGAGAAGCAAAACAGTCTACTTTCTCTGGAGCTGTTGTCTTGGTCTCTAGTCAATTCTGGCTGTTTTCTTTCATGGGCTGCCAGCTTGTCCAGGAATAACCTTTCGATCCTACTAATGAAGCACACGTAATTAGATATATAGGTATTTAATCAGATTACTTTCTTATACAACTCAGGAGCACCGGCACAAGGGAGGGATAAAGGATAGTAGTTGTGTGCCAACAATTAAGAAAATACCTCTCAGAGTAAGCTACAGGCCTGTTTGATGGAGGATGTGCATCAACTGACGTTCCCTGTTCCCAAACTGTGTCAAGTTGACAACTGATGATACTCAGCACTTACAGGTTATCCTCATATGTAGCCTTTCAAATTTACTCATTTCTAATTAACCAAGAAAATATTTATGGACCATTTCCCAATAAGCTAGTCTCTAGAATTCTTGTGATTCTCCAGGAATTATTGAGAGTTTTGTACTGGAGTAGTAGCAAATACAAGATCTGAATTGATTTTTCTCAGTTTGGTCAGAGTTTAAATTTAGTTGAACACTACTTTTCAGTAGTATAACTAAGTGAGAAATGTAAACAGAGGGAACACTTGGCTTGGGGCTATTAGTGAATTGTATGTTTTAGACTCTTTTAATATTGCAATTTGAGTTTTTGATTTTTCCTTTTAGTACATATTATAGGAAAATCCTGATATCAGGAAGGAGTGCTGGCTCATGCTGGTCCATTCCAGCCTCATGGATTAATGGAGATCAAGAACATAGATTTTTTCTGAGGTTGATTCCATCTGAGAGATTCTGAGTTTGACTACCATGTACCTGGGAGCTATTTTAGGCTTTGGAAGAGATTAATGAAATAAAAACAAAGAAAACAATACAAGGAATTAATGAGTTTAAGAGCTGGTTCATTGAAAGGATGAACAAAATAGGCAGACCCTTAGCCCAGCTAACCAGAAGAAAGAAAGAGCAACAGTAAATCAACAATATTAGAGATGAAATGGGAAATATTACAACAGATAATAAAAATATCCAGAACATTATGTGGGAATACTTTAAAATTTTTGTAAACCTAAAAGAAATGGTTGAATATCTGAAATCATGGGAATCACCAAAGCTTAACCAAGAAGAGATCAATAGTTTAAGCAGACCCGTAACATATGAGGAAATTTAAACAGTAGTAAAAAAAATTCCCAACAAAAAAGCCCAGAACCAGATAGAACTACAGCGGAATTCTATCAGACATTTAAAGAGGACCTACAACCAGTATTAAGTTATTCAAAATAATAGAGGCAGAGGGAAATCTCCCAAATTCCTTCTATGAAGCCCTCATCACTTTAATATCAAAACCAGGCAAAAATATAACGAAAAAAGAAAACTGTATGTCCATATCCTTAATGAATATGGATGCAAAAAATTCTCAACAAAATTCACTCAAATCTCATACTGGTTATCCATCATCATCAAGTTGGTTTTATTCCAGAGATGCAGGGATGGTTCAACATATGTAAATCAATAAATGTCATAAATTATATAAATGGACTCAAAGATAAAAACCACATGGTCATCTCAATTGATGCAGAAAAGGTCTTTGATACAATGCAACATGGCTTTGTGTTTAAACTCCTGAAGGGAATTGGACTGGAGGGAACATTCCTCAACATAATTAAAGCTATATACTACAAACACACAGCCAACACCATCCTAAACGGAGAAAAATAGATTCATTCCCCTTAAAGTCAGGAACCCGGGAAAGCTGCCCACTACCTCCACTCCTCTTCAATATAGTGCTCAAAACTCTTGCTAGAGAAATAAGACAAGAGATGGAAATTAAAAGAGTACTGATTAGAAAAGAGGAGGTCAGCTGGGCATGGTGGCACACACCTTTAATCCCAGCACTTGGGAGGCAGAGGTTCAAGGCCAGCCTGGTCTATATAGTGAGTTCCAGGATAGTTGGGGCTACAGGGAAACCCTGTCTCAAAAAGACCAAAAAAAAAAAAATAGGAGGTCAAACTATCCATTTTTTACAGATGACATGATATTATACCTAAGGGATGTAAAATAGTCCACCAGAAAACTCCTAGAAATGATTAATGGTTTCAGTAAAGTGGCAGGTTACAAAATTAGTCTACAAAAATCAGGAGCTTCCTATATGCCAATAACAAGTAACTGGAGAAAGAGTACATGGAAACACTTCCTTTTACAATAGCCTAAAAAAATCTCACAATAAACCCGACCAAAGACATTAAAGATCTCTACAATGAAAAATTTAAATCTTTGAAGGAGATTGAGGAAGACACCACTATGTAATTTATATTTTTTGCCTGTATACAAACTTACGGTTAAACTGTGAATCCTTAAATATGTTTTGCAATTAACCTATATTTTGATTTCAGACTTTGTAAATTTGCTATATGTAAGGAGTTTAAAAAAAATCTCCGAGTAGAATTATGAATATCAAAGGCTGGGATAGATGCTCCCAAAGCACAGAGTTGAAGTGTTGCTTAGAATACTGGAGTGCAAGAAGGCTGTGACACACTTCAAGTAGAAAACACATTGTTTTATAAGCTCTGTTCAAAGCATAAAGTACAAGCTCTTAGCTATGAATTTGATACTAATGAAGTAGCAATGTACTGAATAAGGATATGGTGTTTTTATAACAAAGCATACATAAGGCAAGGTTATATGGGGATGGCTTTGTATAGTAGAAGCAGAAAATGAGAAATTATTCTTAAAAGAAACAAAATTTTAGTTACACAAAATGAGTAAACCCTGAGAATCTAATGTACATTTTAGCCATAATGAATAATTTCGTAGTGTATGCTTGAATCATTCTAAGAGGGCTGATTTTAAATGCTTTCACCAAAAAGCAGCAAAATGATAAAAAGTTACATACTGATCAATCAATCAGTGAAGATTTGATTGGTGAAGATTTGATTGGTGAAGATTTTCTGACCAGAGACCTCAGAACTTAACTCTGTAATTCTTTAAGGAATAGTTCAATATTTGATAATGTAATGTTTAAGGAAACTTTAGAAATCATAATTTGCTTAAATGACAACTATGTGCATATATTTTTAATGTTTTTGTTTGATTTGGAAACATATTATGTTGGATAGCTTTAGTGTCAACTAAAGCTGGATAACTTTAGTGTCAACACCTGGGTTGAGGGAGCCTTAATTGGGGAATTGACCCCAGGCAGGTTGTTATGTACGGTATAAGAAGGCAGGCTGGGCATGGGCCAGGGGAGAAAGCCAGTAATAAGCATTCCTCCATGGCCTGTGCCTCAGCTCCTGCCTCTAGGTTCCTGCTCCCTCAGTGAGGAACTGTGTGACCCAGGAGATGTGAGCCTAATAAACCCTTTCCTCCCCATGTTGGTAGTGGTCAGTGTGTTTTGTCACCGCAATTGAAGACAACTAGAACAGAAATTCAATAAAACATGTTTAAAATAAAAGAAAAATTCTACTCATTTTTCAAGATTATCTAAAGTCTTTCCCAATTCTAATCAGGTTTGATCTTTTGACTTAAGAATTTAATAATAGACTGATTTAAAAAATGGCACCAATCCTTTGTTCATTCCTGCATCCACATCTTCTATACTGTTGTTTTGATGCTTTTCCCTTCAAGAGATGGAACCTCTATCCTTACACAATAAGTATGGGTTTGTCTTATTCCTTAACGTTGTCAGTATGCTGCATGACTGTAAAAGGCAAACTCAAAGCGTAGACCTCAAGAAACCTTATGTACTTCTTGTTCTTTTACTTCTCTGAGCTAGTAGGGTATGACAGAAAAGAGATATAAGTAATTTCACTTAGACTTTCATAGACTATACACACTGCCAGTATTGTATGTCTATATCAATCACTAGACATAGGAAAGGTTGAGAAATTCATTTGTGTATTTTTTTGAGTGTTGCAAACTGTTAGATGTATATTAAGTAGATCGCAAGGGCTTATAGAAATGAGAAATAGGCAAATGACCAAATGGATTAAGTGAAGCCCAAATGAGGCATAAACAAATGTATTGTTACACAGTTACAGTTTATTGCTAGTATAAGATTAATTTTTTTTGGACAAAAATAATGCCAAATGTGAGGCATGTGAGAGCATTTAGAGTAAAGAAACAATTTTCAACTAGATTGAATAAGCATATGGCTCTTCTTTGGAAAGGCTTAATGAAATTAAGTAGTGACAATCTTTTATTTCCATAGAGAATGAATTGCTTTCCTTAAATAATATCTGAAAAGCATCAGGAAAGAAAAGAGTAAGAGTAATTGTCACATAATTTTCATTTAATGAAATCATTTAATTGGAAGAAAACTGAGCCTTAATATACTTTCCGAGTTATTTTTCAAATGTCCAATAATTAGCTAATCTTAGAAGTAACCTTGTTGATAGCAAGAAGCATTACCTACTTTTCACACTAGGCAATATATTTAAGCACAAATAAGAACTCCTAGAAATACAACGAGTACTTACAAAGGAAGTCTTTGATGCTTGTCCATGATATGTGAAAAGACTGAGCATGGTGTCAATTTAGTTTTTGTCTGTGTTTCTAGAAAAATTTAAGTAGACACTTTCATTCCACTGTATTTTTATTATGACAGGACTTAATTTACTACTTTTTTTTCAGACACATTTCTGGGTCATTGCAGGAGCAGAGGATTATAATTTGGTGGGTGGCTGCAGAGGTCTTTATACTGCCATGAAAGGAAAAAAGGGTAATAGGAGTCAGAACATACTAATGAAGGGTTTAGCAAGAACCAAGAGATAGAGAAGCTGGAGAGAAATTTCCCCGCATCATATTTCTATTCCACACACTCTATGACCTTCATATTTATTGTGTTCTCTGAAATGTTCTGTTACACATGTAATTAAGAATGGGTTCTATGTGTGTTCTTTACTTGCAAACATGTGATTGCTACCATGGCAACAGTAAAGGAACCAGCAGAAGAGTCACTCTCTGATTAATGTAATTACACAGCAAGATGTATAATACCCTTAAACACTATTTATTTCTGCATGAAGAGGGCATTAAAATGGGTATTATGTTCAGCAAGTTAAAATCTCCAGATTCTTTAGGAATACATGATTTTTATGTCATAATTGAGATAATGTTTATCCGTTCATTCAAGATCATAGGCTAGGAATAACTAGGTTGTATTTTGATTCACTTCAGTTCCTCTGAATAATTGTTGAATGTCCAAATATGTGGGGGGGGATAGCAACTCAGGCCGGCAAGTACCCCTGGCATGTGTGTAGTATGATCTCAGCTCTCGAGGATCTTACAGTCTAGTGTACCTAGATTATTAACAATAAAATATGATTTTTAATTGTAGGAAATTTCAAGAGACTAGAAAACCACTACCAATATTTCTGAGTTATTGGGAGCAGATGACACACTAAAATTGTATAATCTGAGAAGAGTTTAATGAAGATATGGTTACAAGATATGAGCAGGATACAAGGAAATCATGAACTTAGTAAGGTACTTTAGGAGATGCATTCATCACTGAATGGACAAGGGGAAAAGCAGTAACTGGATCTTGCAGGGAAAGAAATTGATGGATGGAAACTATGATTTTCAGTTGAGGATGTTGCCAGCATAGTGATTCTATAAGAAATCTCACAGGAAGAAATACTCTGACATTTGTTTTGTTGCCATTTGATATTTTACTGTTGTTCCTCCCCTTGTTTGAACCCAACCAGAAGTCAGAGGGTGAGGAGATGCATTGATATACTTTATGTATTTCAATTTCCTGAGACACAAGAAGGTGGAGAAGCATGGTAAATGGATCTAAAGAGAGAAGTATGGAAAATATCAGCATGGCCATATGCAAACAAACATTCAATACAGGTACATATATACATAAACACACATGTATATTATAGATACACATGTCTATACAGGAAAACGTTCATATTTTTATGTCATATCAATATATTTTTCTATCTTGTAAGCATGTCTTTGTATATTTTTATACTTAGATGATCTGCGCCATTTGATACTCTTTCTTCCTCCTCCAGCATCAAGATAGGAGAGATTTTTTTTCTTGATGGCTACTATTTGCATTTATTTGTGTATTCTAGATAGTAATTCTCTGTCAGATGTATAGCTGTCAAACATTTCTTCCAGTCTCTAGGATACTTCTTCACTCGATTAACAGTTTCTTTTTCTGTACATAAGCCTTTTACTTTTATGAAGTCCTATTTGTCAATTGCTGTTCTTATTTTCTGAGCAATTGGAGTCATTCAGAAAGTCCTTATCTATGAGTATAACTTAAAGTCTTTTACTCACACTTTAGCAGTTTCAGAGTTTCAGAATCTTTTATTAAGGTCATTGATCCATTTGGAATTGAGTTTTGTGCAGGGTGAGAGATAGGTATCTAGTTTTATTCTTCTTCATGCAGTATCTAGTTTTCTAAACACCATTTATTAAAGAGGCTATCTTTTCTCTAACTAGTGTTTTTGATTTTTTTGTCACTCAGATTGCTAGAGATTCATGGGTTTATATCTGGATCTTGATTCTGTTCCATAGATCTACATGTCTGTTTTTGTGCTGGTACCATGACATTTTTAATGTACTTTATGATATGTGTTTTTATAACTCCTCCTCTCTAGTCTCCCCCTCAGTCCTTTTACACCCCTCTTCCCTACAAATTCTCTTCTCATTTCCATTATGTTTTATTTTTTGCTGAGAATCATTGAATTTGACCACATCATCTGTATGACTATGTGTTTAGAACTATCTATTGGAACCTGATGGACACCAGCTGAAGACAATGACTGCACCCACCCCCTGTAATCCAACAGTTCATCAGGGACAATTAAGGCCCCAGGAGCTCCTTCTTAATTCATAGTTGACTGTTGATAGGCCCAGTCTTGTGTAAGGCCATTGTAGGTGTCCATAACAGCTATGAAGTCATGACTGCTTTGGCTGTGCCAGTCTCAGAACACAGCATTTCACACCTCTCCTCCATATGTTTTATCACTTACCTTCTGTCCACCCCCTCTTCCTCGATGTTTTCTGGGCCTTAAAGGGAATGGTATAAATGTCCCATTTATGGTTGAGCACTCAAGAATCACTTATTCCTGCCACCTTGAACAGTCACATGACTCTGCATTCACCACTGTTCATAGCAAAAGGAGCTTCTCTGAATAAATTTGGGAGAGACATTTGTCTATGGGCATAAACATAGGTATTTAGAATTTAGCTAAAGAATAATATCAAATTTGACTCTGGGACCTAAAACCTCCAGCCATGGGTTTTGGGGTGTGTTTCAGGTCTGACTTAATTTCCTCTTATGAGGTGGGCCACAAACCCAATCAGGGAGCAATTGCTTACTCCCATAACAGGTATGCCACTATTGTACCATTGGGAACTTCTTGTCTAATGTATTGATGATGTAGACTGTAGGATTCACATCTCACTAAGAACTTTTCTTTCCCAGCAGCATGTATAGCACTTTCTGCTATTATGAAAGCTAGACAGAAGAGAGGAACCTTCCAGTTAAGTTCAATTCCAGCCTGATTTCTCTACAACTTGAAATCAAGACAGTTTCTTATGTACTAATTATGGTGGGAAACCAAGAAGAATAGCAAGAGCAATATTTTTGGTTCAGAAATCTTTGGATTTCAAGAGCAGGTGTTATTTTTTTAAACCTTTATTGAATTTTTGTGATTTCCAGACAATTTGATGGTATGTAGATCCACATTATTTGCACTGCCCTCACCCAATTTAATGTACTCATAAATATACACACATAAATATACATATTTATATATCTATTATGCCTATAAAGTCTGATTTTTGTCCCTAAATGTCCTTCAATGTGGGTATATCCACTTGCCCCACCAAGAGTCCTTTCCTGCAAGATACTGTTTTTCACCTCCCAACAGCCATCAGTTGCCAAAAGTTCTAACTTATGTTTATAAATTTGCTTACAATGTAGCAATAAGTTTCCATATGGAGTTTTCACACATCCTTAGCTTTGGTTAAATCTCACTCTTTACCCCATTTTTCAATTAACTCACACTCTGCTTAAAAATTTTCATGAACAGGGGCTGGAGAGATGGCTCAGCAGTTAAGACCGCTACTGCTCTTGCAGAGGACCCGGGTTCGATTCCCAGCACTCACATGGTGGCTAAGAACCGTCTTTAATTCCGGTTCCAGGGGAATCTGAAGCCCTCTTCTGACCTCCACGGCAGCGTCGTGCACCAACCTACATGCAGAGAGTACATTCATACACATAAAAATAAAAAATAAATTAAAAAATTAAAAATATTTCATGAACAAAATTCCCCTTTTCGATGTTCATGTCATCTGTGATATGCTGTCTCCCTTTCCTTAAGACATCCTCTGCCTAAACAGCCCTTACAGTTTCCTTACTTTTACAAGTACTCAAGGTTAAGAACAAAAATATAAAGATTTAAAGTTAAGATCTACATATGACAGAGAACATTTGGCTTTAGTTGTTTGAGCCTGGATTACTTTGCTCAGTATACTTTTTGCTGCTTTCACCTGTTTACTGGCAAACTTAATGATTCCAATTTACTTTACAGGTGAATAAGATTCCATAGTCAACCGTTAGTCATTAATTCATTGATAAACATGCAGGCTGATTCCATTTCCTAGATGGGGATGTAGAAGCTCAACATTATTGAGCAAGTATTTCTGAATTAAGATGTAGAGTCCTTTGGATATATGCCCAAGACCGGTATATCAAGGGCAAATATTAATTCTATTTCTTACTTTTTAATGAACACCTACATTGATTTCCACAATGGGTGCACCAGTCTCACTCCCATCAACAGTATTTGTTCTCATCTGATTTCTTGAGGATAGACATTTTGAGTGGAATGTCATGTAATATCAATGTAGTTTTAGCTTGCTTTTCATTGATGACTACTAATGATTACTTTTTTTTTTTTTTGGTCTTTTCAAGACAGGGTCTTCCTTTTAGTCTCAGCTGACCTGAAGGTCACTCTGTAGACTAGGCTGGCCTTGAACTCACAGAGATCTGCTTGCCTCTGCCTCCTGAGTGCTAGGATTAAAGACATGTGCCACCACGCCCAGTGACGATGATTACTGTTAAATGTGTCTTTTAGCCATTTGCATTTTTCTTATGAGAATTCTCTGTTCAAATTAATGGCTCATCTTCTAATGGGGTTGTTTTCTGGATTCTTACTATGTGAGTTCTTTATATATTCTATATATTAATGCTTTGTTGAAGAGATAGCTGGCAAAGATCTTCCTATTCTCTGGGCTGCCTCTTCATTCTATTGATGATTTCCTTTTGGTGTACAGAATCAATTTGGTTTCAGATCAATTTATTGGACTTATTTCCTAGTTACTAGAGTCCTATTCAAAAAGTCCTTGTCTAAGCCTATATGTTGAAATATATTCCCTCTTTTTCCTCTACCATTATGGAAGTATACATCCAGTATTATGCTGATGTCCTTGTATCATTTGTAATTAAGTCTTAAGCTGGTACAAGATAAGGATCTAGGTTCATTCACCTTGATATTCAGTTTTCCAAGCACCATTTATTGAAGATGTTTTCTTTTCTCCAGTGTGTATTTTTTGCATATTTGTAAAATATCAGGTAGCTATGTTTATGTGGACCTATATCTGGGTCTTACATTCTGATCTATTGATCTATATGTCTGGTTTTGAGCCAGTATCATGGGGTTTTCATTGCTATGTCTCTGTAGTATAACTTCAAATCAGGTTTCATTATACCTTTTATGGCATTGTTTTCATTCAGGATTGTTTTGAATATTCTTACTCTTTTTGTACTTCCACATAAAATTTAAGACTTTTTCTATGATTATGAAAAATGGCCCTATAATTTTGATTGGGATTGCATTGAATTTGTAAATTTCTTTTGGTAGAACGAACACATTGTCAATATTAATTCTTCTGATTCTTGAACATAGGTCTTTCCATTTACTAGTGTCCTCAATTTCTTTAATAACTTAAAATTTTTATTGTAGATACCTTTTCTTTAATTAGCATTACTCACAGATGTATTTTTGTGGTTACTGTGTATGTATGTTTGCCTGATATTCTGTTCAATACGTTTATCATTGTTACATAGAAAGGCTAGTGATATTTGTGCGTTGGTTTTGTCTTCTGCCATTTTACTGTGTTTATCAGCTCCAAAGTGGCTTTTTTGTTGTTTTGCTTTGCTTTAGGTAGAGAATTTAAGGCCTCTTGGACTATATTCTATATAGAATATAGAAATAGAATTATATAATCTGTAAATAGAGGTACTTTGACTTATCCCATTCTCATATGTAATTTCATTTATTCTCTTATCTTTTCTTTTTCTTTCTTTTTTTTTATTTTTTTTTATTTTGGTCTTTTTGAGACAGCGTCTCCCTGTAGATCCAGCTGTTCTGGAACTCACTATATATACCAGGCTGGCCTTGAACTCACAGAGATCCGTCTGCATCTGTCTCCCAAGTGCTGGGATTAAAGGCATGTGCCACCACGCCCAGCTACCCATCTCTTTTCTTATTGCTTTACCTAAGACTACGAGCACTATATTAAATAAGAGTTGGCAGAGTTGACACCCTTTTCCTGTTCCTAATCTTATAGGAAATGCTTTGAAGTTTTCATTGTTAGCATGCAATTAGGTATAGGTTGGGCATATAAAACCTCTATTATATTGAGACATATTCCTTCTATTGCTAGCCTCTCTGACTTTCATGAAGGGATGTTGGATTTTGCCTTTTCTGTGTCTGAGATGATCATGTGCTTTCTATCTTTGGGTCCATTTATGTGACGATTTACATTTTTTGATTTATGCATACACATTGAACTTCCCTGCATCTGTGGAATGAAGCCAGTTTGGTCATAATGAATGAGGTTTGGGGTGTGACCTTGACTTCTGTTTGCAAGTATTTTATCGATAATTTTTGTGTTTGTATTCATCATGAAGATCAGTCTGTAATTTTCTTTTTTGTCATGTCCTTACCTTCTGAAGAGTAAAATCCAAATATTTTATAGGCTATTTCTTAAAATGTGTTGAATTCTTCCTCATAATTAGAGTCAATCTAGTTTATTTCCTTTAAGATTTTTTTCCAAGTTTTAAGTTGTGGACATGAAAATTTTCTAACAAAGAGTCCTCTCCATCCATTCTTCAATTGTATAATACCAAAATCATGCTACATATATTAGTTAAATATGTGAATATTTCTAGGTAGTATTGAAAGAATTCTTGTAAACATACTAAACTTTTATATAAAGTAGCAGCATGATAATTTTGATTTATAGATGTGATAATTAAATTTTATGGGGACTACATTAAGAATTTATTTCTGAGAAAATGAGTGCATCCCTCAATTCTTATGAATAAACTTCCTTATACAATAGAGTGCAATGCAAAAAGAAGGCCAGAACTAGCCAAGTTTCAAAGAATGGTAACCTCCAGAATGTGGATCCCTGGATAAGACACCTATATTAAACTTCACCCGCTCACAACTCTGGGATCATTGCAGAAGAGGAGTATGAGAGATTTTAAGAGCCAGGACTGATGCATAAACATAGAGAAGCAGTGGCTTACAGGTGACTGGAAGCTTTCACATGAACTTGTGGCAATGTCGGCATCAGACACAGGACTCGTGCCAACTCAGATAAGGTCTCAGACTGGAGCAAGAGAAATGGGTGGGTGACTGGCCCTGGATTGAGAACTACAGGAGACTGAGTACTGTTGGGTGAGGAAGAGCGTTTCTTACCTAAGATTTCTAGATATGCTGACCAGACTCCAGTGTATGTATTTGCACGGAAGGACATGTGGGTTCAAGAGCTTGACTGGATAAGGTAAGGCTTAGCTTGGATGTTGTAATACATGAGTTTGGATGGGGGTTTGGGGCATGGGGGGATCTGGGTTTGATTGGGAACCATTGTATGAAGTACAAAAATGCTCAATTAAAAATAATTTATTCCTGCAGTCAATATCTAATACAATTTGATACTAACATAGTGGTCAACTAGTAGTAGAAAGACCAAAAATCTAAGCATACAGAATAACATTTTAGTGCAGCTGCTTGCTTGGTCTTTTGTCAAGCTCGAAGCATTTGCCTTCCTTCCAACACTAGTAATTACCCGGAAAGTTAAAATTTACTCACATTTCCTAATTTGAATTAGAGTCCTATTTTGAGGAGTTTCATTTTTAACTTTCTAGCTAAAATATTAACTACATTTTAATTCAGCATATTTATATTAAATACCTACTCCATGATAAACATTGCATTACGCAATCAGGATGAACTGATGAAAATTTAACTTTTTCCTTTCAGATGTTCACAGTTTAATAGAAGAGTAAAATCTTAATAAAGATGTTTAATGAGATAAGCATTATGAATAAAGTGTGGTGGAAGTGCAGAACACAGAACATGTGTTTTGCAGGTGTATCAGGGTTGACTTTTGAACTGAACTTTAAAGATAATTAGGGTATATCTGTATAGACAAGAAAATAAAGATGTTATGTATCAGGCACAACTTTGTGTATGGTGAGGTGAAGACTTAATCTAATCAAAAGCATAGAAAATTGAATCAGACAGTTCTAAAATTTCAAAATGCAATGAAAAACACCAAGGTGTCTATAATAATTCTAACTAGGGAGAGTACCCATAGGATGTACATCCCTGTTTTGATAACTACACAAAAGTACTTTGTCAAATCTCCTTTCTTGTGTTCCAGAATATAATTTAGGTAAATGAATTTTAAAAACCAACTAGAAGTAAAATTTTACTTGAATTACAGGATAGTAAACATTGAAAATTTAAATTACTCTAGCTACTGTGGAAATCAGTACAGAAATTCCTCAAAATTCTACTAATAGAACTACTATTATATGCTCCAGGTACATCACCCTATGAGTATGTCGAAGGATGTATTACACCATACCACAGAACATCTATACACTCATGTTTACTACAGCACTATTCGTGATACTTAAGGAAAAACATCAGCCAATGTGCTCATCAATAGATAAATGAAAATAAAATGTGGCGTACAAGTCAGACGTAGTGGCACACAATTTTAATCTGAGCACTCGGGAGGTAAATAGATCTCTGTGAATTTTAGGCCAGCCATGGATAAATAGTGGTACACACAATGGAGATTTATTATTAATAACCAGGAACAAAATTATTTAAAAATATTTGGAACTGGAGATCATCATGTTCAGCGAAATATGCTAGATTCACAAAGGCAAACTATTTTCTGTCATGTTCAGAATCTATATTATAAAAAGTAATAAAATTAGGATTATTTGGAAATATAACAGGGCACCAAGTATAGAAAGAGAGTGAATATGACCAAAATACAATAGCATCATAGAAAAATATAATAAAATTCATTTAAAATTTTTTTTTTACATTTCATATAGTTCCTAATCAAATTTAGACATCTTCTCCCCAATCTGTGCCCTCCCCTAGCTCTGGGAACCAATTTCATGAATTCTATCATATATGTTGAGTTCTATCTGGTCAAGAATTTGTACACGGATGTCCCTCAGTGCAAGTTCACCCACTGGAATCTAGTCAGCCTATCTAGAGTCACTCCATTAAAGAAGATCCACTCTTCCTCACCTAGCAGTAATCAGTTGGCAATAGTTCCTCAGCTAGGGTTGGCACCTATTGTCCATTTCCCCAGTTCTTTTATTTTTTATTAATTTTTATTTATTTCTGTATGTGTACAAATGTACTGTCTGCATGCAAGTTTGTGCACCCGTGTCATGCAATGCTGTGGAGGTCAGAAGTGGGTGTCGGATTCCCCTGGAGCTGGAGTTCTCCTGGAATTGGAGTTTCAGACGGTTCTCAGCCGCCATGTGGGAGCTGGGGATCGAACCCGGGTCCTCTGCAAGAGCGGTTGGCCCTCTTAACCGCTAGGCCATCTCTCCAGCCCCTTTTCCCCAGTTCTATATTTGGTTTTTGACTGAGTTACTATGGGTCTTGTCCATGACATCACCATTGTTGCAAGTTCATATGAGCAAGTTCCCATAGGCCTGAAAGCCTCTGTTACCTTATGTTCATGCACCCACCCTGGCTCTTACAATCTTTCTGCCCCCTCTTCTGCAATGGTCCCTGAGCATGGATAGGTGAGGTTTAATATATGAGTCCTATCCAGGGACTCAAACTTTCCTCTGAGATGAGTACAGATAGCTGAGTTGAGAGATAGTAGATGATTTGTAGTGTCCATGTAGTTTGAAATATGGTAGCCTTAGAATTTAGTAGCAGAACTGAAGATAAGGATACTAGATAAGTGCGGCCTTAGATATCTTTGTGTCTACTTGGAGAAATTATGATATCTGGATATCAGACATCGTTTTTTGTTTACACAGTGGTATATCATGGTTTTAATACTGAATTACAGTATAAAATGATGGTATTTATGCCACATTCTTTTTTCCTATTTATCGTTTGAGAATTTCTTTTTCTTAATTTTTTTATTTTTATTTATTTCTGTATGTGTATGAATGTACTGTCTGCATGTAGGTCTGTGCACCCATTTCGTGCAATGCCACGGAGGTCAGAAGAGGGTCTCGGATTCCCCTGGAACTGGAGTTCTCCTGGAATTGGAGTTTCAGATGGCTCTCGGCCGCCATCGTTTGAAAATTTCATGCATGCATAGCATACAAAGTGTTTTGAACAACTTCATCTTCTAATCCTTCCCTTTCAGTTTCTAACCTATTGCCATTATAACTTTCCTCTTGTAACATTATGTACTGTTTTCATTTTTAATTTAATTAATTAATTTATTATTTTTTATGTGTATGAGTGTACTGTCTGCATGTAGGTTGGTGCACTCATGTCAATGCAATGCCGTGGAGGTCAGAAGAGGGCATCGGATTCCCCTGGAACTGGAGTTAAAGACGGTTCTTAGCTGCCATGTGGGTGCCGGGAATTGAACCCAGGTCCTCTGCAAGAGCAGTTGGTGCTCTTAACCGCTGAGCCATCTCTCTAGCTCCATGTTCTGTTTTTTTTAAAACTGATTCCACTTAGCGTTGTCAGTATGTGCATAGGTATAGGACCATTTACTAGAGTTTGTAAAGCCTCTAAGGGACTGCATCTATTAAAATAAACAAATGAACAAACAAAAATGACATGCATTTTCCCAGAAGCCAGTAATTGCCAATATTGTTTCATATAGGAATGGTATTTCATGAATACATACCCCATCCATGCTGGGATTTTGCCTGGCTTGATCTTGTACAAGTCTTGTGCATGCCATCACAGCTGTTGAGTTCATGTGTGCAATGGCCCTTGAAATGTCCAGTAAACACTGTTTTACAGCAGTAATCCACTACCTCTGGCTTTTACATTCCCCCTTCCTGGATGATCCCTGAGCTTTGAAAGGAGACAGTGTGATAAAGATGTCTCAATTAGGACAGAGCACTCCTGGGTTTCTTGTTCTTGGTACATTGACTAGTTGTGAGTCTCTATATTTATTACCATCTACTACAAAAAGAAGCTCCTCTGATGAGTGCTGAGTGATATATCAATACGTATATTGTATGTATACGATATGTGTATTTATATGTATAAAGATAATTAATTTTGTCATTCTCTGGCAGAATAATAGTAGGTTCTCCTTTTGGACTTATAACCTTCCCAGCTATGAATTCTTGATCCAATTAATGACATTTGCCATGAGTTCTGTTTTATGATGCATATTTTAACTCCAAACAGAAGGTGGTTTGTTACTACTATATCATTCGTGCCACTATTGCATGAGTAGACATAACTTTCAAGGCTGTAGTCATTGTAGCTCGTGGGGTTAACAGTTGGGTAAAGTTGTTGATATCTATTTTTCTCTCAGTGACATGCATAGAACCTTCCAACAGTTTGAAAACTAGACAATAGGAATTAAGCCTCTAGATCAGAAACAAATTGATTTCTTCATGTTCTATGACTCAAGTATGTGGTGTATTCAACAGTAGGGTCTTACCATCAAGTTCTAGAAATTAATCAAGAGCAATGGTAATAACCTGCAATATCTGGTGATTGGATTTTTATTTGATAGCCCACGTTGCCTATGAGAGGCATTGTTCCTCCTCATAGGGTAATTCCTTTTTTATTCTTTATGTGTGTATGCATTTTAGGACACTTCTATAGTATTATGTTTCTATATGGCTTATTCAATGGTGTTAGTTATACTCCCTATATTATTCCCTTCTGCACTCAGCTCTCCCATCTCTCACTCTACTTATCCCTCTCTGTTCCATTATTCTGTTTTCTTTCTTCATACCACCTGTGTCTCTTCGCCCCTCCCTTGAAATCCTCCCCCATGGCCTTTTACTAGTTTCTTGACTCTTGCTGGTAATGTAATTTAAACACACATGTAAAGAGTCAAAGCTAATGTTCAATTATAAGAGAATATGAGACTTGTATTTGTAGGTCTTGGTTACCTCACTTATTTTTGTTTCCAGCTCCATCTGTTTCCTGCATATTTCATAATTTCTTTTTTTTTTTTTTTGGTCTTTTTGAGACAGGGTCTCCCTGTAGCTCTGGCTGTCCTGGAACTCACTCTGTAGACCAGGCTGGCCTCAAACTCACAGACATCCGCGTGCCTCTGCCTCCCAAGTGCTAGGATTAAAGGCGTGCGCCACCATGCCCAGCATTTATTTATTTCTGTATGTGTATCAATGTACTGTCTGCATGCAAGTTTGTGCACCCGTGTCGTGCAATGCCGCGGAGGTCAGAAGAGGGTGTCGGATTCCCCTGGAACTGGAGTTCTCCTGGAATTGGAGTTTCAGACAGTTCTCGGCCGCCATGTGGATGCTGGGGATTGAACCCGGGTCCTCTGTAAGAGCGGTCGGCACTCTTAACCGCTAGGCCATCTCTCCAGCCCCAATTTCTTCTTTCTTAACAGATGAAGTGTGGAGGTTTCCACTAATCATAGATATGCCCTTCACCCCCAGGAGCTGAGAGTGGAGTGGCAAGAGGTTGACAGAATCACTGCTGAGATGGCTGTCTCATGCAGAACATCAGTTTATTTCCTCAAGGATGCAGGTTTATACAGAGAAAAGGTGGCAGCCCATAGAAAGCTCATGAAAAGGCAACGTTCCAAAAAATATTTGAAAAATATTAGACTTGAACTTTTTTGTTATATTTATTTCTTTATTCATTTATTTTTAACAACTATTTATTTACTTGTTTATTTTCTTTTTATTTATTTTTTATTGTTATTAAACTTTTTCCATACATCATACATCATTTCTCAATTGAATTTAGATTCACTTCCATTTCCATGCCTCTTACCCCACCTGAGTTCCTACACTCTGCCATACATGTCTCCTTTGGTTGATATCTGTCTCACACAGTTCCTTAGTGTAAAGTGTCTCCCAACTTTTCTGTAAAAAGTTCACGTCTAGAGAACACCAAAGGTCACTGACCAAGATGTCTTTTTTTTGTGGAACAAGGGGCTCCAGGGCCTGTGGCCAGCTGGGTGCTGATATCAGCTGGGACAGTGTTCTACCTTGCAGGGTTTTGTGAGACACAGGCCACCTTTCAAGGTTCCTGGGCTCAACTTATTCCCAGTTAATCCATCCTAGCCACAAATAATGAATAATATTCCATTATGAAATATGCTATCTCTGTAGTGGGATAGAGAATCCTTTAGGTTATATGTCTAAGAGTGATATAGCTAGATGTCTTGTCTCTTTCTATATTTTTGAGTAACCTTGCACTCATTTCCATAGTACCTGTACCACATCCATGTCAGCATTTGTTTCAATTGATTTTTGTTGATCTTAGGCATCATGACTTGTCTAAAGTGAAATAGTAAAGCAGTTTTAATTTCCATGTCCATGATGGCTAAGAATGTTGAACATTTTAAAATATATTTCTCAGCTACATATATTTTTTTTTCTTTTGAGAACTCTTTATTTAGTTACATATCTCATTTTTAATTTGGTTGCTTGTTTTATTGGTATTTTGATTTTTGTTACTTTTATGTTCTAGACTCTAGCCACATTCTTCAGAGTATGCATAGATATTAGCTGTAACTATGGTAGACAGATCTTATTTATAATATCAGCAAACCACTTCAAGCATCCACTCAAATTTTATACTTGAATTATATGAACTTTTCTGAAGATATGGAAGCTATCTCCATTTGCCTATAAGGTAGCCTAAAAAATGGAGGATCATAACATCTCCTAACCATTAGAGGATGTAAGCTTGTGGCATCAGCCGTGGGTTATTCCTCCAAGGAGAGAGCTAATAGCCAATTAGATTTGGTATATACAGACATATGGCTGCCACTGCTGCACAGTATTTCCAGGCAGATGAGGTGTAGCTGGTGCTGACGGAGGAGTCTTGCTTGACTCAAGGAGACCTATATTTGCTTTATTGGTTTAGTGGCCTTTGGTAACACTCTCTGGCATTCCAGAGACCATCTGTATACTTGCAAGTGCGGTCTCCATACATCTTTCCCATGTTTATATCAGGTCTTCAACAGCAGGGCCTTATCGCCTCTCTTNAAAAAGCAGAGAAAGATGCAGAAAAGTTATGGCAGAATGCATGATCTGGGATGGGTAGGGGTGGGGTTGGGGGAAGGGAAGGGGATATATGCCTGAACTGAATTGGAAAATGATTTATGAAATACACAAAGCATCAATAAAAAAATTTAAAAAATGGAAGATCATTACTTCTTTCATTGGAAACACTCAACAAATGAGCAATTAGGAAGCCACAGTGGGGTCGAACTCCAGTTACCCACCTCTCAATAATAAGCTCTTTCCTGCATTTTTGTACTTTCACGTGTCATTTTTCTTGTTCTTTTATTGCTACTACCATCTGTTGCATTTCAAGTAAACTACCAGGTTCTAAGTCCTAACTCCAGATGCTGTTTTTAGAATAAGCCATGCTAATATATGTGGGAAAAATGGAAAAACCATTACTTGACTAAGGATATCTTGTAGTGAGTGAATCAACCCAGTATAAGTTCTTGCTATTAATGAAATAAGGGTTCCAGGTAGACCTGCAGTTAAATTATATTGAAATAAAAATTATATCTTGCCTACCTCAGTTTATATTCTTATATAAGCTACACTATAGTTGTAATTCTGTTCATTCTACTCCATATTACAGAAAATGTCTTGTTAACAAGTAGTTGTTTTGTGCACTGAGTATGGGCACATAGTATAAGAATCACGAATTCTTCTTGATTTTTTGGTAGTATATGTAAGGTTTTGTGGCAAGAAATTATGACTATAAATTCAAATCTATAGGCTCAATCTTTGGCACCTGAACAAGAATAATAGAAAGTGTCAGACTGCCGGGAGTGGTGGAGCATGCCTTTAATCCCAGCACTTGGGAAGCAGAGGCAGGCGGAACTCTGTGAGTTCAAGGCCAGCCTGGTCTACATAGCAAGCTCCAGGCCAGCTGGGACTAAAGGGAGACCCTGTCTCAAAAGGACAAAAAAAGAAGAAAGTGTCAGATCATTGATATTAGAAAGAGAAATATAAAATATAAAGAAGAGAAAAATAATAGTGGTTGTATTAGGAACTTTTCTGCTGCTCTGATAAAACTGCACGACCAAGGCAACTCAGAGAAGGAAGAGTTTGTTTGAGCTTATGGTTCCAGAGTGATGAATCTATAATGGTGGGGGAGACACGACAGGTGGCAGCTGTAGCAGAAAACTGAGAGATAACATCTTCAACCATAAGGAGAAAGTAGAGATAAAGTAAATAGCTAGAGGGATGAGGCTACGAACTCTGAAAACCGATCTCCATTGATGTGCATCTTCCAGTAGGCAGCACCTCCTGGGGATTCCATGACTTTCCCCAACCAGCATCACTAACTGGTGCCCGTGCATGGAGTATTCAAATACTTGAGCCTATGAGGGACATTTCTCATTCTAACTACAGCAATGTTGGAAGTTTATTGTAACACTCCACAAAGTCTTCCTGTTTCATGGTTGACCAAATAGACTGTTTTGTTGGTATTTTGATTTTTGTTACTTTTATATTCTAGACACCAGGTCCTAAGACCTCACTCCAGATGCTGTTTTTAGAATAAGCCTCAGGTTCTGAATGGCAGCTTCCTTTGTTTTTGCATGATATTATTTTTTCGTACATTTACTTATAAAATTTTTACCAATATTGGTGACTGAGTTAGGGCCCTTCCTTCTGTAATCTAGAGTCTAATAAACCCATGTCCAATGACTTGAAAATAGTTCATTAAGGTATGTAAGCAAAAACCAGAACTAAGATTGGATATCTACATAAGGTTAAAGTACCTATTTTGATGATATTTTTATATCATGATGATATAACCTATAATAACAAGGAGACACTGAAGAATTTTAAGCAAGCAGTTACTCTTCTAAATCAAATTCATGGAAGCTGAAAAGACAAGAACAATAAGTAATCAGAGTGTGAAACAATGGAGGTCTAAAGTTAAGACTCATTTAAATGGGAAAATGATTCATGATTTAGCCTGGTTCAGTGTGATATTACTTTGGTACATTTAGATGAAGACCTTAAAGGCTGATACATTAATAAGTATAGAACACGTGACAGTTACCTGGCCTACTGATACAGACAAGGAAGTTACTAGTATTAGAAGAAATGAGTGTCAGTAAGAGCCCATGAAAAGATTATGTATAGTGAAAGGAGAAGACTGAATATGTACTGATTGATAAAGATCTGAACTATAGGAAGCAGGAATTTAAAAAAAAGATTGAACACATGTGATGTAAATAAAATGAAATACAAGAGGAGTTTTCTCTGTGAACTCTAACAAATGCATTTATCTTCTATGTAAATAAATATCTCCCAGCCTGGCATGGTGGCACACGCCTTTAATCCCAGCACTCCGGAGGCAAAGGCAGGCGGATCTCTGTTGTTGAGGTCAAGGCCATCCTACTCTACAGAGAGAGCTTCAGGCCAGCTAGGACTAAAGGGAGACCCTGCCTCAAAAAGACCAAAAAAAAAAAAAAAAAAAAAACTACGCAGGTATGGAATGGATGGATGGGTGCATGTTTTGGATAAACGTTCCCTAAAGACTGCATATGTAAAAGGCTCAGTGCCTAGGGTGGTGTTATTGCCCAGTGGCAGGATGTCTAAGCGAGGGGTCTAGTGGGAGAACATTAGCTTATTGAGATTGTGGGACCCCCTCCTCCTAATCCTTTCTCTTTCCTCCCTATGATGTGAGCACTATGCTTCCCTATGGATATCCCACCCTGCTATCCAACATGCCCATTGGAAGCCCAAGCCACGCTCTAAAACCTCCAAAACTATGAGTCAAAATAAATCTTTTCTCTTTTTATGTTAATTATCTCTGGCATTTTATCACAGTGGTGTCAAGCTGTCCAACACACAGTTCTTAGAGATCTATAGTACCCATCATCACATCCTGGTTAGAAAACTACAAGTCTCTGCTCCATGTAAGGATAACAAAGGGGATGTGTTTAAAATGTGACTCCAGAGCCTGGAGACAGAGCTTACTGGGTAGAATGCCTGCCTTGATTGCAGGAAGCCCACAGGTTTTCCCCAGCAGGGCGTGAACTGGATGTGGTGACTCACACCTGTAGTGCCAGCACTTCAGAGGTAGAGGCAGGAGGATCGGGAATTCTAGGTCATCCTTGGCTACATACTGAGTTCAAGGCCAGTGTGGCTACATGAGACCCCAAAAACAAAGAAGAAGAAAAAAAATGACCCACCCAATAGATTGAGCAAAGAGCAGAACAGAGAATTCACAAGTGAGGCATTAGAGACAGCTGAACAAATTTAAAGAAGTTTCAAAAATCACTAATGCTTAAGGAAATGCAAATCAAACCACCTTAAGATATCATCTACTCCAATAAGACTGGTAGGATCAAGAAAACCAATGATACATTGTGCTGGAGAGGGTTGTGGGGAAAAAGAAAAACATCCATCACTGCTGGTGGGATTGTAAACTTATACAGCCACTCTGGAAAGCAGTGTGGAGACACCTTAGAAGATGAAATGCACTTGCCACCTGACCCAACCATTAACCATTCCTGGGCATGTTACCCACAAGACTCATCTACCCAGAGAACATGACAGCCATGCATATGCAGCTCTCTTCACCATAGCAAGGCGGGGGAACCAACCCAAGGGCCCTCAACGACAAGTGGATAGAGAAAATGTGGGTACATCCTACACAATGAGTTCTCTGCAGCAGTAAAAAAAGAATGATTTTATGAGCTTTGCAGGGTAAATGGCTGGAGCTAGAAGATACATTACTGAGTGAAGTAAACCACAGGTCCAGAAAAACAACAATTGATTGGTATCCCTCATCTGTGGATGCTAGCACCAATTACCTAATTGTATGGACCAACTAAGCAACATCAATGTGATCTAAACAACTGTGTTCCTATCTTGTGAATCCCTTAAAATATAAAAAAACTGAAGATACAAAATTGACCACATACAATTTCAGCCACACATATTTGACATAGGGGGCCAAAAAAGCTCAATATAGTAAAGATAGCATCTTCAGGAATTGGTGTTGTCAAAACTGGATCCCACTTGCGAAGAACAAAATTAAACCCACTCTCACACTGTACACAAATCAACTCCCAAATGGATCAAACGCCCTCAGTGTGCACCCAAAACTTGAGGGATCGAAAAACTTGAAAGCAACTTACAAGACATAGCATAGGAAAGACTTTCTAAACCAGGACAGCAGCTGTCCAGGAAATAAGGTTGACAATTGAAAGTGGTATCTTATAAACTCAAAAGCCTTTGTACAGCAAAAGAAAATAGGGGAATGAAGAGGACAACCTACCGAGTGGGAGCGAAACCTTCCACCGGATACATCTGACAGAGCTTAA
>VZQC01013594.1:1808188-1823588 GCA_009823505.1 Rhizomys pruinosus
TTTTTTGAGTAGTTTATATATTCTGGAAATCAATGCTTTGTCAGATGTATCTGCAGTGAAGGTTTCCTCCCACTCTGTGGGATTTCTCTTCACTTCCTTGATTGTTTCTTTTGATGTACAGAAGCTTTTGAGTTTAATGAGGTCCCATTTGTCAATTGTCGACCTTAATTCTTGTGCAGCTGCTGTCTGATTTAGGAAGTCTTTTCCTACGCCTATGTCTTGTAGTCTGCTGCCAACTTTTTCTTCTATCACCTTCAGAGTTTGGGGTTTCACATTGAGGTCTTTGATCCATCTGGAGTTGACTTTTGTACAGGGCGAGAGGTAGGGGTTTAATTTCATTCTTCTACAAGTGGTGATCCAGTTTTGCCAACAACACTTGCTGAAGATGCTGTCTTTCCTCCATTGTGTCTTCTTGGCCCCCTTGTCAAATATGAGATGGCTGAAATTGTATATGCTCAAGTTCGGATCTTCAGTTTTGTTCCTTTGGTCTACAGGTCTGTTTTTGTGCCAGTACCAGGCTGTTTTTATGACTATAGCCCTGTAGTATAGTTTGAAGTCTGGTATAGAGATATCCCCCCCATCCCCCATGCTGCCCCGTATTGCTCTTTTCACTCAGGGTTGCTTTGGCTATTTGGGGTATTTTGTTTTTCCATATGAATTCAAAGATTTTTTCCAAGGATGTGAAGAAAGTCTTGGAGATTTTAATCAGGAGTGTATTGAATCTGTATATTAATTTGGGTAGAATGTACATTTTTACTATATTACTTTTTCCAACCCATGAGCACGGGAGGCCTTTCCATCTTCTGATGTCTTCTTCAATCTCCTTCTTCAGAGGTTCATAATTTTTGTTGTAGAGATCTTTGGTGTTTTTGCTTAGGTTTGTTCTTAGGGGTTTTATTGTTTTTGAGGCTATTGTGATTAGGAAGGTCTCCTTGTATTCCTTCTTCAGTTGCTTGTTGTTGGTGTAAAGAATAGCTACTGATTTTTGCAAGTTAATTTTGTATCCCGGCACTTTACTGAAACTCTTAATCATTTCTAGTTTTCTGGTGGAGTTTTTAGCATCTCTATCATATCATCTGCAAAAAGGGATAGTTTGTCTTCCTCTTTTCCAATTAGTACTCCTTTAATCTCATTTTCTTGCCTTATTGCCCTAGCCAGTGTGGGCACTATATTGAAGAGTGGCGACAGGGAGCAGCCTTGCAGAGTTCCTACCTTTAAGGAGAATTTTTTTAACTTTTCTCCATTTAGGATGATGTTGGCTGTGGGTGTGTTGTATCTGGCTTTGATTATGTTTAAGAATGATCCCTATAGTCCAATTCCCTATAGTACTTTAAGGATGAAGGGATGTTGGATTTTGTCAAAGGCTTTTTCTGCATCAATTGAGATGATTGTGTGGTTTTTGTATTTCAGTCCATTTATGTGTTTTATATTTACTGATTTTCATATGTTGAACCATCCCTGAATCTCTGGTATGAATCCAACTTGGTCATGATGGATGATCTTTTTGACATGGGTATGTATGTGGTTTGCAAGTATTTTGTTGAGAATTTTTGCATCTGAGTTCATTAATGAGAAGGGTCTATAGTTCTCTTTTTTTGGTTGGATCTTTGCCTGGTTTTGGTATTAGAGTGATACTGGCTTCATAGAAGGAATTTGGGAGATTTCCCTTTGCTTGTATCCTTCTGAACAGTTTGAGTAATAATGGTTGTATGTCCTCTTTAAATGTTTTTATAGAATTCTGCTGTGAAACCATCTGGGCCTGGGAATTTTAGTTGGGAGGTTTTATTACATTTTCAATTTCTTTATATATTATGGGTCTGTTTAAGCTGTTAATCTCTTCTTGGTTGAGCTTTGCTGATTCCGAGGATTTCAGATATTCATCCATTTCTTCTAGGTTTTCAAATTTAGTAGAGTATAGGTTTTTGAAGTATTCTCTTATAAGTGACTGGATCCTTTCATTGTCTGTTGTGATATTTCCCCTTTCATCACGAACTCTATTGATTTGGAGTTGCTCTTTCTTTCTTTTGGTTAACTGGGCTAGACGTCTGTCTATCTTGTTTTTGCTTTCAAAGAACCAACTATTGGATTTGTTGGGTTTTTTTTGCATTTTTTTTTGTTCCTATGTCATTGATTTCTGCTCTGATTTTTGTTATTTCTTCCTGTCTGTTGTGCTTAGGGTTTGTTTGTTTTTGTCTTTCAAATGTTTTTTTTTTTGTTTTTTTTTTTGTTTTGTTTTTTGTTTTTTTCTTAATGGAGGCACCCAGGGCTATAACTTCCCGCTTAAGGACTGCTTTTAAAGTGTCCATGGATTTTGTTGTGTTGAACTGTCTTGGTCATTTGTTCTAGGAATGCTTTTATTTTTTCTTTATTTTTCTCCTTGACCCCATTCATTATTCAGGAGTGTGTTTGTTTAGACGCCAGTTTTTGTAGATAGGAGGGCTTATCTTGGTGTTGATATTGTGTTTTATTGCACTGTTGTCTGTTATAATGCATGAAATTATTTCAATTTTTTGTATTGGTTGAGGTTTTTTTTCTGTGTCTAAGTATGTGGTCAATTTGGGAGAATGTTCCATGGGTAAATGAGTAGAAAGTGTATTCTCGGGGGCTGGTGGAATAGTCAGAATAGAATGTCTGTGTGGTCCCTTCATAGAAAGTAGTGTTCAAACAAGACTGCCTCCAAAATATCATCTACATCTCACTCCTGGAGATACATGTGCAACAGATGGCAGCCAAGTGTCCTATTTATAGCCCAAATCTAATTTCTATTAGCTCTCTCCTTGGAAGAATAACTCACAGCGGATGCCACAAGCTTATGTCCTCTAGTGGTTAGGCGATGTTATAAGCCACAATAAGAACTTGTCACCCTTTATAGAGAAACCACAGTTTGCGGATTAGCATACCATCCAAGCATCTGTGTCTATGCTCACAGCTTAGCTTGACACAATAAGTGGTACTGCTTAAATGCCTGTACATCCAATAGCTTGAGCTTTGTTAGTATGACTGAAAAGGGTATCACTGTGAAAGCTGTCAATCCGTGAAGAGAAACAAACTGAACAGACCAGAGTCCAAAATGACAACTCCAAAGAAATTAGACTGTTTTCTTCTCACCCATTTGTGCCCCTTTCCCAAAGCCTAGGGAACAAACTGCGGAAGAGGAGGCGTGGTAGATTGTAAGGGCTGTGGAGAGATAGGGGTGAATCATGAGACTATAGGAATATAGTCTGGACACCTGATTGATCAACATGCCTGTGCATACAAGCTTCTCCAACTGGACTATGGGAACCTTGGGTGGTTCAAAATTTGGGCATAGATACTTGCAAAATGCACCAATTACTTAATTGTATGACATACTGAGTAACATCATTGTTATCTGCAAACAACTGTGTCATTGTATTGTAGAATCCCTTAAAAATAAAAAAAATAAATAAAAAAAATAAAATAAAGTATTGTTCAGTTCAGATTTCTCTCTGCTTATTCTTTGTCGAGTTGTTCTGTCAATACGGCTCAGTGGGGTATTGAAATCCCCTGCTATGAGTGTGCTAGAGTTAATCTGTGCCTTGAGGTCCTGTTGAGCTGTGTTTATAAAGATCAGTGCACCAGAGTTTGGTGCATATATACTTATGATTGTACAGTCTTCATGGTTAATTTTCCCTTTCTTTGATAAGGATGTAATGGCCCTCTTTGTCTCTTCTGATTTTCCTTCTACTTTGAAGTCTATTTTGTCTGATATTAAAATAGCACCTCTTGCTTTCTTTTTGGTACCATTTACTTAGAATATTTTTTTCCATCCTTTCACTTTAAGTTGGCACTTATCCTGGAGGGTGAGATGGATTTCTTGTAGACAGCATATAGATGGGTTCTGTTTCCTAATCCATTCTCCCAGTCTATGCTATTTGATTGGGGAGTTTAGTTCATTAATATTTAAGTTTATAATTGAGAGATGTGTGTTGCTTCCTTTCGCCTTATTATCCATTTGGAATTTTGGTTTAGATTTCTACTTCTGTACTTATGCTTTTATTAATTTCTCTTTCTAGGTGCTGCCTGGGAATGGTTGCTCCTTTCTTCTGTCCTTTGAGTTGCTTCAAGTATTCTCTCAAGGGTTGGTTTTCCAGACATGTATTCTTTAATGTTTTTTATTTCATGGAAGATTTTTCTCTTTCTTTCAACTAGACATTTTTGCCTGACACAGTAACATGGGTTGGCATTTATAGTCGTTTAGCACTGGGAATGCTTTGGTCCACGTTCTTGCTTTCATAGTTTGCACTGAAAAGTCATCTGTAATTCTGATAGGTTTCTCCTTATATGTAACTTGTTGTCTTTCTCTTGTGGCTTTCAGAATTTTGTCTTTGTTTTGGGCATCTAACATTTTAACTATGATATGGTGTGGGGGATTTCGGCTTTTCTATTTGGTGTTCTACGTGCTTCTTGTGTTTGTATGGGTTTGTCTTTCTTTTAGTTTGGGGAAATTTTCATCTATTATTCTGTTGAAGATCTGATCAAGACCATTTTCTTGGGATTCTTCTTCTTCCTCTATCCCTATGATGTAGAGGTTTGATCTTTTCATAGTGTCCCACGTTTCGTGGTTTTTCCACTCTTGTATATTTTTAAATTTTTCATAGTCTTTACTTGAGCTTTTTAGTTGTTCTGTGTTATCTTCTAGGTCTGATATTCTTTTTTCTGCTTCCTCCATTCTGCTTCCAAGGCTTTTCCCCATTCTTTCCTCTTGATTGGATGAGTGTTTAATTTCCTTTTTCATGTCATCCTGTGTTTTGTTTAGTATTTCCATTTCTTTTTGGAGCTTCTCAAACTCTTCTTGTAGCTCCTTGCTTTGCTGGTTGGTTTCCTTTTTCATTTCAGCATGGGGTCCCTTCAGTGTTTCCACTTCCTCCTGGAGTTTTTCATTTTCTCTTTTTAGCTCTTTCTAGAGTTTGTAATTTTCACTTTTTAGTTCTTTCCAAAGTTTGTCATTCTCTCCCTCTATATCCTTTCTAAGTTTTCCCATTCTCTCCCCTTAGTTCTATGATTTCTTTGAATATATCTGTTGTTGTTCTTCTAAGATCTGTGTCCTGGGCTACCTCCAGGGAAATCCCACTGTAGGAATCATCCACAGGCTCAGTAGAGTTTAGTGTGGAGTTATTCTGCACTTTTCCCATATTGTTCTTTCATTGTACTCTTGGCACATGGGTTTCCTGTTGCCTGTATTCTGATGTGAACCTCAAATGCCTCTTCATTGTATTGAAGGATTGCTTTCCTTGATTCCTTCAGATCTGTTCATTGTATTCTCCTTGTTTATGGAGTGTTGACTTGTCTAGGTTTCAGGCTTTCAATATTGGTTATATATTGGAAGGTATAGGTCACTCTTTCATTTCTGTTCTGCAAGAACTGGGTAGGTAACAACCCAGATGACACCCTCTGAACATTGTACTCCCTCTGATGCCAGGTTGGTTGTAGGACTTACTGGATACTCCCTCTGGATTTCCAGTTGGTGGGGGTGGGATAGGGGGGGAGAAGTTGCTTGCTTAGTTTGTGCCCTGGTACCCTGATCCTCAGCCAGTCTGGCAGAGGCCACCAGCCTCTAGGCACAGCAGGCTGAAAATCCAAACCTCCCACAATCCACCTGGCTGATGCACACAGCCTGTTATCCTGCACCTTGGCTGGTCTGCCAGAGGCCATCAGCCTCTATGCACAGTAGGCCAAAGATTCAAACCTCCCACAATCCACCTGGTTGATGCTCTGGGCCTGGTATCCTGTGCCTCAGCTGGTCTGCCACAGGCCTCTAGCCTCTATGCACAGCAGGCCAAAGATCCAAACCTTCCACAATCCACCTGGCTGATGCTCTGGGCCCAGTATCCTGTGCCTCAGCTGGTCTGCCAGAGGCCTCTAGCCTTTATGCACAGCAGGCCAAAGATACAAACCTCCCACAATCCACCTGGCTTTCAGAACTTCTATAGAGGTAGGCTTCCATATGACTTTTTCCAAAGGCCTTGAGTGCTACTTATCTTTCTCCATATCCCCTCCTCTGCCTGCCTGTGCATTCCCCGCTCCATTTAGTCTAATAATAGTTTTGCGTTAAATATTTATCATATTAAATTGACTCTTACTGGCTTATTTTTTGTCTTTTTGAGACAACAGGTTCTTCCTGCAGTCCCAACTGTCTTGGAACTCACTATGTAGACCAGGCTGGCCTTGAACTCACAGAGATCTGCCTGCCTTTGCCTCCCAGGTGCTGAGTCTAAAGGTTTGTGCCATGAAGCATAATATGAATTATTATTATTCCCATATGTTAATGAATCTACCCACTCTCACCAGAGATGTTTCCTTATGCAACAGATGGTGATTAACACATAAATTCACAACTGGCCAATGCTCATAGAATAAGAAATTGCAGGGTGCTTATCCATGAATGGGACACCTATATCAAACTCCTGCCTCCCAAGTTTCAGGAATAATTCTAGAAAAGTAGACTGAAAGACTGTAAGAGTTAGAGGTGATGAATGACCACAAGGAAACAGAGTTTTCCAGACAGCTAGTCAGTTACTCATATGAACTAACAGCAATAATGTCAACATACATATTACTACATAAGCTCTAGCCAGAAAAAAAAACAGCATAGCTATGAAGAAATGGTAAGAAACTTTTGCCCACATAAGGAAATTGTGGCAACAGATGGTTGCTGGAAAGGGCACTCAGTTTGTTTCAAACATGGGGTTATTGGTAGGTTAACCAGGCTGCAGTGCATAGACTCATACATACTAAAGGACAAAAAGAGTCAGAAATTAGAGTCTATGGACATTTTATATATATATATATATATATATATATATATATGTATTTGGACATTATACAATATATATAACATATTATATATTATACATTATATATATTATATATAATGGAGTACAATAAATTGGGGGAGCAATAAGGTGAGGTCTGGATAGGAGAGGGGATCTAAATACCGTCAAATTATATTGTTTAAAACCACAAAAATTAAAAAATCTAAAAAATAATGCAAATGGAACATTTTGAGAAGGCATGAAAGTGACTGAAAATGTTCTTATAAATGAATCAAGAAAGTAAGTATATCAAAGATGAGAACAACAGGCAAAAATGTGTAAAGCTCTGAATTAAGTGAAGTTTTAGGAATTAATAGTTATCTATAACATCTTTAAGTAGTATAAGCACAACGTGAGGTTTCTAAGATAGCTCTACTTTATGTTTTTTGTTTCACTGATCCTACATTAACCACCAGAATGCTCAAAATTCTCAGTATCTCAAAGTACTTCTTAGACCCTTGTTTGTATGTGCAAGGAACACAAAAAGCAGTGAATCTTAACATTAGAGTTAGAAAATATGGTCTTCAGCTAGGCATGAAGTAGTTCGTAGCCCACTGTGGTTCCATCTTTTTTTTTCCTTACCATATTATAAACTATATTTAAAATTGCAAAGGAGCTGATAGTTTAGTGAAGTATTTACCTCATAACCTTAAATACCAGAGTTTGGATCCACCGAACAGAACACACCTAAAAGCTGGGGAGGCGGTATGGTAGCTTACATGTCATCTTAAGATTTGTAGGTGATCCAGGTGCATCCTGAGTAGCCAGACAAGCTCTAGGTTCAGTGAGAGACCCTGATGCAATACATGATGTTTAGAGCAATGTATGAAGACCCCTGACATCAATCCTAGGCCAACACACACACACATACGTGCATATGTAAGCACACACATGCACACCCACTCACATACAAATATGCATATGCACACCATATACACATACATATGCCAAACATCTTGAGCCATAATTATTACCTATGTATTTTATATTCTCTGAAGTGAATATATATTTGTATAATTTAAAAAAGTATTTTTCTAATGATATTGTCACTCATCAAAAATTGGAGATGCTATCTTCTTCATTTGCAGGCCAATAGCAAATAAATGGTATAAATAATACAGACTTTTGAAAGGTGTTGGAGATTATTTGCCCTCTCCGTGGAAGGTTTGCATTGAAACCTTGTTGCCACGCTATAAGGGAGCCCAGATTACATAAAAAGATCACATATATATGTTTCAGCATTTTACAGGTGAGGTCCAAGCTAATTGCCATGCCAACCAGTAGAAATGTGGATGAGGAACTCTTTCAGATTAGTCTATTTATCAGAAATACCTTTAAAGTATCTGGATGAGAAACTCCAAGCAAAATCAACACAGCTGAGCCTTGCCAACTTTAAAAATGTGAAATATAATAGTAGTTTTTGATGATTTACACTCCTAGGTGTGGGGTATTTATATAGCAATAGACAACTATAACTTGCACACAAATGAGAAAGAAGGCTTTAAAACAGAATCTGCCTAGCACTTGGGAGGCAGAGGCAGGTGGATCTTTGTGAGTTCAAGGCCAGCCTGGTCTACAGAGTGAGTTCCAGGACAGCTGGGGCTACAGGGAGACCCTGTCTCGAAAAGACAAAAACAAAACAAAACAAACAAACAAACAAACAAAAAAAACAGAATCTGCCTGCATTGAGGAAATGGTCATATTAAACCAGTCCTGTTAGGCAGGGTAGGCAACTCACTTAAACTCATAAATTATAATATAAAGTAATTACAAAATAAGAAGTCAAACCTATGGAGTTTTAGAAACATTTGACTTAGCAGCTGGGTGTGGTGGTACATGCCTTTAATACCAGCACTTGGGAGGCAGAGGCAGGCAGATCTCTTTGAGTTCAAGGCCAACATGGTCTACATAGTGAGTTCCAGGAGAGCTGGAAGAGCCTGTCTCCAAAAGATAAAAACAAAACAAAACAAAACAAAACAAACAAAAACCATTTCACTCAGTTAAAATAGTGTCCTTCATTGGTCAGAAGAACTGGAAAAATTATAACAATTTTTATAAAAAGCTGGTAAATATCTAAAGGCTGCAATGGAGCCCAGTTTGAACAATAGCTTCAGGGTGGCAGTGTCTCTGAGAGGTAGTATAAAGAAACAAAGGAGTCTACAAATCTACAAATATTCACAGCGGCAAATCAATATGTCATTTTTACATTTGGATTTTGGTTGTATTAGCCAACTTTCCTTGGGTAAATAATGAGAAAGATGCCTCTGATTCAATCAATACTTTGAATGTATGTGTTAATTGCACATATCCATAATCTTTATTTCTCTCTCTCTCTCTCTCTCTCTCTCTCACACACACACACACACACATTGTGTGAACTGATGATTAAATAATGAGCATCATCTAAAATAAGTGAGAATTTTTCTTGAAGGATCATAGAAGTATGAGAGAGGCTCTTGGACATGAGTCAAAAGGGTCTATAAGAGGCATCGCAGTCTTGGACTGTATGAAGGAAATTTAGGGTCTGAGACATTAAGTGCAACACTTTAAGTGTTTATTTTCTTATTTATTGTTTGTTTGCTTACTTATTTTTATGTCTATGAGCGTTTCTCTTGCATATATGTAAGTGCGCCCATCTTGTGCAATGAATACAGCAATCAGAAAAGGGCATCAGATCTCCTGGAACTGGAGGTATGGCTGGTCATTAGCTGCTTGGGATTGAACTTGAGTTCTCTGGAAGAACAGCCAGGGTTCTTAACCACTGAACCTTCTTTCTCTCCAGCCCCAAGTGTAACACTTTAGAACTAGAAAAGGTAAAATCTATCTAAAGACTGAATAAGGATGTGTCATATACTATACAAAGAGAGAACAAACGAATATAACTTGGAAGCTATTTCAGCATTGTTTTTATCTTCATCTTTCTTGAAATTTGTCATTGAGACTTTTGTAAGATAGGGATTAATACTTAAGGAGAAAGTCTTGAACCTCTGCTACCACAGCCAGTTGAAAGTTTCTTTTACTTCACCATTTACAGAATATATGAATTTAAAAGCCGGTCTGAGGTATGAAAAGGAATTAGAGCACTTTCTTTGCCCAGACACCTTATGCTTTCTCAATATGGGAGAACCAACTCAGAACATTTTTTGTTTATTTACTCTACTTATATAACATTGTATAGGTCTATTCCATTTTAAAAATTTCATGTAACTCAGAGATTTATGATCTGAACCTTTCTTCTCTTTGATGTTTTCTTTGCTAATCCACTTATATTTTTCAAGTTGCTTTATACCCTTTGAACATATTACAAATATATTATCTTCTGTTTATTTTATTTTATTTTTTATTGATGCTTTGTGTATTTCATACATCTTTTTCCAATTCAGTTCAGGCGTATATCCCCTTCCCTTCACCCCGCCCCAACCCTACCCATCCCAGATCATGCATTCTGCCGTAACTTTTCTGCATCTTTCTGGGTTTTTTGGTTGTTGTTTTGTTTTCATTTTTTTTTTAACAATAAGTGATAATTTGTGAGTACAAGCATCCTTCATGTCAAACCAATTTGCGAGCAGTTGTGCCCAAACCCATACAGCTCATGGGTCCCACCATCCAGCGGGGGGGGGGCTTGTATGTTCAATCAAGTTGATCAAATGAGTGTCCAGTCTATATTGTTGTAGTTTCACCTTTCACCCCAATCGCAGCCCTTACATTCTACCATGCCCCCTCTTCCGCAGATTGTTCCCTAGGCTTAGAAAAGGGGCACACGTGGATGAGATGCAAAACAGTCTACTTTCTCTGGAGCTGTTGTCTTGGTCTCTAGTCAATTCTGGCTGTTTTCTTTCATGGGCTGCCAGCTTGTCCAGGCATAACCTTTCGATCCTACTAATGAAGCACATGCAATTAGATATATAGGTATTTAAACAGTATAATATATAGCCTTTCGATCCTACTAATGAAGCACACGCAATTAGATATATAGGTATTTAAACAGTACTAATTGTTATGGTAGGTTACTTTGGTATAGACACAGATGTTTGGATGGTATGTTAATCCATGAATTACATTTTTTTCTGTTAAGTATGACAGGGTCTTCCTGTGGTTTATAACATCTCCTAACCATTAGAGGATGTAAGCTTGTGGCATCAGCCGTGGGTTATTCCTCCAAGGAGAGAGCTAATAGCCAATTAGATTTGGGATATACAGACATATGGCTGCCACTGCTGCACAGTATTTCCAGGCAGATGAGGTGTAGCTGGTGCTGATGGAGGGGTTTTGCTTGACTCAAGGAGACCCATATTTGCTTTATTGGTTTAGTGGCCTTTGGTAACACTCTCTGGCATTCCAGAGGCCATCCGTTACAAATATATTATCTTCTGTAATGACTATTATGAGCTATTTCTTTTGTTCCTTAGAGATAATGAGAGGTGAGATTTTATTTAGCCAGGCAATATAGAAGATGATGAAATACAAAGTGTTTGCATAAACATGGTAGTGATAATTTGGATATAGTCAATAATCAGGTTGACTGTCTCAGAGACTCAGAAGTGCAGATTGAAGTCCCCAAGAAGCAGAATGACAGAATCACATGTAAGTGGTTTATTGAGTACTCTGTAGATCTTTTTTTTTAAAATCAGGTGTTCTCTTTCCTTTTTCTTTTTTTTTTATAAATTTTATTTATTTTTGTATGTGTATGAATGTACTGTCTGCATGTAGGTTTGTGCACCCATGTTGTGCAATGCCGTGGAGGTCAGAAGAGGGTGTTGGATTCCCCTGGAATTGGAGTTAAAGACGGTTCTCAGACACCATGTGGGTGCTGGAGATCGAACCGGGGTCCTCTGCAAGAGCAGTCTGCGCTCTTGCACTAAGCTATCTCTCCAGTCCTCTTTTTTTAATGAATTTTATTTATTTTTGAGTAGTCTGTAGATCTTTACCAGAGGAGAAGGGAAGGAAATGGGACTAGGCAGAAGAAGTTGAATATTATTAGCATGGTTCCAAAACAGTTATCAACCAATACCACAGAAATGCCTGAAGCTGTGACAAGCATTCAGAGTTGCTTTACTTTATACAAAAGGACCGAGGTCCTTATATTTTTCCTTGATGCTCATTGGATATAGGTTGCAGATGGCCTTACACAAAGCAGCTATTTGCAACAGAGGAAAATTTATGTGGGAGGCTGACTGTCTCATGGCTATATTCCCAGAAGCTGAAGGAATGAATCCTTTCATCCTAAAGATGGATCTGGATGGCATAACACAGTATCTACTATACTTAGATGAATTTACAGAGCTGTTTTTCAGTTTCTATCAAAGCTGGTTGAGATATCAGACTCTCAGCAAGTGCTTGGGAGGAAAGGCAAAGGAAGGGAAGTAGTTACTGACTTGATCACATTCTATTTAAAGAAGCATGTTTACTGATTGTCAACATACATATAAAAGTTTTAAAATACAATAGTCTGAACTATCTAGTTGAAATGCCAATGTTTACATGATGAAATAAGTAAGGATTAAACTCTAAGGGTGCTAAAGTACATGGTCTGTGAATGTGATACATTAGGGATGGAGAGAGGAGCTGTAAAGGAATGATGTAGTGGAAACCAAAAATTAATACGTAGTTGTGAGACATAAAATAGCCTTCAGTAGTGTCAAATTTCAAGTGAGAATGCAACGAAAAAATAAAATGGCTCAGAAAATAGTTAAAGATCACTATGGAAAAATTATTTTAGGTGAATTTCTATGACAGAAACCCAACTGCAAAGACACAGAATTACAAAGTTGTGAAGGGGTATCATGAGATAAACAACTCATGTAAATTAGTATCCTTTCGGTTTATGTACATGGGTATTTGTTTGCATCCATAAGTGCAACATATGGGTACAATGGATGCAGAGGATAGAAGAGGCATTGGATTCCCTGGAACTGGATTTATGGGCCATCATTAGTTGCCCTGTGGGTGCTGGGAAAAAAACCAGGGTCTGCTGCAAGAACAGCTAGTACCTTTATCTACTGAGCCATGGCTCCAGCTCCCATATACCTTTTTTATTAAAAATAATTCATTAAGAAAGCAATATATGATGATGTTATAGCTTGATATAGGAAAATTTTTCTTTTATAACCTCCTCTTTTGAGCTTGAGTATAAGCTAAGGAAATGAATTGGGGGGAAGGAAAAGTCAAAGACAGTTCAGGATAGTTGGTGAGTTCAAATCCTAAAGCTGGTGGGACTTGATAGATGCCATGCATACTTGCAGGTGTTAGGTTTATATGATGAGGAATACTCCCAAACCCCATTTCAGAGTCTAAGTAAAAAGAATGCGATGATTTTCAGTTAATATGGTTTGGGTTATGTTTTGAGCAGGTTTCACAAATTTTATGTGCTTAAATCTTCGTCCCTGTATGACAGTGTTGAGATATAGTCTTTAAGAAAGGTCTAATGAGTGGCTGGAGAGATGGCCTAGCGGTTAGGAGCGCCGACTGCTCTTGCAGAGGACCTGGGTTTGATCCCCAGCACCCACATGGTGGCTGAAAACCATCTTTAACTCCAGTTCCAGGGGAATCCGACACCCTCTTCTGACCTCTGAGGCATTGCATGACATGGGTGCACCAACCTACATGCAGACAGTACATTCATACACATATGAAAATAAATAAAATTAAAAAAAGAAAGGTCTAATGAAAGGTGGTTAGGTAGGTCAGAGGAGTGATCTCCTGGAAGGAATTTCATAGAGTGTGGATTAGTTCTCTGGATAACTGGATAACTGGATAACTGGATAATGGATATGTATGTATGTACATATATATNATATATATATGCCTGTTTTTATTGAACCCTCTTGACACTTGTGTCACTGTGTGACTTCCTCTATATGTGCTTCTACCAGGGCAACTAACGATGTCCCATAAATCCAGTTCCAGGGAATTCAATGCCCTCTTCTATCCTCTGCATCCATGTGACACCATCTTCCATGAAGTTTTTATCACTATCAAGCATATGCTACCATGATGTTTTTATACCTCGAGAACTATGCACTAAATAAACCTCTTTTATTTATATATTTGCCAGGTTCATAGACTTCATCATGTAACTACAAAGCAGAATATGATCCTTTTATTTTTGTATTTTTGAGACAGGGTCTCCCTGTAGCTACAGCTGTCCTGAAAAAAAAACATGATTCTTATAATAACTATTTATTTTTTATTTTTTTTAAATTTCATTTATTTTTGTACGTGTATGAATGTATTGTCTGCATGTAGGTCTGTGCACCCGTGTCATGAGATGCTGCAGAGGTCAGAAGAGAGTCTCGGATTACCCTGGAACTGGAGTTCTCCTGGAATTGGAGTAGCGGTTAAGAGCACCAACTGCTCTTGAAGAGGACCCGGGTTCGATCCCCAGCACCCACATGGCATCTAATAATTATTTATTTTTAAGTGCTTTACACATTATAGTATCAAAATAGATACAGACTAGTATAGAGCAAAGATGTCATTTATATAATAAGAAATTGACAACACTATCTTATTGTTGTTTTGCTTATTCAATAAATCAATGCTTTATTTGGGTTTCTAACAAAGAATTAAGATGCATATAGTTGTCATAATCCATTGGGGAAATGGGAAAACTTAACTGAGTAACTATTGGTAATTGATTACTGTTGTGGTAAAGAAGACTTGATCTTCTTTAAGGGAATGACTCTAGGTAGGCTGACTAGACTTCAGTGGATGAACTTGCAGTGAGAGACATCTGGGTACCAATGTTTGACAAGATAGGCCTTAACATATATGACAGAATGCATGAAGTCCAGTGGGGAGACATGGAAATAATGGGGGTGGTCTAAATTTGATTGAGCTCTATTATATGAAATTTAAAAATTGAATAAAATACATTAAATATAAAATAGTAAATCAAGAAAAAGTTAAGAAATAAACAAGAGAGAGTACTTTAGGCAATGCCTTGGGTTGGATACTATGACTATTAACATATTGAGGGAAATGGTTCTAGACAGCTTCAGAAACTGAAATGACCTTATGTTATTCCATGTAATCTGGTATCCCTAGATACTACAGATAAGACTAGGGAACATTCAACTCTACAAGCAGCAAAATTGTAGTATGCTTAGTGGTTGTGGAGGCAGCATGTATAAACAGTCCCTATAAAGGATGATAATAATGGGTGGAATCAATTTAATATCTTTCTGATAAACAGTAAAAAAACAAACAAACAAAAAACCCCAAACAAAATGAAAGAGCAAGTAAATTGCTGAAAATCATTATAAAGTGAAATATATACAAATAGAAGACTTTTAGTAGAGACTCTGAAACAATTTAACCTACAAGTGTTCATGAATGCCAAGAATCTAAAGATAAAGACCAGATGGAATACATACAGAGAAGGTGAGGTCAATGGAAACCCGAATGTTCAACACAAAGTCACAGTCTTAGTGACTAATAAAATATGAACTAGAGGACTATTTAGACTTTTGCTTCTGTAACATATATCTTCTTTTTTTTTTTTTTTTTTTTTTTTTTTTTTTTTTTTTTTTTTTTTTTTTTTTTTTTTTTTTTTTTTTTTTTTTTTT